>JARHVA010009068.1:0-374048 GCA_037957365.1 Torreya grandis | reverse complement strand
AGACACCCCCTCATGTTTAATTACCATGATGTCACTTAAATATCTATAAATGGAATTATAGTTAAAAAATACTAAGAAATTATATTGTAAGAAAATCATTACATACCTTGATAGAAACTATTGAATCTTGAAGCCCTTCTAGGACCTAAAATTCAAACCACCAAAAAAATTCTTAAAGTCACTCGATGGTATATGGTGAATTCCTAAGGGTTGGATTTTGAGGTATCGATGAATTACATTTATATGAATAAATTTATATTCAAATGTAGGCAAACCTCTCAAAATTATCTTTGACCTCAAAAATTTAGGCGATCTCACCTTGGCCATTTCACAAAAATTACCAAATACTGACTTTAAAAAATTAAATATTCATATATTAAAGAAAATTCACCACTAAAAAAAACTGGGAAAAACCTAGTGGAAAAAGCTCCCTCCAAAAAGAGAGATAAAGAAAAGAAGGTAAGACTAGAAATTCCTACTCTAACACCCCCCTTAAGCATAGCTTAGGTGAGCTAGAAAATTGGTCCTAGAAACGAGGCCTGATGAGGTACCCAAGTACACAAAAATGATCCCAATATCATAAAAAATATGAAGGATGTGTGCCTCCACAAAGAAGAGAGAGAAGGTAAGTACATAATGTCGATGATGAATGTTATAGTAGGTCCCTCTACAACAAATGTTGTCTCTTCATTTCAAAAGAAAGAAACCATGAGCTATCAAACTATTGAATTCTCACTTAAGTGGAATGCAAATAGGAATGTATATCTCTAGAAATTCTCAAAAGTTTCCCTATTAGTGCTCAAATGTGCTAAAGTTGATCAAGTATCATAGGTCTAACTATAGAATATGGCAATAAAGAAGTATACAATGAAGGGGAGAGAACATAAGGCTTTATAAGTACCCTCATTACATCCAAATAAGAAGAGCGACATGAAACATTCATTGAAGGAATGTCCATGGGAAGAGGAGAGCAAAACTTAATAACCATTGAAAATGAAGACTAGTTTGTAAATGATTCAGTTCAATCTGCAAGATGAATGTCCATAAGAACATATGAGTCATCAATACTCTCAATATGTATACTCTCACTAAAATTAGTAAAATGCTCCAAAATTTAAGTTTATCAAGGCTCTAGAAGAACAACAATCTACACAAGAACAAATGTAGAATCTGTAATGAAATAACTAAGGTCTGGTAGAATCTTATCCTGTAGTGGGGATTCGATAGAAGGAAGAGCATTTTCCCCCATGCATGTGTCATCAAAAGAGATAAATCATAATGAGAAGATTAAATTAATCTCAAAAGAGATAATAAGAAGATGAGGAGATGTGTCATCACAAGAGATAAAAGCATAAGAAAAGAGTACATTAGCCTCAAAAGAGACAATAAAAAGAGGAGGACGATCCCAAAAAAAACTCTGAAGAGTGCTCCAAATAGTGGAAGGACACTCTGTCTGCTCTAAATGGTGGTGTATATCCCATGAAAACATGTAACAATAAGTGACCATAAACATAGTCACAAGAGTTGGCCCAACACAGTCACAAGAGTTGGCCTAGTCATCATATTGAATTGGGTCAATAGAAATAGGAATATGTACATATGAGAATGAAATAAGGTCATGATATGTGAGTTAATTTTCCATGTACACATGACATGAAACATACTTGGTATTCCCAATAAGGATCACTGGTGTAGATTCAACCTTCCTCCTCTAGAGTCTCTTAAATGGAGTTGTCATGATCGAGAGAAGACACCAAGGAAGTGCAAGATAATACAAGATACTTTATAATGAACCCTTAAAGCACACTCATGAATAGGACATTAGGCAATAATGAGAATGCATATAATTAAGCAATCAATATTGGAGTCATGAGGAATAATGCACACTCAGAATGAGGATGCCGAACATAACAAAAAATGTAAAAATAAAATGTAGAAAGTAGTAGGGCCCATACTAGTGGTAACCCCCTTGATTATGACACTTTATAAATTTAGTGAATTTTATAATGCAAATAGGACCAATGCATGAGAAATTAAAAAAATGAACTTTTACAAAAGACAATGCTCAATTTTGAGCTATCGATCAAAAGTTATAACACAATAAATTTTCTATAAATGAGACATATTTAATAAAAATTGCACTAAAATTTTAAAAAACTCAACCAAATAAGGATTAAGGTAGCCTTCCACCCACTAGTTGGAACCAAAATTTAATGAGAGATCTCCTCCAACCATTAAATGCCATAAATAACCCACTAACACATGTTTATATTCACTTTAAGGGCATACTTGAAAGTGTTTAATTTAAAAAATAAAAAATAAAAAATAAAAAATAAAAAATAAAAAATAAAAAATAAAAAATAAAAAATAAAAAATAAAAGCTATTTTAAAATAAAATTAAAACATGGTTTAATTTTTGATCTTTCAAGGCATTGTTAGGTTTTAACATTTAGCAAGGGAGGATAAGGGCCACCATTATGCATGCATGCACAAGTCTCTATGAGCTCGCTAGAAGTTAGAGAGGTGTCACCCTTGAAAAATACAGCTCCTAGAATGCTGCTACATGTCTGAGAAAAATTAGATTTGAAGAAAATAAATGCTTAGGTTTGGAGCGTTGATTCAAACTACCACCATCCCAGTAGAATAGCCTTTAATAATTGTATCCACCTACTTTACAAAACCCATTCTGGTTTTCTTCATTAAAGTAATTTAAGATAACTTGTCTCAAGCCAATTTCCATGGGGTCTTCCTAGAGGCATCAACTGGTCTCTCAAAATAATCTGAGAAGCTTGAAGACAATAAGCAAGGATGTACATGATGGAGGTGATGGATGACCAACTAATGCACGACAGGGTAGGCATTTTGACCTAGAGTGTCTTGGAGAGTTAAACGGTGTAGAAGAGAGGTGGAGAGTCCATGGAGGAATAGTATTCTTGTATGATGGGATTGCATGTGGAGACCATGAGAGAAACTACTAAAATAATCTACCACTTTTAGTGGATTGCAGGTGGAGATGGTTGTTTGCATATAGGAAATAATGATCTAGGATGGAAGTAGTCCACATTGTAATCAACATGAAAATAATTGGGCATCAGAGCAACTACCCATTTAAGAGATCATCAAAGTCTTGCTCTCTATGCCATATCAAAACAAGGATTTTAGATTCACTAAGTTGTCCATTAACCATGACTTGAAGTAGTGTTTTTGATGGCATGTAAGAGACCACTAGGCATGGCAAAGAGGATGCATATGTTGGAGAAGGATGTTGTGCACATGGTGTTACACCAATGTTAAAACCAACAAATCATTGTGATGAAACCTTGAGCTTTGTATTAGCTTATCCACTTATGCATCAAATAAATCGTCCTCACCATTATCCTTTCAGATCTATAGTAGAATTTATACAGCCAATACAAACAAATATATGCCTTGCCAATGCAAGTAATATGCAAATTCCTCTTAATAAATTCAAGATAGTACAAATAAAAATTAAACAGATAAACTGATACTCATTAAAAAAACTTAGAGATCTAATACCATGATAGAATTGGTAAATAGGTGATTTTCTAGTAGAATGAGTACACAATAATTCCAATGACAATGACTTTATTTGTTTTTAGAAATATGCAAGAGGATGTGCAATAATTTCCTTGATTTATAAATAGTTTTACGGTGTCTTATATAAGAGAAAGAACATGCAACTTCCACCTATAATCAGGGAATTCACTAACAGTAAACTAGTGGAGAACAAATGTGTAACAACCACTTAGCTAAGATAAGTGGAAACTAAATATCGTAGAATCTAAGACAAGTGAAAACTAACTATCGTAGACTAAATAATCACTTAAACAAGTTGAAGTTACATGTGTAAGGATAATCCATTTAACAAATAAATGGAATAATAAATATTCTACACCAAGACAATTGATAATTTATGGTCATAAGAAAGTTAAGCAATTACAATTAGGTATCGTTTCTAATTGAAGATAAGAGAAACTAAAACAAAATACTTCAGATGCAATGTGATATTGGGTTAACATAAGGAGTTTACCATTGATATAAATTCAAATACAAAATAATCTTACACCTTATCCCTTGCAAGGAATAGTTTATACTTTACTTGCATGACTACTTGGAATGAACCTTGGATTAAACATTGGTATACCACTCCAATTATTTTAATAGTTTTCTTATAGTGAAATAACCAGATTAAATAGTTTCCCTACAACATTATGTAGAGTCCAAAATTAAGAACCATAAATACATGTGAGCCAATTCACTAGATAAGATATCCATAGTACCATCATAAAAATAGTTCCTTTACAAGGTAGGACATACGGTCTTACTTATTCCATTCATAAATAAGTATTCCATGCAAGAGGGAAAGTGGACAGTATACTAACATTTATACACCAATCATATAAAAGGATTAGCTACCACCTATTATTAAACCTAAAATATAAACATATAACCTAATATTATAAGAATAATAAGCTACACCTTTTGGGGAAACTCAACAATATACAATAAACCACCGAAAATAAGAAACATGGTCTTACTTAATAACATGTCATCTCATCCAAGTGATACCAAATACTAAAGAAATCAACACCCATAACTTGTTGTAACTCAAAATGTAGGAATATGCAAAATAGGGATAAGACACTATCAAAGGATATACTCTGTAAAGTATGACCATAGCCATGATACATTAACAAGAAGTCCTAACTCTACATTATGCACTTGAAAAACAATGTTCAAGTATAATATTCTAATAATAATATTAATACTTAAATAATCATACAACAATACAACATTTATGCCTATATAAGGAAGTTATATTAAAATTGAATAGAATTAAGTGGTGGAATACCAATAACTAAATACCAAAGCCACTAACTGTTATGTGGAATATTAAGACCAACTTTCAATTATATAACTATATTCATGATGCAAGGAGGTAACCAAAATATTAATTTTATTTTAGTACAATTGTCCTATATCTGCTAGTTTTACAACAATGATCCATAAATACATGGAGAGATTACCCCAAAGGTGTATCTAAAATCAACTGTAGGTTATAACAATAGTTCATAACTAATAACATATGGATTTAATACCTTGATATGGTTAACAATCCATTACAATACAACAAAGAAGTAATATGATTTAAACATGATAATAAGAATCTAACACTCATTGGAAAGAACTTCCCACACAACAAGGTTCATCTAATATAACTCAGTAACTGCATTGTGGTATTGCAATAAAATAAGTTAACATGAAGTTGGCAATGTTTCATCCCATCAAGGTAAATAACTATCAATATTAAAATTTCCAAATCAAGCAAAGCAAATTCTATAAGGTAATCAAAAAGTTAAAATAGGTGTTTATTTCAAACCATGCGAATGTTTATATCATATAACTAATCATAGGCCAAAATACTTTTCTCTTTTAGGTAAGCAAAATAACTAGTTTTAAAATTAAGCCTTCTCTCAATACAAACATCATTTATAAAATTACTAAAGACATTATTCACCAACACATGTTGAGTTTTGACTCAAATTACATAATAATATTAGCATGTTTGAAATAGTTATATAAACCAAGAGAAACTCAACTCTCAAAATCAACTATAATAAGTAAAATAACCAAGTATAAATTTATATGTTATGTTAATGTTTATGCTACAATCACCATGTGACCTTATATATGCAAGCAAGATCAATAAGATACCATGTTATCCAACCTCAATATAAGACATAATGTATAAGAAAATTTAAATAATCTAATGACCACAAAATATTCACATAGCATCACGCCCAAGAGTAGAACTAATAATTTATTTTCAGCAAACTTGAAAGCAAAACTATTCAAGATACTACAACCAACAACATACCATAACCCATGAATATATCAATAAGATAAATCACATATTTTACCTTTATAATCATACTAAAATTTGAGAAATAATGTTTATTATCATCTATCTAAATATCAAATCAAGACCACCATATTATGGAGAAAAGAATTCATTAATGCAGTCAGTTAAACTAGCCATACTCAACCATGGATAAGGCAAATTCATCCATAGAGCCAACCAAAAAAATAAATCCCTAGATGGTTTACATCACACTGTCGAGTGTGATAATGTTAAGTAACTAATAGTTTGATATATATAATAGTCAAGGCACAAATTTAAAGTATAAATTATTATAAGACTTGGCTATATAGTTAATTAATCTAAACAAAGAAAGAATTCATAGATCAGAATAACCAATAATAGTCAATTCAATTTGTCATACTCAGTTATGGTTAAAACAACTTGTCAATAGAGTAAGTTATCAAAATGAAACCCTAGATAATTTACATCTCATTTCCAAGTGTGATAATACCAATCAAACTGAGTAGTTTGAAACATACAACAATCAAGGTGTAGGGCCTAGGCATAAAATTATATATGGCTTGCCTATATAACCACTAAGCTAAATAAAATGAATTTACAGTCAAGGATTAACCAACAACTATACATAAAAATTTATCTATGCTGAGATAGGGTTTGACCTCCTTTGAATCAATAAAAATAAATAAGTAAAAGTGCCACATCAATCATTTATGAAAATTTCTATTTCTCAACCCACTTTCTTTCAAGAGAGATTATTTTGTGATAAAACAAGAGTTTCAATAATAATGAAAATATGAGAGGTTTTTACACCCTAGTGTCTATTTTATTAAAACATCAAATAGGAATGTGATAAAACCACCATTACATATTGATTAATTAAAGGAAATTAAGAAACATAATAATTTCCTGGCATACCTAAATCTACATTAGCCAAGCATCATACCAACAGTCCTTAAATCATGCAAGATAGTCCACTTTAGGGAACATTCAGTAGAAATAAAACTAATGGAAAACCATTTTATCATACCTAGTGAAGGCATAGGCTCATATATGATACCCTTAAAATGTATCATTCTTAATATAAAATCTTAATCCATAGAAGCTTAACAAAAGATGATAGATATGTACCTATAAATAAAAACCTAGGTTTTGCCTTCTCATTGATTCTTTCTACTATCCCAATCCAAAATGATCAAGTGCAAGTTCAAATATTCCAAACCCCTATTTAACATTTTCTTCTCCCTTATTTTATCCACAAATTTATTCCATAACTACAATAGCAACGTCTCATTTCAAATGGTAGCTCACCATGATTACCACATGGCTTGTTTCCAAGAATTTTTTTGTTATGCCCTTAATGATTGGTGTGTCTAGGGATATGTGTGGCCGACTTGTGGCTTACATACCTCTTTTATTTACTTGTTACATTTCTCTATGTTCTTAGATAGGTTGGCCTATGGAATAACCTTGGCTAAGTAGACTATATATATGAGGTAGTGG
The DNA here is from genome assembly GCA_037957365.1 of Torreya grandis. NCBI lineage: Eukaryota > Viridiplantae > Streptophyta > Pinopsida > Cupressales > Taxaceae > Torreya > Torreya grandis. Next base: position 366,643 of record JARHVA010009068.1, on the reverse strand, counting down.
TTAGTCTTTACTTATTATGTTAAGTATTCTGCTATTAGTACATTGTTTTGGAGGTTTCCCCTTCGAAGTGGCTTTGCTATATTATCCAGTATTCTATTTTGTTTTCAATTATTATTGTGTGATCTCTCATATTTTCTTATTATGTGTAATATAAAATCATTATGTGTGAATATCTAAGTAATTGCATTACAAGTGGTATCAGATCTTTGATTTGGGCAAGTTTCCTACGGCATTTTTTTTGGATTTGGTGAGGTGTGGCTTCTAGGAGTAGTGAAACTGAAAAAACATAACTTGAAACCTAGGAAGAATTAATTTTTTCTGTCAGTGTAGTATTGCTCGAAACTCTTTTTTGAAAAAAAATATTAAAAAAAAAAGTCTAGAAAAAAAATTTCTCCTTGCACACTTGTAATCATTGGATTCTTCTCGGTGAGATGATTGTAATGGTATATTCTATCGATACACTTTTTTAGTACCAAAATTTTTACTCTAGTGCGTAAAGGTAGTCATTGGATTCGTCTTATCAAGGTAATCACAATGGCACCATTTCCTAGTACACTTTTTTTGGGGTCAAAACCCTCCTAGGGTTTTTTAATGGTAGGTCCTTCAACTCAAAGAAGAAAAGGGGCACCAAAAACTTCTAAAACTCCTTTTGTCGATGACATAGAATCTGAAACTTTAGATTTGATGATTTCTCAGCTTCAAGTAGACATAAAAAACTTGGTGAGGCATGATGACTTTGTTGCAGTCCAAGATGATGTTTCAAGGATGTGTGAAGAGATTAATGGGGTTCATAGTGAATTGCAGCATATCACTACATAATTAGCTACCCTCACATCTCAGTTTTAACCTAACAACCCTCCACTTCAGCATTTAAATCCTCCTCTCAACAATTCCCATGTTGATATGAAACTGATGCTACCAAAAGTGGACATGCGTAAGTTTAATGGCAAGGATCCTCTCATTTGGATTACCCAAATTGAGAATTTATTTGAGCTGCATCAAACCCCTAGTTTTTAGAGGGTGATGATGTCATCCCTATATCTAGAACCTGAGCAATTCGTTTGGTATCATTGGTTATGTGCTCAAAAGAAAAAGAATGGTGCTCTTGTTACATGGACTATTTTTACTGAGGAGTTGTCAGCTCATTATCAGAATAATGTCTCTAAGAACTATTTCAGCCAATTAGCCAAGCTATGACAAACAGGAATTATGAAGGATTATATTCATCAATTTCAGAATCTCTCTTTATAGGTGGAAGATATCACTAAGGGAAATATGACTGATCTATTTTTGAGTGGCCTCAAAGATAGCATCCAATACGAGGTTTGAATGTTTAACCCAACATTTGTATCAGAAGCTATCCCTAAGGCATACATGTTAGAAAAATAAATATGGTCAAAAGGAAAACTTTCACTACTATTCATGATCTTAACTTTCTAGTACCATCATTTCAATAGCCTACCAAATTAACACAATGACAAATTGAGGATAAGTGAGTCAAAGGGTTGTGTTATAGTTGTGACATTAAATGGAGCAAAGACCATCATTGTGTTGAAAATGAGCTATTTTACATTAAAGGTGCTGATGATGATGAAGATGATGCAAAAGTACATGATGAGGATGCAAAGTTCTTGAGAAGGAATTTGAAGACTCTCAACCTACTATTTCATGTCATGCCCTGTCAAGTATTTACTCCCCAAACTCTTAATGTGATGGGTTTCCTTAAGAAATAGAAGGTCACTATCTTGATTGATTCTGGGAGCACACATAACTTCTTCCACTGTAAGTTGGTTGCTTGTTTTAACTGTTTCATTTATCCAACTCCAAAATTTTAGGTTATGATTTCAGATGGTGGTACTGTTAGTTGTTCAGGAAAATGTCATAGTATTAAGTTGGCCATGGGAGACTACTTATTAGATTCTCCTATGTTTATTATTCTAATGGGTGGAGCTGATATTATTTTGGGAGTCCAATGGCTCACCACTTTGGGCACTATTGAGATGAATTTTCAAGAATTATTCATGTGTTTTCATTCTAAAGAAATGAGATTTGAGCTAAGAGGATTAAAGGCTAAATCTCCACAACTTGTTAGCTCCCAACAAATGATAAATATTCTCCATAAGGGTGCTGAGGGATTTGTAGCTTGATTATTTTTTATGGAAGTATAGCCAACTCAGCCATCTCCACCTCTTGATTTGAAACAAATAATTGATGCTCATTCTATTGTTTTTGGAGACATGCCAAAAGGACTTCCACCTAGTTTCATGCATGATCATGCTATCACACTTATTCCTGGTAGTACACCACCTAACATTAGGCCATATAGGTATCCCTATGCCCAAAAAAGTGAAATAAAAAAATTGGTACAAGATATGTTTGATGAAAGAATCATTTTCCATAGCCAAAGCGAATACTCTTCACCAATTATCATAGTGAGAAAGAAAGATGACACTTGGAGGATGTGCCTTGACTATAGAGAACTCAACAAGTACACTATCAAAGATAAGTTTTCAATTCCTATCATTGATGATTTTATAGATGAATTGAATGGTACTCTTTATTTTACCAAGTTAGATCTACATTTTGGGTATCATCAAATCAGGATCCATGATGAAGACATACCCAAAACCACTTTCAGGACTCATGAGGGCCATTATGAGTTTTTGGTTATGCCTTTTGGTCTAAAAAATGTACCATCTACTTTTTAGAGTTTGATGAATACTATTTTTAAGCCATTTTTGAGAAAATTTATTCTAGTATTCTTTGATGATATCCTCATTTATAGTAAAAATTGGACAGACCATTTGCAACATGCGAAACAGGTACTCTCCATTTTAGAGCAAAATAAATTATATGCCAAACCTTCCAAATGTACTTTTGGAGATGGTGAGGTTGAATATTTAGGTCATCTGGTGTCTTATGAAGGAGTGAAAGTGGATCTTAAAAAAATACAAACAATGGTGGATTGGACAATTCCTAAGACACTCAAGCAACTTTAGGGATTTTTGGGGCTTACTAGTTACTATCACAAATTTCTCAAAAATGATGGTAGTATTACAGCCCCACTCACCTCTTTATTAAAGAAAGACTCCTTTCAGTGGACTGATATAACTACCTGGGTATTTGAATAATTGAAATTGGCTATGTGCAGTACTCCAGTATTGGCCACTCCTAATTTTTCTAAGACTTTTGTGGTTGAATGTGATGCATTTGGGTATGGATGGGTGTTGTACTCATGCAAAAAGGAAGACCACTTGCATTTGAAATTCATCAACTCAAGGGTAAAAATTAGCACAAGCCCATGTATGAGAAGGAAATGATGGCCATTTTGCATGCAGTCAAACAATGGAGACCTCATTTGATGGGTCATCACTTTTAGGTAAACACTGATCATGATAGTCTTAAATAATTTTTAGAAAAAAATTATCATCTGAAGAACAACATAAATGGGTAACTAAGATTTTAGGTTATGATTTTGAAATAGTCTTAAAAAAAGGCAAGGACAATGTGGTGGTAGATGCACTATCTATAAAATATGAATTAGTTGAGGCATTGCTATGTACCATAACCATTTTGCAAGCAGATTGACTAGAGGAAGCACGATCAGAATGGAAACATGATAGTACTATCCATGATTTGATTCAAAATCTTCAGCAAGGTTTAGGTGGATTTGAAAAAATAACATGGAAAGGTAATGAATTATGCTATAAATACAGATTGTACATATGTAAGAATTCTCTTCTTAAACAAAAAATCCTTCAAGAAATTTATGCAACTCCAATTGGGGGTCATTCAAGATTTTTGAAAACCTACCACAGAATCAAGCAAGATTTTTTTTGGGAAGGTCTCAATGGGGATGTCCAAAAATATGTGGCTAAATGTATGATCTGTCAACAAAACAAAGGTGAAACCATCAAAACTCTAGGTCTTTCACAACCTTTATCCATCCCTAGTCATCATCGGGAAGAGGTATCTATGGATTTCATTACAAAGTTACCAAGATCTGATGGTCAAAATGTTATCATGGTTGTTGTATATCATCTTAGTAAGTATACTCATTTTTTTTCATTATCCCAGCCATTTGTTGCTAGTATAGTAGCTACTATTTTTCTCAATACAATTCAGAAATTGCATAGGACCCCTAAGATCATTGTCAGTGATAGAGATCCCATTTTTACTAGTAATTTTTGGATTGAGTTATTTACATGTTTAGGCATCTAATTGGCTCATATTTAATCATATCATCCTCAATCTGATGGATAAAATGAAGTAGCCAATAAATGTTTGGAAAGATATCTCTGTTGTTTTATTTTTGATAAACAGGATAAATGGGTTCATTGGCTGCCACTTGCTGAATGGTGCTATAATACATATGTTCATAGTTATTCTAAAATGTCTCCTTTTGTGGCACTATATGGATACCACATTCCATCCATCACTTCAACCTTGAAGTTCCATCTTAAGATTTGTGTAGTTGAAGAACATATTCACCATGAATAGGAGGTCCTTGCAAGTTTGCATGAAAATTTAGCTATGGCCTAGAATTGCATGAAGAAACAAGAAAATCAAAAAATAAGTGAGAGGAATTTTGACATTGGTGATTGGGTCATTGTTTCCTTGAAACCATACAAACATATGTCATTAAAGCAATAAAAAAAGGATAACAAGTTGTCCCCTAAGTATTATGGGCCTTATCAGATCTTGCATAAAATTGGCTACAAGTTAGATTTTCATTCATCCACTCGCATACATATAGTATTTCATGTATCATGCCTAAATAAAGTCATTGGACATAGATTTTCCATTCAAATAGAATTATTAGAATTGGATGAGGAAGGTAGAGTTTTTATTGATCTTGAGGTGATCCTTCAAAGGTGCACCAAGTAGCTGCATTCTAGAGCAATTACATAATACCTGATCAAATAGAAGAATCTACCATGTGAAGATGCAACTTGGGAGGATGAAACATTTGTGTAGTAGCATCCAGAGTTGCCACAATGTTGAGGACAATGTTGTTTTGAAGGGGAAGGGCTTACACCCTTAACCATTGGTGTGTCTAAGGATATGTGTGACCAAATTGTGGCTTACATACCTCTTTTATTTACTTATTATATTTCTCTATGTTCTTAAATAGGTCATCCTATGAAATAAACTTGTCTAATTAGATTATATATAGGAGGTAGTGGTTAGTCTTTATTTAGTATGTTAAGTATTTTGCTATTAGTGTATTGTTGTGGAGGTTGCCCCCTCGAAGTAGCTTTGCTATATTATCTAGTATTCTATTTTGCTGTCAATTATCACTACGTAATCTCTCATATTTTATTATTCTGTGTAATATAAAATCATTTTGTATGAATATCTAAGAATTTCATTACAATTTTACTCCTTGTTCTACCTAAAATACGCAGAGTTCCTCCACTTGACAACCCCCACCAACCTTTACCAATACAACTTCAATCAACTTAAGTGAAAACCCTAATTGAATGATTAGGTCAAAATAACATAATCATAATTCTCTTAAGGTCTCAAAATTACCTTATTTGAACTAAATCGTAACATTTGACCATGACAACTTAAGTTCAATCTCTGTGTAATAAGTAAAAAGGTTCTTATTACCATATATTATTCTCAAGTCTTCCCATTTTTAAATGATACCACAAAACCATTGATCCAAAATATAATATAGTCATGTATTGCTTAGCAATAAGAATCATATGCAAGGATGGAAAATTTAAGGATCAAGAGGCACAATTAGCTTAGTGCCAATGATGACCTCTAACCAAATCAATGAATCAAAAGTGTTAGCTCAACAATCATAATGTCTCAACCATGATCATAAATGAAATAATATGATTAGTGTTATGAACTTACCTTCAGTCTGAGTCATTTATTAATTGAAACATAAGAAAAAGGTTATAACCTACCAACAATCATGTATTCAAATTAGATTCTATGAACACCAGTTTATAATATCAAAATAGATCAAATAAACTTTCTCAAAAAATAAAACCACATGTTGATCATGCATAGATAATAATTATATAATGAACTATCTTTATCAAGCACCAAGAACACCAAACATCAATGTTATAACAAATTAATGAGATAAGTCCAATCTTAAATATATTGAAGAGATTTGGCATCTTTTTTTTTTAACTAACCGGGGTAAAAATTTATTCATAAACAGGCGAAACCAAAACCATTACACAGCCTTATCTTGCTCCACCAGAAGACTTAGCTTCTAGGAGAACTACAAAGGCAACAAATTATAATTCAGGATCTCCCACTGGGGTCCCTATTCGGAGGCCCACTTGGCCAAACAATCAGCAACCCCATTCCATTCGCAGGGAATATGCTTCAAACTAGCGGAATCCAACATAGAATTTAACTGAAGAACCTGTTGCACAACCTTAGCCAATTACCACTCGGCATTAACAAAATTATGATTAATGATCAAATCAATCACTACCAAGGAGTCTGACTCATAGATAATGTTTTTCCAGCCCAGATGACAGCCCTGTTTCAATTCCTGAAGGATGGCCAGTGCCTCCATATAATTATTGGAATGCTAGCCTTTATAGATGGAGAAAATGAATTGAAGATTTTTGGAACTATCCCACCCAGCACCATTGATTCCCGCATCCCCTGGGTTCCCACGCGAGGAGCCATCATTATTAATCTTCAAGAAACCAAGAGGAGGAGGAGTCCATCGGCCATGTTTGTTAACAGGTTTATGCCTCCACCTATCTCTAATCAATGAACTCCTAGAAGAAGTGGAGGGAGTAGCATCCAACAGCTTTCCAGCAATGTTATAGAGAATATTATAATCCTCCATTCCCATCTCTTCCAAACTGATACCTTTGGTAGCGAGAGTTTCCTACAGTGTCATGCAAACTAACTCCCAAATGGTGTCCACCTTCCTCTGCTCAGCTCAAAAAATGTGCCTATTTCTTTCGATCCACACATTCCATAGAATAAAAGCAAGTTTGGCAAACCAAGCAGCCTGGAGGGCCGATGCTTTAGAAGGGGGAACATTAAGGTGATCCCAAAAGTCTAGTAAAGAGGAGGCATGCCAGCAGGGTCTACGCCAAGCTTGCCACCATCTATACCAGATATTCTTGACAAAAGGACACTAAAAGAATAGGTGCACCCCTATTTCCACCTCCTCATAGTAGAGCACACATCTGGAAGGCCCTTGAAATCCATGCTTGCACAAGTTGTCCCATGTGAGGCATATATTATACGCAAGCATCCAAAAAAAGAAATTGAATTTGGGCCAGGTAACAGGATTCCAAATTTTCTTCCCCTAGAGGAAATTCACTTCCCCATAAACTTGCTTAGACAAATCCTGATAACCCATCGAGACAGAGTAGCTTCCAGTAGACCCACCTCCCCAAGGGAGCACATCTTGACCCTGAAGAGAATTACAATTCATAGAAGCTAATATTTGAGAAAGCTTAGCCCTGTTCTCCAAGGACCCACCCGGTGGCCATTCCAAATAATTTTTCCATCTAAAGCCTATAGCCAGGTCCAAGCTATACTCCTCCTTGTAGTGCGCCACATTGGTCCATCCAGCATCACGAAACACCTCACATAAGGCCTGTAGATGCGGGTGAGAGGACAAGAGTGGGGTTGCCCCATCCCATGAGTCTTCCCAAAAGAGAGCCTGCTCCCCCGTCTTACAAATCCAGAACAGGCTGTGTTTAATTAGCTGAGCTCCAACTTTGAGGGTACTCCAAATCATGGAGCCACCCCTCTCAAGAGGCATCTGAACAATGACAAAGGGATCCACCCATAGAAAGTACTTAAGAGCTAGGATACGAGCCCACATTTGAGACTGATTAGAACACCATCTCCAGTATAATTTAGCAGCCAACACCTGGCTAGCCAGGATGGTTGAACGCAGTCCAAGTCCCCCATCTTTCTTTGGCCGGCAAACCGTTTCCCACTTGACCAGGCTCCATTTGGTGCACCGAAGGTTACCACTCCAGAGAAATTGGTGGGACAGGGCGTCAAATTCCTTGAGAAAATAAATTGGAGTAGCCTGCACCAAGCAGTGGTACACTGGAAGAGCTTGGATCACTGATTGCAACAGAGTAACTCTCCCAGCAGTAGAGAGCCATCTGTGCATCCAGTGATTCACTTTATGCCTTAGCTTATCCAAAACATTTTGCCAAAAGAGGCGTGGCTACCGGCCAACCATAATGGGAATCCCCAAATATATAACTAGGAGAACATGAATTTGAAATCTCAGAATGGTCGCTATTCTCCTCTGTATCAGACCTGGAGTGTTGAAAAAATAAATGGAGGACTTATGATCATTGATTTTTTGCCTCTTAGCAACAAGATACGTGTCAAGGGTTTCCCTGAAAGCTTCCGCCTCTCAGATGCGAGCTTTCCCAACTAGCATAGTATCATCAACAAACTGAAGATGGGATGTGACTAAGCCATTCCCCCACTGCCAACCCTGCACTATGTTCTGAGAAACCTGGAATTTGATCAGCCAGCCCAATCCTTCCACCAGAGTGATAAATAGATAAGGTGACAGTGGGTCACCTTACCTCAAGCCTCTCCCTACCCCAAATAGTTTAGTTGGCTATCCATTGATGAGAACCGAGAAGGAGGGCATAGTAACACAACTCAGAACCCATTGGATCCAAGCAGGGCTAAAACCAAAGGCCCGCATGATCCTTTCTAGAAATCTCTAGCTGGCCCTATCATAAGCCTTAGCTAAGTCAAGCTTTATAAACATGGCCCGCTCCTAAGAAGTGCTCATGGAGTGGATAGCCTTAGAAGTAATGACCACCTCATCTAAAATCTGCTTGCCAGCAACAAAGCCTCCCTACTCCTCTAAAATAATCAATGAGAGGTAGCTTTTGAGCCTCTCCGCTAAGAGCTTAGTGATAATTTTGTATATCACATTGCAAAGCGCAATAGGCCTGAAGTGGTCTAGCTGATCCGCTTGCTCTTTCTTTGGGATAAGAATAAGGAAGGTAGCATTCAAGGCCCGCAACATTTATCTGTTGGTAAAGGATTCCTGTATAACTGCAAAGAGATCATGCTTGATGACATCCCAAAAGTCCTGATAAAACTCCACTAGAAAACCATCTAGCCCAGGAGCTTTACCACGTTTCATACTAATGACCACCCCCTCCACTTCATTCCTCTCTATAGGCCTCATAAGGTACTCATTCAACTCTGGAGTCACCACAGAAGGGATGCAGGATAGCATTGTATTTTTTTCTATCTCAAAAAGATGTAGCCGTTCAGAGAACAGACTAGAAAAATGGAGAACCGCTACTCTAGAAATGTCCTGCGAGGTACTCAATTGAGAACCATCTGGGCACACCAAGTGGGTTAAGTAGCTTCTATTACACCTTGCCTGAACAGACTTGTGGAAGAAGGCAATATTCCTATCGCCTTCTTAGAGCCAATCAAGGCACGCCTTCTGCTTCCAGAAGATCTCTTCTCTGAGTTCCCACTCTACAAGGTCTTTCACCGCTTGGGACTCAGCCTCATGAAGCTCCTCAGACAAGCCGCAGTCTCTAATCTACCTAGTAATCACATTCAGCTGATCCTGGGCCTTCTTCCTCATAGTATGAAGATTCCTGAAGCTGTTGAGATTCTAATACTTTAGCCTCCCTTTAACATACTAGAGTTTTTTGGCAAAAGAGAACATGGCTGTACCATAGTTGGGTCTGCCCTGGTGCCACCACTACCCCATGAGCTCATGCAGGGAAGGCTCTCTAAGCCACATTAGCTAAAACTTAAAGGGAGGCTTCTTTGGGCCAGGTATATGGTTAGTGGACAGCTTAATCGGCCAATGATCTGATCCACCCCAATCAAGTATCTATGAAGTAATGGACGTGGAACCATAATGCCAATAACAAGACACCAAAAATCTGTCAAGGCGTTCTGAAATACCATCCTCGCCACTCTTCTTGTTACTCCAGGTGAATGTGCCATTGAGGGGTTTGACATCTGAGAGGCGTAGAAGGTCAATGTTTTGTCAGAAGATTTCTGATGAAGGCCCAAGCCATGCCAGTCCACCTCTCTTCTCCTCCATGTTGAGGACAACATTAAAATCTCCTGTCAAGATCCATGGCAAATAGGGGTGATAGCTTCTAACATACCGAACATGATCCCACAATTTTTGCTATCCAAGCAGGTCCACAGGGGCATAAACATTAGTAACAAGAATGGTTTCCCTTGATTCCTTGGAGACGGCAGTCATTGTAAGAGCCGAATTACTAGCCAACCAGCCAAGAGGGGTTATGCACTCCAGGTTCCAACACACGGCCAACCCACTGGAAGATCCAGCTACCCCCACACATTGACTGTGATTGAAGAAGCAACATTTTTGCATAGAAGAGAGCCACGAATCAACTGAGAATTTCATCTCCTAGATACAAAGGATATTCAAAGAATTAGAATGCACCAATTTAGCTATAGCTTTTTGTCGGGGAGAGCTACTCAGACCCCTCACATTCCAGGAAAGAACAATCATTGAGTAACATGTGTGAAATGTTCATCCAAGGGCTTAACATGCCCTGCCTCTACTAGAACATCCCCTACAATTTTTAGTTTCTCCCGATCCTTCTTGTGCCCAGATCGTGAGGGATTGGAGCCAGTATCCTTCTTAAATGGTCTTGGCATAATGCCCAGGCTAGAGGAGGAACCTTTTTCATTTCTGGATGCCTCCACCTCCTTTGCCAGGTCGGCCCAACAAACTTCTGTGTCTCCTTTAGTTAGCAAGTTAGTGCTGGGCGCATCCTACATAATCCAGTCAGTCACCTGGGTCGATCGATTCACCAAGGCTATATTTTCCTCCCCAGGGGCAGGTGGTTCCATTGTCCCTTCTTCCTCTGTCTGCAGCGGCTCTAGAATGCCATCTTCTATATTCATGTTGTCCAGCACTTCAAATCTATTAAAATCAACCTCATTCTGTCTATCAAAATTTGACCTTTTCAGTCCCTGAGACTTCCCACGGTGCCTGACTGTGGTAAATCCATCCTTGTTGGGACCCCTGGAGCCATTTAAGCCATGATCAACAACTACTGTTTGGAGCAGGTTTTTTCCTTTATTCAATCCACCTGATTATTCTTGAGCTGTCCCCAAATGTTTCAGCTGTCTGGATCCTCTATCCCCATTGGCCACCCGAGTTCCAGACACTTCTCCTTGAATATCATTCTCTTTGACTACCTGCAGACATTGTTTGTGAAAATGGCCGTACACATGGCAAATGTGGCAACGAAATAGAATGGCTTCGTAGTCAATTTTGTTGGATCCAAGATGAGCTTCCCAGACAAATCTCAAGAGAGTCTGGAAGGGGATTATTCAGATTAATCTCAACACAGATACAGGCGTAGGAAATTACCTTTTTATCTAGAGTTTGGTGCGTTATTACCATCGATGCTCCAAGTAGGGTCGCTATCTGATGGAGGATACCCTCCCACCAAAACTCTAGGGGCAGTCTCGGCAAACGAACCCAAATAGGGACACAGGTTGGGAGATCATCTGTTGAGTTGAAACCAGCATGCCAGGGTTTAAGGAAGAGGCCATTTCTATAGTAGAAGTAAGGCCCACCCTCAAAAATCCTATTCTGGTCTGCTACAGAGGAAAAATTCACCATGAAGTAACTATTTCCTGCCAACATAATGTCGAAATCCCCATCAATATACCAAGTCCTCCTAATCCAAGCTTCCAATGCTGCTAATGAAATACATATGCCCAAGAATTTGCATATTAGGGCATGAGCAGTCAAGTATTCAACCTCATCTTTCACTGCATCTTGGGAAATTACTAGAACCGGTCTCTCTTGAGTTCTGGGCAGGCATCCATTGATTTTTCGTAGCTTGGAGCTCTCAGCAACAAAGGTCCTTTCTGCCTCCTACTCTAATCCCCCAGGTAGGGGTCACTCTTTCTTGGGGGCACCATTCTGACCGCCCAGCTTCAGTCCGTCGCTCCCCACCATCGCGCTCATACCCTACTCTCTTCTAGATTAAAATGTAACTCAGAGCTTTGGCATCTTTCACAAACCCAAGTTATCCCAATTTTAAGTTTAGCTAAAATATTTAATAAGAACATGTTCATTATAATTTATCATGTACAATCAGCTATGAGTCGATGACCACTACATAATAATGACAATGTGATTTAAAGCACTAGCACAAGCATGTTAAAACAAAAGATAGTTCCCCTCAACTCCAATATGGGTTCATACACAAGACATAAAAGAGTCACAAACTACAACAAACGTAATTATCATGAAAAGATCGACAAGAAAAAAATAGTTAGGTAGGATGGCACTACATATTAATTATTCCACATAAATATATAACAAATCATGATAACAACAATGAATTGAAACATATAAATCATATCAATAGATCAGTCCTTGATCACATAGAAACTAAACATTATTAGTTATGTTTTATGGTTTTGGTCATTGTCAAGTGCCTTAAATCATGGCATGGGAAAAATAGGATGTGACTGTGTGCTCAATTGTGGTCCACTAGGATGTAATGTAATGGTTTGAATTTTAACACTTGATAACATGTTGTAGACATGTAAATTTGGTCACCAATGGCTTTATATCCGACTTTAGACCAATTTTTGTCAATCATTGTATACTTAGCCTAAGAATTTCTATTAGTCTTGAATTTGGGTTTATAACCTTGCATTATATCAATTTAGCCTATTAAATCAATTAAACAAGATAAATACACACATTGAATTAATCAAAATCAAATAAATGACCAAATGCCTAAAAATAATTAATTTACACACCCTAATCAAAATCAATTAGCAAGTTAAATCAATTTCAAATCCTAATTGAGTTCACCCATGAGCTAATAAAACAATTAAATCAATTACGAAAAAGAAAATTAAAGAGCATATTAGAACATTCTAGAACACACTCATTACCTTTGTGAGTTTTCACTTGATGAAAATATTTAAAAGAATATTATAGAAATATGCCAAACCCAACCAAAGTTAATAAAATAAACCATGGTCATATTTAACCCATTCCAAGGGATTTGAAAGCTTATAAAAGCAAGCCTAGAGATCTTCATTTAGAGATCTCAATCAAAGTAGAGTTATAATGTAGGAATAGATTCATGAAGCTAAAATCCTAGTGTTATAATGTTGAAATTGAGTCAAGCCATCAATCAAGCCAAGCATTCAACAATGGTGCATAGAGGAGATGATGTTAGCCATATATCATTGATGAAGAATTCTTATGCATAAACTGAGCAAGCCAATGAATAATTCATTTGGATCTCTCAAGGAAAGTAAAGATTGTTTTTCTTTGCATTTTAGTTGGGTTTCAATTGTTATTTATTCATTAAGCTCCCCCTAAGATCTAGGCTTAGAGATGTTAGTATGTTAGTGTTTTGATTTCATAGTTTTATAGAATAACACTTGATCTAACCTCTTTTTTTTTTTCAAATTCCTTGATCACAAATGGAATTCCTGGTGGGACTATCTACACGATTGTGCAACTACCAAATTTATTTGTATTCATAGTTTTAATTCTTTTTTTGTTGTTTTTGCTTTGCTAGAGTAAAAATGGCCCATAAATAATTAATAACTTTTTATTTAATTAATATATATATTTTAAATTATTTTATGATTATATATAAGTATGTTATTGATATTATCTAAAAATTTCAAAAAAATCATCTTTATATTTTATAAGTTGTAACTCTTTTAGTGACTATCACTTTCTATTTTTTTATTTTTTGGTAAAAATGGTTAGTACAGAGCTAATAATTTTTTTTATTCATTGGTTTGACCGATTTTTTTTTATATAGGTGCATCCTATACCTATAAATAACCTCAAATTTTTTTGTGACAAATGTATGTATATTTTAAAAGTTATGGCTAAATTACTGACTGTAGGTTTTTGTGATTTTTGTGTTTGATTTTCTTATTTTTTACCTTCTAACGTGTTTACATGTTTCATAGGTTTATTTTATTTATTTTTAAGTTTATTTTATATATTTTTGATAACCTTTGTCTAGCCTAACATGTTTACTCTTTTAGGGTTTTTTCTTTAGGTTGACAAATTTTACCCTTCAAGGTTGATTATCTCATTTGATAAATAAGCTTCAAGGCTAAACGAAGTTCTGACCTTTTATTTATAGGACCTATTTGAAGAATACCTTTTCAATATAAATTAGTATTTTCACACTTCATTTGGATGTATAAAATGAACTATAAATCCTTCTTTTTAGTGTTTAAAGAAACATTTTTAGGGTGTTTTATTGGTTAAGTTTTTATGGTTTCTTTCAAACTTCACAACTTAAAGCCAAGGGGCTAAAAGAACACCACCACACATTTTATTTAGTAATATAAAATTGAATACACTTCAAAAAAATTTCAGGTTGTTTTCATTAGTTGTTTATTTTAAACTTATTTGAGTAAATAGGGAGTTGTGCATGTATGCTCTCCTATCCATCCCCTAGAACTTTTGGGATCAAAAGCACCAACTTCTTTTTGGGTGGTTTGAAATTATTTCCATTTGCACTTCTTAAAGGCAAGGGGCTAGTAACGAATCTAATCAAACACTTTCAATTTGGTGCAATGAAATTAACCTCACTTCAATTATTTGTAAACTTGCTTGTTGATTGTGTGTTTTAACGAAAAGAGATGTGCGTGTATGCTCTCCCATCCGTCCCCTTTAGGGAAATTTTGGGATCAAAAGTTCCATTTCATTACACTTTGAGCCTAGTCCAAGGCATAGAAATAATGTCGTTTAAAGCCCTCCTCAAAAACTCATAATAGTATTGGGTGATCTTGAGGTGACCATAAAGACTTTCTATTATGTCATTTATTTCATTGAATTTTGGCTTATGAGGGGGACTTCATTACCTCCCACAAGTTATATAGGAAATCTTTGACTTGGGGATTCATCTCCTGGCATTGACTTCATCACCCCCACTAGGATCAGAGGTTTGAATGGTTAAACCACCTTTTAGTGTTGGGGTTAAGCACCGGGATGTATCTGTACATTAGACATCATACTACACTGAACAAGTGATGAATGTAGTGGTTTCAAAAATAACAAGACATTTTTGTAACAAGCCAAGTGTCACAGACACCTAATTAAATTGTGATTATTTTGCATCATTTTGTGTGAAATTCATTGTGCAATTGATCCATCTAGAACATTAAAAAACAATTAGTTTATTCAATCCCACATTTCCATACCCTTGCTAGGATTTGAATGATTATACTTAATGTATTTTGGTCATTTTTTCTTAGTGTGTTAGACTAAAAACTTGTATTATTCAAACCATGTCATTTGATGAGTCATGAGTCCACATCACTCCATTGTTTGAGGAGGTGTTATGCCATCCATATGACACTTTGATTTAACTTAGAAAACATTCCCTTTTTTGTGTCAAAACATTGGGAGTATCACTTGATTGAGGAGGGAACCATTATGCTACCTAAATCATTTCAAAATCTTGTGCCTTTGAAGTCTTGAAACATAAACCATTTATCACATCATCTTTCTAGAGTTCTAATGTCATTAGGCTGCCCATTTTGTTTCAAAATACTTGTCTTGTTTCATCATGCATATTCATTATCATTTGTTTGCAACCAGTCACTTGAGCCTTTTTGAATCTTGGATTAGTGTGGTCACACTGTTCAATTATTTCTAGCTCTTTGTCAACAAATTCATAGTTTATCTTTAGTTAAGTCCTTGATTAAATATTACAAGTTCAAATTCAAATATTGGTTGATTTTAGTTTAGACCTCAATTTGTGGGGTTGATACCCAAATCTTACTCTTTTGGATTATGTAACTTGGGTTAATTCATCACTCAAATTTGGAAAATTATGTTGTTTTGTGATTTTATTTTGGTCAAATGAGTTTATCTTCAAACATCTCTTGTTTAGCATCTTATACCAATCAGATCATGTTTTATGCCCAGAGTCATGCACCTTATCTATGTTAAATTGTTTCAAGTTTGTTAGATTAATCAATCATCCTTTTTAAGTCAATATTTTGTCATCGTTTGGCCATTAGTCTTCTCATATCCTGTTTGAGCCTAGCTTTTGACTCTATGTTTGGACAAAAAACCTAACAACTTTTCCCTTTAGTATCTTAGACCTACTTGGATCACATTTCAACATTAGAGTTTGGTAGTTTGATTCTTAGGTATTTTTACACAACCTTTGCATGTATCAAACACTTAGCATTTGTTGTTTGATGATACACTATTTTTATCAAGTCTTTGCATAGACTTTTTGGAGATTCAGCTCTACCTTTGACCAAGCTAGATCACATTTGAAACCTTTGTCTTTCCAAAAGGCATAGATTTTATAGAGTTTATAGAACCTTAATCCCTTCTCTTGTTGTGAAATATTTATCATTTAATTTGAACATGGCTCACTATACATGTAGTGTAACTATGTATAATTCTAGATATGGAAATCCTTTCACACAAGGGGACTTTGTGGAAAACCCTATTGAAGACAATGTCATTTGGGAAACAGATTCTTATCCACCCCAAAACATTCAACCAAGGGGACAAATTCAAGATCCTTTGGATAATTATTTGGTTAGTACACCTCCATATATAGAGCAAGATAAAGAGATAACAACCCAATACTTATATATCATACCATCGATTGTAGAAAGTACTCAACAATAACCTTATGACATCATAATGACATCAACATATGATCCCAATAGAATCACAGAGGTAGGGTATGAAAACTTATAAAATATAGAAAGAGAGCCTTCCAACATATTTTACAATCAGACTCATGGATAGTTCTCTTCTATAAATCCTAATGCCATTATACCAATACCTTATCAAAACCCCTATGTGCTTATCCCACAAAGAGGTCCCATGGACGACCACTTTGATCAAATGCATCAAGTATACCAGACATATCTCAATTTAGCATGTAACTTCACTAACATGGCCTTGCCAAATGCACCTTTTATTAATTTAGCTCCTCGAATAGAATTTTTAACAGAGTTGATAGGTTAAAAAATCAGGGTTTAAACGCATATACACAAAACACTTCAATAGAAAACATGTTCAATATAATTATTATAGAGGAAATATCTTAAGTTTCTACATATGATACTGAGCAAAACATAGGGGATAATGCACAAGTAATATCCAATTTGAACCAAAGTGGTTTTGGCACATAAACAATCAATCAACAACAAAACATTTCTTCAGCTAGCACCATTGGTGGTTTTCAGAATCAGCGAGTAGGAGATTCTACATCCCAACCTCAAAAAACTACTTCTAATCCTTAACCAACCATTTCTTCAATCACATAGCCAATAGGATTAAGTAGCCAACCAACAAGTAGTGTCGTATTACAATAAAACATGTCAAATCCTACTATCCAAAATGTGACAAGTAGTATTCCATAACAACATGCACAATCAAGTATCCCAATGTAATAGAGGCTGAACACATTACCACCTCAATAAGGAGAAACCGGTGTTCCACCTCACCAGGTAGAAATGAACATACCTCTTCCTTTGCAAGCCAATTTAACAATCTAAAATCAAATGATGTCTAATCAACAATGTATTCATATTGGTCAATGACAGGTACCAAATATACAACATTCATCCACTTCTCAATAGGTATTCTTATAATAAATAGGTTTTAATGTTCCTCAAGTACCTTCTAGGTAGCAATTACCTTTTGTGCAAAACATACCACAAGTTCAGAGATAGGGTCTTAACTCACAAGTTCCCACTCAAACACAAGGTTTGAATAGTAAAAAACAAGTCCCTATTCAACTATAATAGGCATAGTATAGTTATATCCCTCTATCTTAACCCCAATATCCACAAAATCAATCATACATATCCAACCCAAACCATAATGTTGCACCACCACATATACAATTTCAACAATTATACCCTAATCCATGCATACACATTCCTGGACCATTTCCTAGCCAATCCAACCTACTCTGGAAAATATTTCCATCATATCCCAGTCTAAGTCATCCACTTGTGAACACCCAACCATCAACCCAGGCCAATATTCCAACAAGTTTCCTTAAGCAAGAATTACAATAAATGAAGGATGTAATTTCTACCATCCAAGCTAGGAACCATGTTAAAAAGTTCAAATTGGATGATGTGTATTCATATCCTTTTAACATGAAGTACTTATAGATTCCATTCCCTCTAGGATATGAGCCACCTAATTTTAACAAATATAAGGGGAAAGGTGATCCCAAAGAACATTTGATAGAGTTCTTTGTTGCATGTAAGCAAGTGGCATATAGTGACATCTATCAGTTGTTGTTTCCAACAAGTTTAGTTGGATAGGCCTTGGAATGGTTTTTGAAGCTACCAAAGAAATCAATTTCTAACTTTGATGATCTATCAGATAAGTTTGTGCAACACTTCTCATACAATCTCGAGCATGAGATTTCATTGGTCAACTTAACGTAAGCAAAGTAAAAACTAGGTGAAAGCTTTGCAAGTTATCTATAATGATGGATCTATCTTTCCAACCACTTTACCCATAGTCTACCAAATAAGTAACTAGTAGATGTGTTTTTAAAAAAATCTACATAGTGAAATATCCTACTATTTGGAGTTGTAATATGTGTATACATTCAAAGAGATCATTGACAAAGGTTTAGTGCTCGAAAGAGCCCTTATTAACAAATGGATCATAAAACTAAACTCAACCAATTAGAATAATGGCCAAAACCAAAATCAAACCAATAATTAGCATCAAAATCCAAACCAAGTGCAAGCATCACTACTAACATAGGGCAATAACAATGATAGGCCAAAATAACTTAACCACAATAAGAATGTTGTCGTGAATGGAGTAATAGAGTCATGCCATGTCCAAATGATGCAAACACCATCTACTCAACCAACACAACCTTTTCATCTTACTCTTACCCAAAAACTTCTTCGAAATTCACAGCACAACCTAAGCCAGCGCAATAAGCACAACAATTGTAGCAACCTTTGACTTTGCAAAACCCACCTACTCATCATCCTTTTAACAACCTTGGAGAACCCATTGAATAAATCTTTCAAAATCTCATAATAGTGAACCTGATCAGATACCCCATTCCAAAATATTAATATCATGAGGGTACAAACATGCCACACTAGTACAAACTAGAATAATTCTATGAGTTTCATAAGGTTAAAGGCCATAATTTGCAACATTTTATGTAAATCAAACATGTCATCCAAAATATGTTGGAGAATGGTGAGATCACATTAGATAATGGAGATTCCACATCTGATCAGAACCTTGGCATCTATCAGAACCCATTTACTCAACATAACAATCAACTAGTGCAGCAACAACAATAACATCAACAACAAAGACCAAATTAGTGGAATCAGTAGTAGAACTAGCGAAGCCAAAATAATGGATAGAACAATGGCCAAAACCAACAAACCTACCATGTCATTTCACATGACTATAACTCAGTTGTAATTCATATCTTGGGAGGTAGCATTAATACCATGTCCATCAATCTTAGACCCAATTTCAACCAGACAAGACCATTACTAGTCATACCAAACCAATTCAATCATTCTGGTAACCCTTATTTGACTTGGGACCACACACAAGTGAAATAAAAAGTAGAGATTCCCATGTTAGGACCTTAAAATGATAACTTATAATCTGCCCATGACCACACTCAAGTGCATTAGTGATCGAGACCTATCTTATCTGACCCCCCTCTACCATCATCAGTTATCAACAATAGTCCTGTATGTAATCCCAATTGTGTAATCATAATTTGGTATTCTAAAATTACCATACTATTCCCACAACCACCTACCACTTCACCTATCATCTAACCCACCGTTTAACCTTGAAATAATCCATTTAACATTGTTCAAGAAAAGACATTTGATATAGTGGAACAATTGAAAAAAATTCTAGCACAAATATCCATTTTAGATTTGTTGTGCACATCAATAATCCATAAGTAAATCTTGAATGAATACCTTATCCAATGCACTATTTTGAATGACATATCCCCTAACCAATTTCAAGCTTTGGTTGGAAACTTACTCCAACCCAACATGTCACATTCAACCAAAGCGATATGTCACCTCTTGGCCCACTACACAACAATCCATTATACATTAAAGTGTATATAATGCATCACAAAGTGAAACATGTCCTTATAGATAATGGATCAGGTCTAAACATAGTTTTTATAAATCTCATCAAGCTTCTTGAGTACATAACGATGGATCTCCAAGTAGAAACAATCACCATCAAAGTATATGATAACCAAGAGTGTGAATCATAGGGCATAATTAACTTGTTAGTTATTATTGGGCCTTTGACTCATGATACCCTTTTCCATGTGTTGGATCTTGATTAATCATACAATATGTTTTCAGGTAGGCCTTGGTTACATGAGATCCATGTAGTTCCATCAACATTGCACCAATGTATTAAGTTCTCCCATTCAGGGATGGAGGTTAACCTTCTAGGAGATTTGCATTTGTATGAGCATTGTAAACATCTACAGGCTGAGTTCCAAAGTTAAAACTACCATTTTGGCATGTATCCATCTAATAAACAAGATAAGGGGAAGGCAATACTCCTCTAATTGCAAAAAGACAACTGTATTGACCCTAATACCCTTGATTCTCTCAGTCACATGCCACCTGCTAAAGTATCCAATCATTTTACCATCTTGGCTAATGGTCTAGGAGAGTAATTGACTCATGATATGTTTCATATCTCAAAGCTTCCTCAGAACCCAAAATCCTTTGGAAGACCTAAATCTATGTCACACATGCACTAGCAAAGAAAGGGGAAAGGCTACGTTCAAAATCTAAGACCAGTAATTTTCATACCAGCTTCTGGCCTAGAATAAGACCCTCTCAAAGGAGATGAGTCATGGTTGCATAATTATAATTTGGCCAATTATTACAAGAACTCCAAGTATCCCATTCTCAATCGTATCATGGAAAATCAATATTATGAAGGAAGTGGCCTCAGGCCAAATCTATAAGGAATATTAGAACCTATTTCTCTAACCAAGTATGAAGGACCCTTTGGACTTGGATTTGAACTGCCTGGGGGTGACCCCATATATCTCACTCATGTTCCAACACCATTGACTAGTGATGAGGATGTCAGCAATGAAGCAGAGTTTGATCATAGCTTATTCGATGACTTAGCCCAGACCAACCTATTTGATAATCACACCATTTACACCCTTTGCCCAATCACTCATAATAATCCCCTACCATTATATTATCCCCAACTAATAGATTGGGACCAACAAGAGACACACATACCAATTGACGAGTTTCAAAATGATGAAGCATTTTGTGATTTTCTAGGCCTTAGGGACAATGTTTCATTGAGAGATCATAAATCAGGATTTTCAATCAAATTGGATCTTGAAGCCTATTTTGGAGAATGACTGAACACCCTTAGCCAAAATCAAATAAATAAAATATTGAGGTCTCAAAGTGAAAACCTATTTGAGGAACTTTTTGACCAAAGAAATAGTAAAGATAAAGGCCAATCTAGTAGTGAAACCCTATTTTAGGGACCACTAGATGGGGGTGTTGAACCTTCTTCATGTATAGACTATGAGACCACCAATGATGAACTTATCTACGGGTACAAATTTAGTATTGAAGAGCATTAGGATTTTGAGCAAAGCATACAGAAACTAACAATGATGAATTTCACTATGGATCTGAGCTCAGCTCTGAAGAGCAATAGGCTTTTGATCAAATCATTCAAGAGGATGCTAATAATGAACATGATAATGAGTTTGAATTCAATCTTGAAAGGTAGGAAGCCTTTGATCAAGTCATATAAGAATTTTTGACTATCTTTGTCACATGGCCTGATCTCCCATTAGGAGATTTTAATTCCTCATGTCTTGGAGAGCTTGTTAAAGAACTGGTCCTAACAGAGGACTCTAATGTTACCAATCAGTTCAAATCATTACCAACTATCCTTGACAATGGCTCAACTCTTCTATTCGAAGATACAATAGATGTTAAAATCAGGTCCCTAGATGACCCAAAGTGGAGCAAGCTAGGTGCATCCCTTACCGAGAAGGAGTGTGAAGTCTTCATATCCCTATTGAGAGAGTTTATAGATATATTTTCTTGGGCATATTTTGACATGCCTAGTTTGGACCCTTCCTTGGTTCTACACCACCTTATCGTCAATCTTGATGCCAAAACAATAAAATAAAAGTTTCATAAGATGCATCTTCACATTACTATATTAGTGAAGAAAGAGTTGGAGAAACTCTTAGAAGTAGGATGTATTAGACCAATTAAATACTCTAAATGGATTTCTAACATAGTACCTATTAGTAAGAAACCAAAGGGAATCAAAATCTATACTAATTTATATGACATTAAAAAAAACATGCCCTAAGGATGACTTTCCATTTTCCAACATTTACATGATAGTCGACTCCACAATGGGTTATGAAATACTTTCACTAATCGATGGCTTCTCAGGGTATAATCAAATCAAAATAGCACTAGAAGACCAGCACAAAATAACATTCACCACTTAGTGGGGAAAATTATATTATTAGGTCATGTCATTTGGCCTTAATAATGTAGGAGCCACTTATAAGAGAGCTATGACAATCATATTTCATGATATGATGCATGACACTGCTAAAGACTATGTCAATGATATACTAGGCAAATCCAAAACTAGGGTTGACCATCCAAAAGCATTAAGGAGGATATTTGAGTGACTACAAGAATATAAAGTCAGGCTCAACCCCAAGAAGTGTGTATTCAGAGTTACATCAAGAAAATTATTGGGCTTCATCATGTCTCACAGGGGCATTGAAGTCGATTCAACTAAAGTAAGAGTCATAATAGAGATGCTGCCTCTGACCAATCTAAAACAACTCCATAGTTTATAGGGAAAGATCTAGTCCATTTGATGATTCATATCTCAATTATTAGACAAGTTCCATACATTTACACACCTACTAAAGAAAGGTGTCACATTTCATTGGGATAATAATTGTCAAAAGGCTTTTAAGCAAATGAAGGACTATCTCATGAATCCCCTAGTTCTATTACCTTTGACGCTAGGAAAACTATTCTTGTTACATCTTTCTGCTAATGATAATGCTCTAGGGGCACTTATATCTTAGCATGTAGTATACTATGTAAGCCATACACTGGTTACATATGAGCACAACTATACAGCCATAGAAAAAGCTTGTCTTGCTATGGTCTTCATAGCTCAAAAAATACACCACTACATGTTGAAAAATAAGACCATGGTTATTTAAAAATTATATCCGCTTAAGTATATACTATCAAAAACAAATTTTCAAGGTCATATGGCCAAATAGATCATGATACTTAGTGAATTTGGATAGAGTATGTAAAATAAAAAGCAATTAAGGGGTAAGTTCTTATAAATTAGCTTGCTAAAGCACATCTTGAAGACATAGAACCATTAACATTCCAATTTCTTGATGAATCCATCATGACCATCATTGAAACACCTATTAAAGAAAAGCCATAGAAGCTATATTTTGATGGATCATTCACTGCACATGGATCAGGGACACTGCACATGGATCAGGGACATGCCTTTTATTTCTAATGCCTTAGGGGGATATAATCCCCAAGTTATTTAGAATCACCTTTCCTTATACCAATAACATGGCTAAATATGAAGCACTCATCACAGGGCTTTGATAGGAAGTACAATGGAACATATGTCATCTAATAATTTATGGTGAGTCTCAGTTAATCATTAATCATGTTACAGACCACTTCTAAACTAAAGATGACAAGTTGGTTCCATACAAGGTAATGGTTGACACTCTCAAACCAGATTGCTAACATTCAATTTGATCATATACCAAGAGTGAGTAATAGAATAGTATATGCCATGGCTACCATTGGATCATTGATTCATCGTGCAAACATAACTAGTGAGTATTAATTTCTTGTAGAAAATCTAACAGCATTAGCTCATAAACCTTCAACTGTTGCAATGATATGTGATATTGTTGGTCCCATATCTAATTGGTAATCAAACCTATATACCTATTTACATGAGCAAATCCTCCCACCAGATTTATCCTAAAAATAAACCAAAGCTTTCATCCACAATTCCCAATGTTACACCCTACTTAGACCAACCCTATACCACTATAGTTTTGATGAAACTCTGCTTCATTATTTACCTTCAATAGAATCTATACTAAATTTATGGTAAGTTCATGAAGGAGTATGTGGAGCCTACAACAACAAGGTAGTCCTATCCAAAAATCTCTTGCAATTGGTTATTATTATCCAATAATGGACATAGATGCAACTACATATGTCAAAAAATGTGACAAGTGTCAATGACATGCTAATTTTATTCATGCACCTGCCAAGACCTTAAAACCAATGCTGACACCATGACCATTTGCTACATGGGGCCTTGAACTCATTGGGAATATAAACCCCACCTCATCAGATATCCATAAACACATTCTCACCACCACTAAATATTTCACTACGTGGTTTGAAGCTATACCCTTCACTTACGTGATTAGAAAACAAATTTATAAATTCATCTTTAACCATCTCATCTGTCACTGCAGTGTCCCTTAAAAAATTATATCTAATAATGGAGGATCATTTAAGAACAAGGATGTCAAAAAGCTATATGTGTAATACAAGAACACACAACACTTTTCAATGGTATATTACTCTCAAGGTAATGGCTATGCCGAAGCATCAAACAAAACCATTGTCAACATTTTCAAAAATATTGTCAATGATGCCATTCATGATTGGCACCTTCAGATATTTTGTGCCTTTTGGGCATATCATACCAATCATCACACACCCATAGGAGCCACTCCATACTCACTTATTTATGGCACTAAAGCCATAATTCCCATTGAGGTTGAGTTGCTTTCATTATGTATATCTTTCAAGCATGTTCTTGATGATAATGACTATCGAGTAGCTCATCTACAAGAGCTAGATTTACTTGATGAGAAGAGTATGGATGTTGTGAACAATTTTTAGGTGTATCAAAATCAACTTTGGGGTTAATACAATGAACATGTAAAATATCAAACATTTGAACTTAGTGATCTTGTCCTAAAAGAGAACAAAAAAAATACCACAACTAAAAATAAACATAAAGGAAAGTTCAAACCCAACTAGGTGGGTCCTTTCATCATCACTACAGAGTATGGCACGAGAGCACATAGGCTCACCACATTATATGGTAATAAACTTGATGAGCCGATGAAAATTATTCACCTCAAGTGGTACTATGCTTGAGTAACTTGCTGTATCATCTATAAGGACCATTTCAAGTTGTACCATATTATCAATATTCTTATTTATACCATTATCAAACTATTTGTTCTACCATCCTCTCATTTTGACATTCCAATCAGACCATCCAACCATTCCATTCCTACTCGACCAAACATGTTTTGAATCCTATCAACCTAGCCTATTTGACCTTGGTTCATCCATTGGTTTCACATTTTTAGCATACATAATCAAACCAATTTCAACAATTTTTTCAAACATTTCAAACAAAGGTAGTATTTTGGAGTAGTATGATAGAAGTTTTGGTAGTTGTATCCTTTATTTCTTATTCCCTTCTTATCAAGTTTGTTTATGTGAGATTGATTATATCGCCTGTTGGGCCAAATTGGTATCATTGATCTATTAGTTATATCCTAGTTATAACTACCTATGGGCAACATTTATTTATTGTGCCTTAACATATCACCTAGCCATTCCTATGTTGTACTATACCATCATACCAAGTATGTCTATTTTGTTTGAATTGACTACTACACTACTTAGATTCCTCTACTGTGAGGTGAACTAATATAAGTTAAAGCCATTTCGAGACTATGTGGATCATGTTTAATTCATGTTGAGGTTCATAGTCCCCCTTCAGTAATGATCTCACCATTTTACGAGCATCATTTCAAGTTCTCATACTCTCATCATTTTGCAAGTATCACTTAAAGTTATAACACTCTCACCATTTTGTGAGCTTGGGCCTTTTTAGTGTCTCTTCATTCTTGATTGAGTTGAGACACTTCAAAAATTCCAAAAAAAAACATTTGAAAATCATTTAGAAAAACCAAAAACATTAACCACTTCTTTGCCTTAAGGATTCTAGGAACCTGACTAAGTCACAAACAAACCATTTTTTACTTAGTTTCCCCATCCTTTTTGGCCTTTTATCCTATGATTTCATCATTTTATGAGTTCTTCCCTTTTATTCTATCACATCCATCATGTCTTCTATCAATCATCAATTTCTTTGCATTTATGGGAGAACTACATTCGACTTGAAGTTTCGTTGGATCATCATATCCATAGAACTATGTAGGTAGCATCTAATTACTTAGCACATATGGAGACATCTCGGCCACCCCCTTCCTTTTCTTCCATTCCCCCATCTTGATTGTTTATTCAGTTGTCACCTAGTTTCTAGGGACAATGTTCTTCATGTTGTTTATACTAACATAGGGACTAACACTTGTTTGCTTCTTTGTTTATTTATTTTGTTTGTTTGTTTGTGTGTTTTTTTGGTTTATTATAGAACTATAGCCTTGATTCAATCTATGTGTGTTAATTGGGTGATTCCTTGCACATTATTCTTGAATCTATCCATATTCAAACATCTACATTGTCATCATGGTTTTTATCATTGGTGCAATTATTTTCCATTGAGTATTACATATCGAGAGTCAGTACTTATGGATATTTTGTCCAAGCCCCCATGGTGCTCTATCATGAGGCCTATCATCAAAGGCTATAGAAAAAATTAGCTTTGAGAGGTCTACAAGATCAATGTAGCATCACCATATCTTCGACACCAACATCAACAACAATCCCAATCCAATACCCAATCATATCCCAAATAGAGTAATTAAGTAATGAAATAATTTAAACCTTTGTTAGTCTAGATGAGCATATTCCTACTAGTAGGTTGTCCTAATTCATCTTTATCCTCTGTATCAACTTATCAACCATCAACCATTAATCATGTTTTTCATTATTAGGGTATACTACATCAGTACTATACACCGTCCCACATGCATTCTCAATGATTATATCATATGTTGGGGAAAATTAATATGTTATCACCAATTTTCCTTTCTTGTTTATCTTTCCTAACTGGGGAACTCCATCCTCTCAATGATTATATTGCCTGCTAGGGTAAATCATTTTGTTATCATACCACGTTGCCACTATCAGGGTACAATGCTTATAACCACCTTTGGGCAAACCATTATACACCATCCCACTTATATTTCTCAATGATTTTGACCAAATTTGGGCAAATAATTATGTTTTCACCCCATCATATTCATTTGTTTGGTCCCCTCATTTTACTTCTTTCTTTTGAGGGATTGTTTGTTGACCCATTTGCCAACCGCTCCCTCAAGGGGGCAGCTATAGTCCAATCATTACCATTGCAGTCATAAGCATAAAGAACCATTTTATTCTTTGAAAAGATGTTACTATGATTATATATTTCAACATCTTCCCAAATAGAGGCAAATTGTAGACATGTAAATTTGGCCACCAATGGCTTCATATCCGACTTTAGACCAATTCTTGCCAATCATTGAATACCTAGCCCAATAATTTATATTAGTCTTGAATTTGGATTTATAACCTTGCATTAAATCAAATTGGCCTATTAAATCAATTAAACAAGGTAAATACACACATTAAATTAATCAAAATCAAATAAATGATCAAATGCCTAAAAAAAATTAATTAACTTGCACGCCCTAATCAAAATCAATTAGTAAGTTAAATCAATTTCAAATCCTAATTGAGTTCACCATTGAGCTAATAAATCAATTACTAAAAATAAAATTCAAGAGCATCTTAGAACATTTTAGAACACACTCATTACCTTTGTGAGTTGTCACCTAATGAAAATATCTAAAAGAATATTCAAAAAATATGCCAAACTCAACCAAAGTTAATAAACTCAACCATGGTCAGATTTAACCTATTCCAAGGGATTTGAAAGCCTATAAAAACAAGCCTAGATCTCTTCATTTAGGGAGCTCAATCAAAGTAGAGTTATCATGCATAATAGATTCATGAAGCTAAAAACCTAGAGTTATAATGTTGAAATTGAGTCAAGCATTCAAGAATGGTGCATAGAGGAGATTATGTTAGCCATATGTCATTGATGAAGACTTCTTAAGCATGAATCGATCAATCAAAAGAATAAATCATTTGGAACTATCAAGGAAGGTAAAGATTTTTGTTCTTTGCATTTTAGTTAGGTTTTCAATTGTTGTTTGTTCATTAAGCTCCCCCTAAGATCTAGGCTTAGAGATGTTAGTATGTTAGCGTGTTGATTTCATGGTTTTATAGACTAACACTTGATCTAACCTCCTCTCATTGTCAAATTCCTTGATCACGCATGTAACTTTGAATTTACGTTTTCATTTAATATTAGCTTTAGGGCTGATCTTATCAAGGGTTTTCAGATATATATATACTTTTATGGTAATGTCTCAAAGATGTGCAAATATATTTATTAATGTGTATGCCAAATAGTGACCAAGTGAATAAGACCTTATGGTTGTCATGTATATATAGATGACTCTTTAAAATTTCCCCGTAATCAACATGTGAAATGTACATATACTAACCTAAGGGAGAGATTTGAATTTTAAAAATAGCTATTGAATATCTAGGATACTATTAATGAATGTGAACACTGCCAATAGCTGCAATCGTATGATTGTTATCGACATTGTCAAGGAAGGGGAAAATAGTGATATAGAATATGACGATATTATGCTTAGGATATAGATCATTGCACAAATTAGGGAGACCTTGAGTATGAATGTCAATAAATTATGTTGGTCAAGTAGATATATAGATAAACAGATAGGGGAAAGTGTGGACAAGAATCAAATATGTACACAAAAGTTATGTATGTCAAAGATAGGTAAAAAATGATGTTGTCAAACCTCTAATACCAAATTTAGGTGTCTATAACTCTTTGGTTTAACAATCTCAGAGAGGAAGGCTCATATCATAAGTGGAAGACTTGGCAACTCAACACAGAAAGACAAGTTAAAGGATGTTTGATGAGAAACCTTAAAATTATGGTACCATGAGGATATAATCACCAGGGTATTTCATAAGAACCCACTTGACTCAACCTGGAAAGAAGAGCTTGCATTTACAATGGTTATTTAAATGAGAACAAGAAAAAATCTTATTAAGGTTACATAAATTAGTAATCTGAAACCCCAAGTATTCACAATGATGTTGAATCCAAGCATTAAGGGAATCCTTAGAAAATATGTGGCAAACATAGTAAGCAATGAAATAATTATTTTCATGACATATTTAAGAACATTTTCAATATTTATTTGTAAAAATATATTACACTGAAGATTATTAGAATATGTACATCATTTTAAAACAAATTTTTGAATTCGTTTTAACACTATCTTTCATAACATCAATAACAATAATTACAATATATTAATTTAAAACTATTTAAAAAACTAAATCCTCTTAAAAAATAAAATTAAAACTAAATTAAATATAAATTAATCTTAAAAATATAATAATAAAAATATTTTGAAAAAAAACAAGACAAAACAATAAAACATAAGTCTAAAAATATCCAAAAAAGTTAAACATTGAAAATGAAAATGAAGGATAATGGAAAACTATTTAAAATGGATTAATTCTATTATCATAACAAAACAATAAATCAAATAACTCTATTCCATCAGCATACTCTTTTATTATTATTTTAAAAAAAAAAAAAAACATAAAATAAAATATATATAAATATTTTAAAAAAATATTAACATGATAAACAAAATTGTCAAAATATTGAGCTTGTACCATCATTCACAAATTGGTGGGGTTTACATTTGTCAGCAATCATAAAATTTGTATTAAAAAATATTAACTATTTTAAAAAAGTGATTAAGAAATTTATGTTAGCTTACCCTGCTAAAACTATGGAAAAAAAGAAATTTTTTGGAAACCTCTCGAATCCTTGTCGTGTAATTTCTTTGCTTACATAATTAATTTGAATCTGGACTCTGGAGCCCACATCGCACGAAGACCATACAATGTTTACTCCGTTAAAGCCGCTGATCGCTGTTGGGCAGTGGGCAAAAATTTGTTTCCTTCTGTGTTATTAACAGGAATGATTTTTCCATGTTTCTGGATAGTGGTGTAGACTGTTAGGCCCAATAGACACATAAGAAAAAACATATTTCTAAGATCATTTCCTTCATAAAATTTACAATTTTATGACATTTGTAAATGACAATCCTATAATTACATTGTACTTTCACCTTGCTAGTCCTCAACATAATTCTTTTATATCAGTTTTTTTTTTTAAGTTTTTAGATATCACAAGTACACTGGAGTCATTTTATGGCATGGAAGAAATTAAGTGTTATTATTATTTTTGTCGATTTTCAATAGTTTTTTGTATCTTTTCAATCTTTAGAATTTTCTCTTGTGTTTTTTTGGCTTCATTTTATGAGCATTGATACTCTTCACACCCTACCTAATTTTGTTGATCTTAGTTAAATCAAAGTTCACTCATCCCTTTCATCTCACTTTATTCACTTCAAGTGATTTGATATCACTTTACATGCCAATAAGGTCCTTATTCTTATTGCAAAGCCATCTACATATCTATTAAACAAAATATTAAAGATAAAATATTATCAACGGTTTACACTAAAAATGTGGTCGATAGGTATTCACAACACCAAAAAAAGAGTCAATAAATAGTGTTCTAATTCGAACTAAATTAATTATAACTACACAAGCATTGTAATTTTTTTAACAACTAAGAGATATAAGGAATCTATCTAGCATTTATAGAGAAAGCATAAACATGACAAATATCAAGTAGTCATTAAACCATTCATTTTTTGAAGTTAGAATTTTCCTGTAAAATGCTTTTGGTGCACAACCAAGGGTTCTATCTAAGTAAAAAACATATTTATAAAATCATTTCCTTTATAAAATTTACTATTTAATGACATTTTTACTTACCTATGTACTAGTAGTGATTGAAAATGGAGAAAAACAAGTCTTAAGGAAGTTATGAAGGAAACCCAAAAAGGTGCAATGATAGGATGATGTGCAATAAATGACCAGTATCAAAGTGGTTCAATATTGGCTACCCAGTATCAATTTGATGTTGATAGTCTAGTTTGATACTGGCTATCTATTACCGAATTAGAAAAAAAAAAAAATCAAATTATGAAATGATTTATAGGTTTTATTCATTTTCTTGTGTTGATCAAAAACATCTCCCAGTTTCTCAAAATTCTATAAGTCCCTTGAATTTTCTTCTTATTATCTTAACATATTTAGATCCTCTTGAAATTCTATAAGTGCCTTCACTTATGTTTTCTAATAAAAAAAACCTCTCTCAAATTCTTAAATTGATGCTTGTAACTTTAAAATTTCTTCTCCTTTCTCTCAGCCTTACTCAACTCAAATAAAACTTAAAAGAACATTAAAACCAATAGTATTCATCGAGGGGTTTACCTCAGTCAAAACCATAGTCTTGGAGAGTTTTGAAATCAAAACGCATGTAGTCCAAAAAGCAATCTAGTGTAATATGAATATTTTGGCCCTTACTCGCATGTATGAATGCAAAAATATAGTAGATTATGATATTCTTCCACTATTTCTCTTGTGTATTCCTCATTGCTTTAACTGATTGTGATAGTAAGGTAAAATAACCACATACAACAAGCTAAAAATGATGCACTAAGGAGATCACTAAATATATGGTAAAAATAACATTCATGGCTACCTTATGGCCATGGAAAACAACAAACAAAATAAAACAATGACTAAACAAGCTGAAACAATGAAAGGAGGGAGAAAAGATCAAAATTGAACAAACCAAGGTATAATATTGGGATTTTGAGAGTGGATCATAAATATAGAATTTATTGTATTTTTTTCATGCAATTTGATTATCTTATAGCACATGGATAGATTTAGTGTTTTATAGGGAATTGCCAAATATGCCCAGGATAGATTTAGCGATTTATCAAATTGGTATCCATATAATTTTTTATTTTGTTGTCAAGCATCGAATCTCTACTTCAGTTAGTTTTAGGATATGTCACTTTCAACATAGGTATGTAAAGTGGTGACATATAGTGTTGTCCAGTCTCTTTCTATAATTGATGGGTAAAATGTTAAATTATATCTTCTTCTTATCTTCTTCACCTAATCCACCATAAATTCTTGAAAGAGGAAATGGATAAAAAGAAAAGGGTTAGCTAGATTAAGAATCCTTTAAGGATTTGTATCTACATAACCCACATTCTTGGAATAAGAGCAAATGTAGTTATAGTATAATGCGAATGGAATTGTGAAAGTAAGAATTGCACCTTTTCTCCCTAAGTGCAACACAACTAGATGTCATTATCTTAATCTTATTTTTGGTAAAAAAATGCATCTTTAAATGTTGATGTAAGTATTTAAGAGTATAAATGAATATATATAGAGTGTTCCTATTCTTGAAATAATTGATGATTCCTCTTGATACTTGTTTTTGAAATGCCTCTAGGATGCGATGTATATATAGTCTTACCAAGATTTGAATTAGAGATTTATTGGTGCACAAACCAACACAAGGAAGGAGAAAAAAGATGAAAAAATAGGCCCACACAAGCAAAAAAAATGGAAGTGGGACAAGTGTCCACATAAACAAAAGGGAATGATTCAGTGGTCTAAAAAAATTATACAAGACATATTTGACGAACCATTAAATTTGTCCCAAGAGACAAAAACATAAAAAATGAAAAAAATAAGAAGAGAGAGGAGAGAGGATTTGTCCCTAAGATAAAATGTTACAAAAGAGAGAAAATAAAATAAAAAAGAGAAATGAGGCCACGTAAAGGAGAATACGAGAGAGCCACAACATGGAATCAAACCAACATACCATATGCATAAAATACATCAAAAACATTACAAGAAAATCCTTTTACCAAAATTAGATGTCTACATAATTCACCTATTGTACTGTGTGAATGTATGCATGAATAAATAATAATAATAAATTAAATCATGTATTTTCAATAACCTAGGGAAGGAAGGATGTAATGCTTGGATGATTCCAACCACACTATGATGCTCTCAAAACTCTGGTATACCTGTCAACAATGGCCATTTATTAAAAAGTATTCAATTTAATATCAAATCATTCCAAATGTAATAAAATTCAAAAATATAAATTGAAAAATGAGCATAGGAAGGAATGCACTTGTTTTTATGTAAACCATGCTGCTATAAATGGTACAAACAAAACCTTCTAACACTCATTTTGATTAGAAATTTCAATGTAAGTAGTAACAACTCTTTCCCACTTCTTGATCAAAGAAGTAGATATATTCCATTTTGGTTATTTTTGGCACCATTATTTTGACCGAATTCACTCAATGCACTCAATCTTTAAAAAAATTGAAAATATTTTCTTAATTTCTCTCAATATCGCTTTTTAAAAAAAAAATTAATTAGTAGATCTATGTCCCCTGTTTGAGGTGAGGGATTAGTAAATTTGTTCTTTTAAATCATTCCTATCAAAAGAAAGAGTTATGTGCATCTAGTTTCATCACATAATATAGTCAAAGTTATTATAATCTCTGCAAATTTGCTAAAGCATATGTATGTAATCATTATAAAATATAATCATGTTATCTCAATAGTAAAATACAAATCAAGGGAGTGACTATGAAGGAAAATAATGTGTCCCATTGTAAAGGGTAAGATAATATAGTGTCTACCAGTTTTGAATCATATAGAATATATAACATTATGTAAATATCAATGAGTATGCACATTTTTCTTTCAGAATGAGATAAGAAGGGAAAGAAAATGTGTCCCGATGTAACAATATGATGGAAAATAAGGATATGATCCAATTGTGAGCTCTGTATGCATTATATATATATATATATATATATATATATATATATATATATATATATATATATATATATATATATATATATATATATATATATATATATATATATATGATAAACTCAAGGAGAAAGTCAATAGAAAAATAAGCCAAATGGTAGTTCGTGTGTGCAATAATCTCTGAATCTCGAGTGGGTACAATGCCCCCAATGGCAATGAGTAATTGTATGATGAATGACATGACATCCTTATCAAATTAATATAGAAACAATAATAATATCATGATTAAATGTGGGTATCATGCCCTGTTAGACATTATAGGTATCAAACCAAAATAAACCTATATAATAGGTAGTATATAATTGAATGCGATATATGCCCTCCTTAAGGGTATAAATTAATTAACACATCCTATGAGAGAGGGGAAATTGTCAATATCATATAACCTATAACCAATAGTAATGTGCATCAATAAATGTGAATGTCAAAAGAAATGGCATGCTACAGTGTCATGTAGGTCACTAAGGAGTTAGAAAGAAGCAATGAATACCCTAAAAGGTGCAATAAATGCCTTGATAGTAAAATAAAGACTCATGGTGTCCAAAAATATGAATGATTTAAAAAATGGGCTCATATGTCTCTCAATATGTAAAATAGATAGATAAATCATTGAAATTAGCTCACAACAGATGCCATTTTAATTTTTTACAAAATAATGACAGAAATTTCTCATATTATATATATCACATGAATTTTCAAACTGAGAAATCATTTGTATTCTCAAGCCCATCAAATCTATTGATCTTGATCTCTAACATATAATACCATTATTATGACACAAGATGTTATTCTGTGTTATTTGGACAAGTGAAGGATCAAGAGGCTACTTTGTAGGTTGTAGAGAAGGTATGGACCCTTGTTGGTCATTTTCATCATTTTTAAAAAAAATTAGATCAATTTTTAAATTTATACATTTTAGACAATTTTTAGCTACTATTGAATATGCCCTAGCCACCACTTATGTACCTTACCTATCGATTTTCTCCCATGTACCACTGATTTTGTCCTATGAATCATCAAAGGTTAACCATATACCATTGAATCCAACCCTTTTGACCTAAATCCAACTAATATACTATTAAATGTGTCCCATGTGCATTTTTATTATATATTTAAAAATTTAACATTTTTTATTGTCTTATGCTTATTTAAGAAACTAATGTACATTTTTTTGTGTGTTTATGATCGCAACCTACGATACATTTTTATGGGTGGATTCATAAAAAATCTTGGGGTTTGATTGCAGAGTTGGGTCTCAATCCACACTATTTGATATGTGTGGATGTTAGTAGTATGGGTCATTTAGGTTTATTAAGGCTTGTTCCTTGTGACATTTCATTTCTTACAACCCTTACAAAGTTGTAAGAATATGACTCTTCTACCTTCGATAGATGGCAATGATGTTAGAGAATGTGTAGAACACATTTTTCATTCTTAACATGGGTTAAGAGGTGAGAGTTGCATTTTTTATTTAGGTAAGAGAGGTTTTAATACATAAGTCATCATGGAGGCTATGATAGGGATGGTGATAGTTTAGTACTTATAGATATTATGATAGGAATGACTCCAGGTTTGTAAAAAATATTTATGTATATTGGTTTTTATTTTTACTACTATTCATAATAATGGGCGTACACTATCCTATGGTCTTCATTCTAGTATCCAAGACATGAAGGATCATGGGAAATATACAGTTGGGGCCAATCTATGATTGACCATCTATACAAAGAATTGAAGTGATGCTCCATTGGTCTAGTTATTGGGACACTACTACCTATCTAGGCATATGAGAATATCATTTTTATTTGGACACTAGTGTTGGGCCCCAACACACCCCATTCTCAAAAACATTCAATAGGGACCCTCTTATATGCTTAAAACACCCAACTCAGTGTCCTTAGTTAACTTGAAATATCCTTTGTTGAGTCTCTTTGGTGTATATTTTTCAAATATTGCACTTTATATGTTCAATCAACAAGACCCGATCCTTCATCCCTTCTTCCTCTCTCTTCTCAAGTTGACCAAAATTTTCTATGTCCAGAGTTTCTCATGTTTTACTTTTACATAGACTTAGAATGTGTGACATTTAGATTAAGAGGTTATTCTATTAGCTCTCTTTATCTTAGGTTTGGGTTTGATTTTAATGCACTAACCTATTTATGTGTTCTAGAGATGTTCTTGTGATGCTCATGAGTTTTTCAGGTACTCCTGGACCCCAAAACTCATTCTTGGGACCCTTTAACATAGTCCACATTATTTCCTAGTTTTTTCTAATCCTTCACAGGATTTGCATGCTAGAGGTAGATCACAATGGGCCTGAGTTCATGTTTAGAGTCCACAGGCACAAAAAAAAATCCGAATTTGCTGAATGATTAAAGTTACAAGTTCAAAGTTCCCCCCCAAGCATAAGGAGGTAAACACTTGGTCCAAAGTTATTCACTGAGCTCCTTTTGAAAAATAAAATTGTGCCTAAGAGTTTTATTAGGTTGGGCCTCTCCTAGAGTTGTCAAACACTAGGAGCCTGAAACCAATGGCATAAGGACATGTGAAGGTGTATAGTCCCAAGGCTTTCATGACTTTTTAGTCACCAAGAACTTGAGATGCATGAGATTGAGACACATGGCCATGGTGTCAATTAGTGGAGATGACACTAGGAGAGATGAATGGGTAAAGCAGATAGAACTCAGATTGAATGGCAATGTGACAAGTGGAAGCTGTAGATAAAACTCAAGGTTAGTGTGGTGGGAAATTGACCAATGGGTGATGGGCATGTGTCTAATTGGTAGTCCTTTTATCAATCCCAACCCATTACATAGTGTAATAAAGGTATTAATATTATGATAACACATGGCATATGATGTACAGGGGGTTGTTTTTCTCCTTATCCCTCTAGGTCTTTGATAGTAAGTCATATGCTCAATGGTTAGGGCCCCTTTTTGAGGAGAAGGGCCTGACAACCTATTCTTAAACATATGATGTAAGCCCAATTTTAGATAAGCCTCTCAAGAGACTATATCATGGAGAATGTTGGGATTAAACCCATAAAGTTTAAAAATAGTCATACTAATCCCTTGAGCCCATCAAAGACACCTCTGTGTGACACATGACACAATCGACAAATGAGCTTCGAGCATAAACGACATTTCAAATCTGATTAACTAGGAGAACACTTTTCATTCTAAGTGATTTTATTTTCTTCCCCTTGTGGATGTGGGAAAACACTCCTAGGGTGAATGTAGTGAGCTTGATGGATATTGCATTGGCAAACCTAGGTTTAAAGAGCTCAAGGTAATGATCTCGCATGAAATAAGATGGGAGTAGCAAAGGATTTCTTAAACTCAATAGGAAACATTATAAGAAGCTTGGTTTTCTGAGGAGCCTATCTTGAATCATAGATGGGATCAACTTAGGGTTACTTAGAGCTCGAACTTGAAGATATGAAGAGCTTGATAAGGATCATAGAGAGATCTAACCCATGTAGAAAAAACATCTCAAGTTTGATAGAGTAGACCCAAGTATGAAAATAAAACAAGGTCAATTGAACCCAAGTTTTGAGAGAAATAAGCTTTGAGCTCAAGGTAGGCAGATTGGATGAGCTTAAACATAAGACTAAAGATCATAGGAAGATTCGATATGTTGCAAAGTGTCAAATGGAGAGGGCCCAAGTGGAAAGTGATGAAGCAAAGAATGAGATTTAATTCTAATTTTGATGAAAAGAAATGATGACATTCTAAATACATTCGCATGAACACCTCATTATTACGTAAGATATAATGAGAAAATATAGTATAGGGCAAGAATAAAGATGAGTCCATGGGTAATTAAGCAAAAGGGGTCATTAATTCCTTCTTAAAATCAATCCAAATGAGGTGGCATATTTTAATTGGGCCCATTGGGAATGGTAATAGAAGAAGATAAACATAGAGTGGTGATGGGAACTCTTAACTACATTTGTGGGATTGGGCCCTATTTGTTTGATGCACTTTGATGCACTTCCTAAAGAAATGATAAGAATAAGTTGCAACTACATCATGGGATCTTGAGCATGGATCTCCATAACAACTCATATAATGGGTCAGTCATTGTCTATTTAAGATAAGTCTTTTCTCATTTTAAATTTTGGAAACTCTATCCATGAAAACTCTACCAAAATGTTGCCAAGGCTTTCACCTACACTTTTTATCTTTGTTTGGTACATTTTACCTTCCAAGTTTGAATAAAAATATGTTGATGTTATGAATGTGTGAAAGGGTTTTATGATGCATGTAAACAAATAATCGATTCATGTAATAGTTGTGTTGGTTGTTTTGATCTTTGTTTTGTGTAAAGTTGATGCAATTTTAGATTGTGCTTTAGCTACTTTAGATGCTTTACATGTGTTGAAAACAATCTCTCATTAATAGTATGTGTGTTCGCTATCTATTATTGGAAACAACCTTTATTCAAGTAGTGTTGAGTCATTGTGTTTTGTTCATAATAAGGGTTTAAATAATTGTGTTTAGACCTAATTTCCTTAGATGCTCACTTATTGGGTCAATTAATTTATATTGGTGGCTAAACTCATGATTCACTGGTTTGATGGTAGACAAAATATTGTTATCAATCTGAAGAGCACCCTAATTGAAGATGTACAAGCAAACCTTCTCTTCAACTGATATAATGGGATCTTCTCAGAGTGTGGGTGACTCAAATGTGAGATGAACCTCTAGACAGGGATGGATCCCTTGGATATATCACCTAAAACTAATTCTATGCTTGGAAAAGGGAGAGAAATTGATAGAAAACTCATAAAAACATGTAAAGGTAGGTGATGCACCAATGATTTAGACACTTATAATTGCACATAACACACTATCAGACACTTTAAAACCAATAAATATCAATTCACTCACTATTTGATTATATCTCACATAAAAATTTCATAAAAAAACACAACTAGCTATCAATCTAGCCTAGAAGGGTAGTTGTCCACTTCCAAACTGATTAATAAACTATCTATGTCACTTAGAATGATCTATGAGAACTAAAAAACACTTCATGAAGGAGATAAAACTTAGACAGAGGTAAAGTAAAACATACATTCACTTAACCACATCAATGAATTCATAAAACACACTTTAATTTAGCTTGTGAATGGAAGAATTCAGTCTTTTATTACATCAAATAGGTGTTTTAGTAAAAATCTTGGCATATCTTGGGCATGCCAAAATCATAAGTTCCTTATTACAAGAGAAAATTAATCTATATGTAGATAATGAGGAAGGAGGAGGGGACTAGCATGCAAACTAGTCATCACTTCCCTCATGAGTAGCTCTAACTACCTCAAAATTGATTCTTCATTGAAAATACACGTATGCAAACTCCTAGTTCTCACAAGATTCCACATGAAGAAGGTATTAAAATCATAATAAGAGTGTAAGAGCATTTGGCTGAGCCTCATTTGTATGTTGATGGAGTCAATTAGGCCTATTTTGGTGGAAAAGTCAACATTTAAAACCCTAAAAGTCCTAAAATCTATCGAACAAAATGGCCACAACAAAAGTCTAAAATCTATCAGACAAAATGTCTGCAACAAAAAATATGAAATCCACAATCTCGATGAAAAGATAATTTTTTTTTTGTGGGGAAATTAAATCGGACAAAATGTTCGCAATAATAACCCCAAAAGCTATTAGATAAAATTTTTGCAACAAAAGCCTTGAAAACCTATTCTGAATGATCTTTGGTTTACATCTAAAATTGTGACACTTGGTAGCCCCACATGTATTCTATGGACCCTACTATTAATCTCTATCCAGTTAATGTGCTTATGCTACATGGTGGCCTCGCTTGCAATTTGGGCTCATACTTCCAACATCATGACACTTGGTATCGCTATGTGTCTTTTGTGGACCCTGTTACTGAGATTATGACACTCGATAGCCCCACGTGTCTTTTATGGACCCTACTACTGAGATTACAACACTTGGCATCCCTGTGTGTCTTTTGTGGACCTTGATATCAATATTATGACACTTGTAATCCCCACATGTCTTTTGTGGACCCTCTGACCTATTTGATTCATGTTCATTATTGATCTCCATTTGCATGATCAAACACATGCCATCAATCTTTGATCTACCTAATCAAAAATGCATCATTGATCTACTACCAATCCATGCAAGCTGTTAATCTTCTGCCAGTCCATCATGGTTGTGACACAAGTCACCATCACATGAAATCTCAAGATCCTTGACTTATTAGCTTTGCTATCACATGCATGCCATCGATCTTTGATTTGATCGAGAAAGGATTCGACACTTGGTATCCCTGCAATGGTTATATTTTTAAAATCCAAATGGCTATTTTTGGTAGCTTTAATTTGACATCCCCTTTCACATCCTACACTGTTAGATCATTTTTTAAAGGCTTATATCTTGACATAGGAGACACACCAAGACACCAAATTTATAGGGGATATTCATGGCACAAAATATATCACTTTTATGTGATCCTTCCATAAGAATTTAGATGTCTAAAATATACTCTTCTTTGCTTTGGTGAGAGCTTGAAGATGCCATTTTTGTCTTGATCTTGCCTTTTGAGAAGCTAGTGCATGTCTATAGGTAAAAAGTGCATTAAAGTGGCCTCTTCAGGGCCTAGATTGGCTCAAATGGCCTTAGAACAATGATGACTCTCAACTCAAAATGCTATGACATCTATTTTATCATCATAAAGACTTCATAACACACATGACACCATGGACTCAAGCATGAAACTATGACTGACCATGATTTTCTTCACAAGATCTCAAGACTCTCATTAGAATAAAGAGAACATTACC
The DNA here is from genome assembly GCA_037957365.1 of Torreya grandis. NCBI lineage: Eukaryota > Viridiplantae > Streptophyta > Pinopsida > Cupressales > Taxaceae > Torreya > Torreya grandis. The sequence continues at coordinate 325,785 of JARHVA010009068.1, read as the reverse complement.
ATGCTAGGAGATATCAAAAGTAAGATAAAACAATGATAATTTTTTTTGAATATAGGGGGTTGACATTTGACTTGTAAGGCCAAAATGTTAACATTTTTAGTGACTCTGATGGGTGATCAACCTACTAGTCAAGGGAATCTAGGCACTTTCATGACTCAATAAAAAAACATAACATGATGACTCTTTAGACTATCCAACTAAATTATACTCTTGACACATCTTAGACTTACAACATAACAAGACACACAAAAACAAGCAAGGAAAATAAACTGACATCTATTCCTAAAAAAACACAAAATAGAACACAAAATAACAAGGAAAATAAACCACAACATGCATAGACCCCACTTATTAAAAGGAAGACAACAACTCAAATAAATAATATATACAAATAACCTCAATGTTCCTTTTCCCTCCTGGGCCAAAGGGAAATTTCCCTTGGACTCTCATTCCACACTATGAGAAATGATATGAATCAAGCAACTCTATCGATGGGAGACTTGGTGGAGCAGTTCTCTTATTAACCAAGTCACCTATTATCCTTTCAAATGTCACATCAACTATAAATATATGGTCAATAAACACATACTCATTTGGTGCCTCAAATTTTACCTCCTGCTATTCCTGATTGCTTTTGACTTCTAGAGGAGAGTTAGTGCGATTTGGGAATTCATCAAGGTGGTTATCTCCTAGTTTTACAAGATCAGGTGTTGTTAGGCTCTCAATTTGAAGAACATAACCAAGACCAACCTGAATAACCTCAAACACTATCATAAATTCATCTTTAGGTTTCCTTTTCGGCTCAAATATTCCTTCTTCCAGCTCTAGACCCATCATCTTGACACTTTGAATACCTTCACATGGATGACTAGCTACTACAAACATATCAAACCTCTCTTGTCCATGTTTTTAAAAAATTTTATACTATCCATCAAGGAAAGGTATAGCTACAATAGGAATAAGGTTTTTGTAACCTTATTTTAGGACTTCAAACAAATCTTCTCCTATTAGGGAAACCTCTTGAGATGGCATGTTCATAGATTTACCTTCCCTTTGTTTGATGAACTCATCTTCCCCAAATTGGACCAACTCATATTCTGCCTCAAGGAGATTGTAGTATACTCATATAATGTCAAATATATCACTTATATGATCCTCAATAACCATTTGATAACCTTGTAAATCTTTAATGTTGTCTTGATCTTCAATCTCCTTGACTGGTCTACAAATTTCCTCTACCTCCTACAAGTGTTTGGGGGTTGTTATGATGAAGAGTATCCTCCATATCATCAAGAAAGTCCTGGAGATCATCTTTACCTTGTCTAATGTGAGTATCTTCCTCTTGTGGCTTATCAAGTTCCAACAACTTGTCAACTTCTGCACATTTTAAAACCTAAAGGTGTTCCTCTTTACCAAGTTGTGTCCCTATTATGAATTAATATTATAACTTTGACCATTCATCATCATCAATTATGAGTTCAACATAGAGTTCACTGCTTACCTCTTCAAGGAGTGTCATATGATAGTTTTGTAATGACTGCAAGAGAGATGAGATATGTGTGACATTTCCTTGATCTAACTACCTATCTTCAATAACTATGCTCTCCTCTTTCTCTATCCACCATAGAATAGGCTCCTCCTAAAGAAGGGAGATGGTGAGAGGGTGGTGAAATTCATTTATTTGAGAGGGATTATGAATAATAGAAGGTTGGTTATGATGGGGTTTTATGATATTGAATATATTGATTTTCTCTATACCAGGAGGGGATAGGCTTGTTTGGATTAAGATGTTTTATGGGTAGATAAACCATTATGCCAATGGTTATCAATTTGGGAAATATGGATTCCAAGGATACAAGAAGAGGAGTGTATTGCCTTTGTTCACTTGGCTTCGTCATGGAAGCATTTAAATTAGATATTTGGGGTGACTAATCTGCTAAGATGGACTTACCTTTGATAGTATTAGGATTATGATTGGGGGATAGAAGGTTTGATGGTGATTGGGTAACATGGAGGCTAGAGGTATACTGGCATGGATGGGTATGGACTAGAGACAATATTAGTTGGATAGGGTCAAATCCTATAACAAGCAGGGTACCCATTTCTAAGATCTATAAAAGAAGTGTATATTTGTTGGAAAAGATATATTTTTTCAATAAAGAATCATCCAAATTTATTTTATATGCCATGGAATAATATGGGAGAAGATATGGATGACATGACTCATCCACCCAAATTGGCAGGTGTGGGAGATTGAATGAAAAATTCAAAGAGATGAAACTAGGATGAATGTATGAGGTGAAACAAATTTGGACAAAGGCATGCTTTAATTGTATTTTAAACATTGACTTGGTGATGTGAGATGTAATGTGATAAGATTGAGCCAATAAAATTAGGATGTGAGCTAGCAAAATGTTTGACAAGCAGACTAGATTTATGATGATGATGATGGGCTAAGACAACACCCTAAGGTTTGATAGGGGGCTAGTTTTGACTAGCCAAAGAGACAAGACTATGTTGTGAATGACCTTTAATGGGGTTTTACTTGATTTGAAAATTTATACTAGCTCAAGACTAAGATAATCTACTCAAGTAGGATTGGATAACTAGGATAGTTAGATTGGATTAGGTGAATAATAAGACAATATTTTATTGGATGAATGATATCAAACTTACTAGGTGCAACTGAAAGTAAGTATAGGATGATGATTTAAGAGGATTATTTCCAATTTAGATGAGATAAATTTTATGATTATAGACTTTTTCATGATTAGGGGTGGTTAGTTGATAATCTTAGATTATAGGTGATGTGATTAAGTTAGACTAAGTTAAATGATCGAATTAAATTATGGTCTATTTTGTGGCTAGACTAAGAATGTTGAATTGCCAATGGATTTTAAATGATGCAAATGGGATGTTAGGACTAGGGATGAATGATTAATATAGGTTTAAACATGGTCAAAATAAAGTGTTGACAAAGGGAAGGGATGACTAGATGAGATAGATTATGACTAGGGGGGATAGACTAAGAGATGATGACTAGGAAGTTATAGGATATGTAGACAAGAACAAGTTAATATGATAATACAATTTTAAGAGATTATGATGGAGGATAATATAATGTATGACAATGATGAAGGGTGAAGAATATTGAAGAGGGAGGATATAAGACAAGGTGTAATGTGAAGAAGGAAGAGTGTTTGACCTAGGGGCTAAGTTTGACTAGGGGAGTATTAGGTTATTGTGTGTTGGTTTATAAGGTATGCAAACATTACAAGTCTTGACAACACACAAATAAGTACAAAATCCACAAACCTAATGATAGTGATTGACAGTGGTGTGCAACTCAACACCCAACCAATTGAATGTCTCGCTAAGAGTGGTCTTATATTTGTCTCCCAAACCTCGCTCAAAGTCTAATCATGGTGAGTGATCTTGGGGGATGATACTATTCTTTGCCTTGGATACTTTTTATATCTTAAAGGTCTTATGCTAGGTTTATATAGGCTCCTTATGAAAGTCCCTAATATATGCTAGGTATAGTAGGGCCCAAGTCCATGTAAGGTGTTATCTAATACTTGGTATTGGAGATTTAACTCCTCATTTCATGATATTATATATGGGGTGTCTTATATAGCCTAATTATAGTTGTCCCTAATATCTATATTCCACCAAAACACAAAGCATGGTCTAATGCGTGGTGATGAAATCCTCATCATCGACCTCTGTGGACTAATGCTAAACACATGGATGCCACTTTCATAGTTGCATTACACCCTAGAAATAAAAATGGGAAAGTTTGTCTGTTTTTTTTAATCTTCTAAGAATCATTGCTAAGGATGCAAGGAGTAGAGAATACACAACCTGAGCTTTCCGATAATACACAAGGGACCAAAAATTTTATTAACCAAATTAATTTAGTATGTTGACAAGCAATGCAAACAAGGGATAAAGATGATTCAAAAAATAACTTTAGGTTTTTAGCCAAGTCTTGGATTGATCAACCTACACTACAAAAATATTAGTCATTTTAATTTGGAAACTTTAGGGGTGACTTGTAAAAGTATCACCAACACCTATACATAGATCTTCAATAGAACAAAATGAGATTGTTAATCAATGATAAAATCAGCTAAAATTTGGTTAGTGACACATTTTTGTTTAGATCCATACCACTTTTGAACATTAAAACCACTCTTTTTATATCAAAACAACATTTTAAAAGACAAATCCACCAAGTTTTCTAGGAAAAAATAGAGAATATGCCTTTTGAAGAGAAAAACACAAAGAACAATAATATTAAAACTATCATAACTTCCTCAATACTAAATGAAATCCAAAACCATAAAATGTTCTAGTTAGCTAAGAATAAAACACTCATAACCTATTTTTTTTTTTCATGAAATTCATTATGATTGAATATTAGTTTATCAAAACACAACTTGTTTTCATAAAAAGACATAAATTTGTCAAAAAATGCCTAGAACAACACTATTAAAACCACCATAACTTGTTCAATACTCAAAAAAATCCAAAACCATAAAATGTTACAAAAAGCTAAGAGTGAGGTACTCACAACCCAAAAATATTTTGGGTTTTGTGTCACCTTTGCTCTGATGTGCTTAGATCTATCTTATGGACTGTCGCTCCTTGTCATATATCAAAACCCTAGTTTTTCATCTTCATAGTGGTTGTGGAAAAAATGGGTTAGTGGGCAGGGCACACAATTACAAACTATGCCAAATACCCCTCTATTAATAAGCATTGTCTACATATATAATACTTTGAATAATTCCTCAAAATTATGTAGTTCTCCCATATGTGTTGGCTTGTGTGTGTATCATGAAATGTGTGATAAACAAGTACATAGAGTGACCTAGCTCATAACTTAGAAAATCTAGCTTATGGGATACTCTTTTAGTAATTCAGACCTGTAGATGTGTTGTCCCTATGACTGATATGTAAATGAGAGAAATTAGGGAAGCTTTGCTCACTTGAATACTTTATTGAATGTTTTTGTTAAGTTGCCTTACATGAGAGGTAAGAAGTTGTTAGGTGAGGAATGAATGAGGGTTGATCATGTATTTATACCAATCCCTTTGAAAAATATCTTATATTAAAGCACTTAGGTCAACCATAGGAATAAATTTCATTTGTAAATTGGATGGATTTAGGGTAATTTACACTTACTATGGGATATGACACTTGCATCGATGTAGGCATCTAACTGAGATGCAAGAGTCTAGGTAGCTAAAAAATAGGCATAGGTCAAAAACTTGCAAAAATAGAAGATAAGTAAGTTTATAACATTCTGAGAATGATAGAAGGTCTAAGTCATAAGAATATCATTGTTAGACTAAGATATAATCAATTTGGCACAAAGAGATAGTGTATGTGAGCCTTTTGGCAGTAGGAAAGTCTAAAAATTGAAGGTACATCCATGATATGTTTTTTCCAAGTGAGGTGTTATATAATTTAGAAATAGTGTCTACACCTTCTATGCTCATTTTTTTATTTTTATTTTTGAATTTTACCACATTCATAATGATTTGATATTAAATTAACTACTTTTTAACAAATGTCCACTGTTAACATGTATACTATAGCTTTTTAGGCATCATAGTGTGGGTGGAATCATTTGAACATTCCATCCTTGCTTCCTTGGGTAATTCAAAATACATTATTTAATTTATTTTTATTTTTATTTTGATTCATGCATGTATTCACTCATTACAATAGGGGAATCATGTAGACACATAATTTTGGTAAAATAATTTTTATTATAATGTTTTTCCAGTGTATTTTGTGCATATGGTCCATCGGTTTGATTTAGGTACTTTTGGCTAATTTTCATTTTGTGGATTTCTTGTGTTTTCCTTTATGTGGCCTCATTTCTCTTCTTCTATTTTATCTTTTTTGTAATATTTGATCTCAGGGATCCCTCCTCTTTCTTCTCTCTTATTATTCCTTTCATTTTTTGTATTTTTGTCTCTTGGGATGAATTTAATGGTTCATCAAATATGTCATGTATAAATTCCGTAGACCACTGAATCTATCCTTTTTGTTTTTGTGGACCCTTTGACTAATTTACATTTCTTTCACTTATGTGGGCCTATTTTATCATCTTGTTTCTCCTTACTTGTGTTGGTTTGTGCACCAATAAGTCTTTAATTCAAATCTTGGTAAGACTATATATACAAGGTCTCCTAGAATAATTTATAGAACAAATATCAAGAGGAATAATCAAGTATTTAAAGTATATAAACAATCTCAAAATATTCATTTATATTTTGATAGACTTGCATCAACATTTAGATGCATTTTATATAAAAATTAGGATTAGAAGAATGACATGTAGTTGTGTTTCACTTAGGGAGAAAAGGTAGAGCTCTTACTCTCATAATTCCATTCGCATTGTACAAGAACTACATTGGCTCTTTTTCCAAGCATGTGGGTTATGTATTTACAACTCCTTGAAGATTTCTGAATCTAGCTAACCCTTTTATTATCCTCCATTTCCTCTTCCAAGTATTTTTGAAAAATTAGGTCAAAAAATTAGGAGAAGATATAATCTAACATTTTCCCCATCAATTCTAGAAATAGACTAGACAACTCTATATGTCATCACTTTGCAAACCTATCTTCAAAGTTACATATCCTAAAACTAAGTGAAGTATAGATTTAGTGTTTGACAACAAAATAAAAAATTATAGGGACACCAATTTGGTAAATCATTGAATATATCTTGGCCATATTCAATAGTTCCTTGTAAAGCATCGAATCTATTAATGTGTTATAAGATAATCAAACTTCATGACAAAAATATTTTCACTTCCAAATTTATGATCCAATCTTAGAATCCCAATATTATACCTTGGTGTATTCGATTTCGATCTTTTTTCCCTCCTTACATTGTTTTAGCTTTACTTAGTCATTTTATTGTTTTATTTTTTATTATTCATGCCCATAAGGTAGCCACGAATGTTATTTTTTACCATATATTTAGTGATCTCCCTAGTGCATCCCTTTCAACTTGTTGTACATGATTAATTTACCCTAGTGTCACAATCAACTAAAACAAAGAGGAATGTAGAGGGGAATTGTGAAAGAACATAATAATCTACTATTTTTTTACATCTCATACGTAGGGGTAAGGGCCAAGCTATTCATATTACATTGGATTGCTTAATGGATTGCACGAGTGTTGATTTTAACATTTTCTAAGAATGTGGGTTTGACTGAGGTAAACCCCCCCATGAATACTATTATTTTTAATGCTCTTTCAAGGTATCTTGGAGTTGAGTAGGGATGAAAGAAAGGAGAACAAATTATCATAGTTATGTGCATTAGTTTAAGAATTTGAGAGAGAATTGTCATCAAAAAACATAAGTGACTAGGCACTTTCATAATTTCAAGAGGATTTGAATACGTTAAGAGAAAGAAGAAGCAAATTCAAGAGATTTGTAATGAATTTTGAGAAACTGATGGATGTTCTTGATCAACAAAAGAAGATGAATAAAAACTAAAAATCATATCGTAATCTAACATTTTTTCCAATTTGGTACTAGATAGCTAGTATCAAACCAAACTATGACTATCAAACTGATTTTGGTCTAGCTAATATTGAACCACTTTGATACTTGTTATTTTTTGCACATCATCATATCATTGCACTTTTTTGGGTTTCTTTTTTAACTTCCTCAAGACTTGTTTTTCACCATTTTCAATCATTACTAATAAACATGTAAGTCAAAATTCAAAAATTTATGTAAAAACTTCCTTTGTCAAACTTTAAGCATTTTAAATCTCAAATCTTACATATTTCATATTTGTTTATGTTGTATTGTTTTATTTTGATCATTTGAATGCATGTTTACATTAATTTATCGTAATTTTATTATCCCATCATCACATTGTGCTCTTTGTTTGCAAGCCTTCTACTATCTATTCTTAGTTTTTTCTTGTTTCTACTTTGTTTTTGTTAGTGACAATGGGGGACCATCGATAAATGATCCCTGACTCATCCTCATTCAAGACTAGAAACAAACTAAAAAATTGATCTCATTTTTTTGTAAATTTGCTCCGGTTCACATGTCACTTTTCCTGTTCAAAGCCAGACCACGATGCCTGCGACCCGAAACCGATTAACTTGCTTTCTCTCTCCCACTGACAAGCTTCCATTTCAGTCTAAGGGAAGAGTTCGTCTCCGTTTTATCCAGTGCGTAAATGGCGTCTGTGGGGCCTAACAGTCTACACCACTATCCAGCAACACGGAAAAATCGTCCCAGTCAAATTTCTGCTTTGTTACTGTCCACTACCAAGCCGCTATCAGCGGCTTTAATGGAGTAAACATGTCACATGTTCTTCGCGTGTTGCGGGCTCCAGAGCTCAGATTAAAAATATAATTATGTAAGTAGAGAAATTGTTATTTTTTGAATATCGGATCGAGGTTAAATTCAGTGATTTGGAGCTTTTTCAGCATATTAGGTATGGTTGAGATTAAATGACATTATCTTATAGAATATTTTGTTTATAATAATATCTGAGTTAAGTATTGGAGCAGTTTACAGTAAGTATTTACATCCACAATATTTGTGACAGAATATTGATAAAAGTGAAATTTTTTTGATCAGCACTACAGCAGGAGAGTGAACCTTCAAACACAAAAGAGCTGCAGGCTTAGGAACTAGAGTTATAAAAACTCAAAGTCACTCTTTTTTTCTAGCGGTTTCTTCACTCCTTTTAAGTTATGAGTTTTGGTTTCGGGTTCTATAAACTGTTTTCGGTTTCATGGACATTATTAAAATATCTATCTATCTATCTATCATGACAAGCTTTCCTTACCCAAGGAGTTATATAAGTAAAGAAATTACATTATTGTTCGTCAAATTTTAAAAATGCTTTTGGTTAAGAGAGGACCTCATTGCATGGAAAGGGTGTCCATTCCATTTTTTCTTTCTTTTTTTCATCATGTAAAAGAGGTAAGTTATCACAAATTCATGGATTTTAGTTGGACAACCAATCATTTTCTAAATATTTAAAACTTTTTTAACATAAATTTTATGATACCTAACGAATGTAGACCCCACCAATTTTTAAATAGTGGTCAGTGGACGTTAAGCTCAGCCGCCAAAGTGGCAGTTGATAGTTAATTTAGATTGGACATCATTATCCAATGTTCTCTTTAAATTGTGGAGTTCGCCTGGTTTTCATCAGCGGCAAATGATGAAGACATTTCAATCACTTTGGGTTGTGGTGTTGGGAGTGTTGTGTTTGGGTTTGGAGAAAGAGGAACTGCAATGGCGGCCTCGTACGGCTACCCGGTACGGCAGCCCAGACGGAGACGGAAGCGAAGGTTCTCTGAACATATCCGATCTATGGATTTCATTTAACTGTTTTTGTTGTAGGTAGATTGAGCAAACTAACTAGTAATGGAATCGAATTGCAGGAGGAGCTTGTGGATACGGCAGCCTGGTGGACATGAAACCATTCAGAAAGAGAGTGAGCTCTGTGAGTCCGGTGCTGTTCAAAGGCGGCGAAGGGTGCGGGGCATGCTACAAGGTCAAATGCTTAGATGATAGCATTTGCGCAGAGCGAGCAGTGACAGTGATAGTAACGGACGCATGCCCAGGCTGCGCCGCCTTCATCACAAGCCTCTTTGATCTCACCGGGGCCGCATTTGGTCGTATGGCCTTTGCAGGCCACGCCTCCGCTCTTCTGAACACCGGAGAGCTCCCCATTCTCTACAGACGGTAATGCAATGCACATACAATTCAGCCGTCTGTCGTCTGTTGCATGTTTCTCTTTTTTTTGGTAAAGCTTGAACACTGTAATGCAATGTTGCAGCACGATATGCAAGTATCCAGGTAGAACCTTAACCTTCCACGTGAACGACGGCTCATCGAACTATTGGTTTTCCATACTGATTGAATACGAAGATGGCGATGGAGATGTGGGACCAGTCCATATAAAAGAGGTGCAGTGCAGATTTATCATTTCGAACTGTTAGAGGTTTCGTTAAGTTTTAATTTTTAGTCCGGTTTGGTTGTTTTGTAAGTGCAGGCAGAGTCAGAGTCATGGATAGAAATGAAGCATCTTCGGGAGCGAACTGGTTTGTGTTCGGAGGGCCAATGAAACCACCATTTTCTCTGCGCGTAACATCATTGTCCTCTCAAAACACACTCTCTGCGATGAATGTGATACCGCAGAACTGGTTTCCCAACGCCACTTACAAATCGCGTTAATTTCGACGACTGAAAAATTAATATCACCCCTGCAAGTGGGCAGTGGGTATCAGTACAATGCGGAATTGTCAGTAGCCATGTATTAATCTGACAAGATCGATTGTCTTTCATAACAACGTACCCTGTTTATATTCATATTCATATATGTTTTGAATATAATTATATTTTCATTTCCGTTTTTTAATGCGCTTTTTGACTTTAAAAAAAAAAAAAAAGAGCATGTTGATTGTATGAGTTATTCCATTAATTGTTTTGTGATGATAATAGTGTCAATTCTAGCTTAAATATTTTTTCATCATTTATTATTATTGTCTAATTTTTAAAGGTATTTTTCACTACTGTTTCAGTGTTAGATATGTAACAACAAAATTAAATTTTGAATCTTTTTTGTGATGTAATTTATAGCTTATTTTTTGATAGAGGGATATGGGGGCAACACCTCTTCATTATTGTTGCAAGGGGGTCGAGGGGGAACAATGACATTTTATAAAGCCTTCCTTGGCAAGGTTCGGGGGTAGCACCCCAAAGCAAAATTTGAAGGAGTCAAACCCTTATTTCTATGAAGACAAATTCCATCAGATTCTATTTTTAGAAAGAAAATCCTATTGGCATTTTTGCACTCTATGTTTAGGAGGAGGAATCCTAATGATGCTTTGCTAATTAAACATATTTATTTTTGTAGAGTTTGCATGTAATTTGTTCATCTTAAAATTAATAAAACTTGATATCTTGCACCGTGGATGTTTCTTTAACTTTGTTAAGGTTTTACCATATAAATCTTATATTTTGTCTTATGCATGTTGGGTATTTTTTTTGTTTAATTCTCTATTATTGTATTCTGTTATTTTTTCATTGTTGTAGAGTGTGTGGTTTCCTAACAAAAACTATGTCTGGCAAACTGTGTCTGGCCTTACTCCCCTTCAATTCCCTTGTATATCTTCCACCGTTTCAGGTAACAACCCCTCAAGTTGTACTTAAGAAAATGCAGATTTAAAAATAAAATAAAAAAACAAATGTCATTCATTCCACAAAATAAAATAAAATAATATACCATAACAAAGAACAATAGTACTTATACTTCAAATACTACATATAATATAAATCTTATACAACTCCATAGAAAGCCAAATACACTAGGACACAACTACAACGAGTCTGACAATACAACATCTACTAATCAAATATACGAGTACATAATACAATTATATTACTCCAGCCATACGACCTAATATAATGATAGATACTAAGCTCTCCGGAGCTTGAGTCGAACCAACTCATGTATCGCTGATAATCACAAGTATCGTCTCTAGGTAGTACTGTAGTGGAGGAGGGAGCATCATTCGATCGCTTTACCACATCAACCATGGACCAACAACCCCCCGCACAATCCCCTATCATGAAATAACCCTGCCTTCATAGATAGGTAGATAGATTGGTGTGAGAAATCTAGTGAGACATGTTATTATCCTGTGTTGCAAGATTTTTAAGAATATGCAATGTACCATAAATTTTTTTGTTCTAACATGATATCGTAAAGCATAAAAATCAAACATATGAATGACAATGTATATAACATTACTTAGGCCCAAGTTTTCAAATAATATATGATCATTTAGATCGGTCAATTCAAAACACATCATTTGATTGGATTATCTATTGATGGTACTACTTAGACTGGTGGAATTCATCTCACTGCCTATTAGTAACATCAATATATATGTCATAGTATGTAACTCAAAAACTTACTATAGATTGCATTATCCTAGCAAGAATCTCACATCACATGCTAAAAAAGGAGAAAGCAAGATACACACATAATCATCTATGCATGAATGGATATTAAAATCAATTCTAAACTGGAAACAAGACAACTATTTATACCACCTAATAAACACACATTAAACTATAGACTATTCCAATAAGATATAAGTAACTACAAATCAAAACAACATATATAAACATAGTTTGGTATTCTTGGGCATGACTACTAGTTTGTCCATAAATAATCTTACAAGTAGTCATATAAACATGGAAGCATATGCTCATATTAAAGCAAACATAACTATAAAAAAAAAGTCATACAATGCATATAATTATATTTTAACATTCACTTGCACTATGCACACCTAAAAGATATCCTACCAATTGGTACAACACATAAAATTCAAGTAACAACTAATACATATATGTTTATTTAGGTATGAGTCAAATTCATTATATACCATTTGGTACTTTTTATACTATAGAAACTATAACATCTCATACTATCATAGATCATCGTACATTATTTCCGTACCTAAACATGAACACACAATCTTGCACTTTAATTAGAAAGAATCAAATACATGACTATACCATCCGGATATATCCTAGATTTTTCTACACAATAATAATCAAACGTAACATAATACCTAGGTACACATCATGATGTACTAATTTATGCTTTAGCAGTCTAATCAATTTTACATACACACCCATAAATTATTACACACAAGCTTTCATTTTTTCATGATGCTACATTTATAAATCTATCGACTTTATTTCATAAATCTGTTGTACTATAGATAAACTATTTGTTTCCACTAGCAAACATATCACATCACTAACAATTATCATAGCCTCGATTAAATGGTAATTCAATTTTACACCTCAAATGAACTATAGAGAAGTATTCAAAATGGTTGAAGTTCCCACTTCATAGAATTTTTATTAGTAATTTGTTAATTTAGATATATACATATCATCTAATGTGTTATGAGGATATTAAATCACATGAATTCCAAATCCCATGTATAGATAAATTCCTATAAAACTTCCCTATTCACCTAAGTTGTTAAAAGTACATACTAGTAATGCAATAATGGATTGCAAAGATCAATGACTTCCATGAACTGTCATTGCCACATAATACTTTCATGGACACAAGGGCATGACTTATAATAAACATACTAGCTGGGTAATTTATCTTCTTAATATTCATACATTAATCAATATCTTTCCAAGAAACTTAATAAAAATGGTTAATAGGATATGACCAAGAAATTGTTCAATTTAACGAATCAAGCTATTAAATTAAGCCTCATAAATATACTTAATAATTAATGTTATCCCTATTTGTCAAATTAACTAATTTAATTATTCCTTTGTATTTCCATGTTAGTCATGTTCCAATCACAATACAGAAATCTGAGGCAACAATGGAGTTCTACCCAACATTCGATCTTGTAATAAAGAAGAAATATAATTTCTTATATTTTAAAAGACTAGCCAATCATCAGTGCTTTAAGGAATTTAAACTCTATTTATAAATTTAGCACTTCACATTAATAATCAGCCAATGAAATATTATAGTGACTTCAATCTTTGATTGGAAAATTATAAGTTATATATAAGTATAATGATTCATCTATCAGACACACTTAGTGCTTCAACTGTTTATCTAAATGACTAGCGTTTTGAGACTAGACCCTATTTATACTCAGCTAAACAAACAAATACTCTATGCTTATTATATTTATATCCCATGATATATATTCAAATCAAAGTGAATTCTATTAATGACAGTGTATATTTTTAAATCTCAGTTTCATATTATGAGGCTCTGTCATTCAATAAAATGGCTCAACAATTAAATTAAGAGACAAAATGGCATATTCCCTTATAAATGGCATGGTTTTGAATAGTGGCAGTTTGGGGGAAGTGGTGGTATATAACAGTTTGGTAGTGTATGATGCCATTTACATTGAATAATAATTAGAAATTTCATCACCCATGTTGTTGTTGTTATTTTGACAATTTACCCATCATAAATGAAGGATTTTGTCTCCTTTAGATGCTTGGAAAGGGACTGTCATCCTCCTCAAAACTAGCAAGATGATTACTATTAATATTATTGTTATTACTAATCCCTATGGTAGCCATGAAAGGTGGATGATCCTCCATATTACAAAACCGATATTTCTGAAGTAGTGAAGCATAAAAGGGCACTAATTGAGCCATAGGTTCGATGCTTAAAATGTTTCTTTAGTGATTCAAACAAATGATCTACTACAAACCAAACATATTTATATTGGATGAACATGTAGACAACTGTCTATATTATATATATTGGGAATTTTATATACTTAGCGCTAAAAATTGTGAAATAGCATGACAATATTTTGAAATCACAATTTGAATTTATTGAGAAATAAAATAACTCAATATATTATTATAATCTAAGTGATTTCTAATATAAACTCAGATTTATAAAATAAAACTCAATTTTATATATTGCCTCAATGTTTTAATTTGCAGAGAGGGTGTTTTAGTTTAGTCAAAGCGTTTCACATTTTGTACTCTGCATTTAGTCAAACTTGTTGGGTTTATAATATAATGGGAATTTTAGTGAGACTTAAGTGTTTATATTAGTTTCATAATATACACTTAGTCTTTACAAAAATATACATAGTGTTTTAACAACTGATGTGTCTTTCCAGATTAACTACCTAACCATTCCAATAAAAATATACTTATTCAAATTAGACTCAACAATTAACACATTTTATTCATATGTATATAACCACACATAATTATAAATAGAAAAACCTACCTTGTTTTAAAAAGTAATAGTAAGCTTACTCTCTTTTTTCTGCTTGCCTCTATGTATCCAGGCTCTCCAATGTGTCCATTGTACAATTTCTTCTTTCTCCAATCTTTCTTTTTTTTGTCTATTCTCTCTCTCTCTCTCTCTCTCTCTCTCTATATATATATATATATATATATATATATATATATATATATATATATATCCAATTCACCCAAACTACCCCGTTATTTATAAAATTTACTCACCTCTTACTTTTGTGCTACCCCCTCTTGCACGAACTTTCTATTTTTTATCTATCCATGCATGTTAATTTATAAAAATATAATTTTTATCTTTATTATATATAAATCATGCTAATTTAACTACAATAATAATAATAATTTTGTTTTCTAAATTTTCAATAAATTCTTGCATCCTAATCAAGAACACATTCAACTCCAATTCTAAATTTATGAACCTTAGTTCATTTCTTTTCTTTCATTAAAGCTTAACAACTAACATGCTAAAATTATTAATAATAAAATCTATTTTTGAGTCATAGTTAACTCCTAAAAGTATTTTTCAAATTATTTTAAAATAAATTCATGTATAATTTCAATTTTTACTTTAAATTGCATTATCACAAATTCCATGCAATTTTGAATATAATAATAATTAATTATTAATGTAAAAGGTAAAATAAATCATTAATTGTATTTTATTTGCAAGATAATTATTTTCACAATAATTATATCTATTAACAATAATATTTATTTTTTTGGATTAAAATAAAAAATAAATAAATTAGGTTAAAGAAATTAAATGTACACTAAAACTAATTCCACCCACAAAAAGATAATCATAAGAAATAATTTACAATTACGCACTACCATTAATGCCTATCATTTAAAATCTATTGTGTGTGTGGAGTTACTAGCATTTTTCACTAGTATTTTTCTCAATCACTCCATCTAACCAACTCTCTCTGATGATGCTCTCCCTCATCAAGCTCTGAAGGTAGGACCTATCCTGCATCCATCTCACAACAAATAGGTAGTTAGTCTGAGTCATCATAAACTAATGATATAAAACTAATAATTATACATCTTCAATACATATAATAGTCAAAATATAACTATCATGTAATGTATACTAATCAACAGTCCATACCAATATATGTCAAAATTTTCAAATCAAAGTAATTAAAATCAGATAATGACCATACTAATCCATGATTATAAGTTCATTTGGTATAGGGTGAAATTAGGATGTGACATCCTCCCTCCTAACAAGAGTCATCGTCCTGATGACTCTTATTAAAATAAAAGTTTTAATTAACAAATAGAGTCTAAAAATATAAAAACATACTATCAATTACTATATCATGCAATTAAATATAAATTTTTCCTGAAGAACTTATACTAGTTCTCCTAATTATCACTATTCTTAGAGAAATGGCTTCACAAGATCCTACTCTATGACATTTCCTATTCTGCAAATAAGTTTTGTGAAAGTCACTTTATGGTGATTAGTTCTATCATGACCACCCCGAGGTCTAGAACCATAAGAAAAGTCTAATAAATAACTTGATAAAAGCTTCACTATTAATTCAACAACATATGAGTTTATAAAAGTCAAAACAAATGATCATATAACTGAATTTGATAAGTTCTATTTGTCCAGTCCCAGAGTCAACAAGTCCAACTTTTAGATCTAACTCAGTATTAACTAAGTCAATGTGAGGCTAAGTAAGATATCATCTTATTGCTTAAAACTCACATTCATATTCCACCAATCATCCCTCAGGCCTCCACAACTGGATGATCTTTACAAAGTGCACAAAGTTCACAAATATATTATAATAAATCATAAAATTAAATACTAAATACTAAAATATTCTTTATGTACTAACATATAAACAAGAGAAATCATAAAATCATCTTGAGATTGAATTATGTTGTTTCTAATCAATCAAAACTAGTATTGTATCTTACAACTTAATCTATAATGTTATATTCATAGTAACAAGGAAATAACACAACATACAAAGGCTAAGGATAATATCATCCCTACAACCTTATAAGTGAGACAATGTCTCATTTCTTGCATGACTAACACATAATAATTAAAAAGTTTATATAAACCCTTAGGCTTACCAAGATGTTCTACACATCTTATATCTTACTTACTCATGACAAAAGGTACACATATTACTCTTTAAAAACAACACATTTCAAAGGAGAATAATATCAATCTAACAAAGGTATTTAATAACATAATAATTATAATCAACTATATTATAAATTCATTATTAGCCACTCCTCATGATCAAGTCTATAAGTTAGATAAAATGATGACTCTAAAAATACATAATTAGAAAGTAGATAACTAGCATCTCATAAACCAAAAATTCCTACATACCCTCACATGGTAGAATGTAACATCGCAACCCATGTTGCCAATCACTATTCACTTACCAAACTTGTTAGTGTAGTATGATCACCTACTTCCACAACTAAAAATAAAATATGAACCACAAGGATGCATCAATCCAATCAATCCTACAACTTCTCTCAATAAGAAGTAGAAAACACTATCCCACAAAATCAAGGGGATAAATTAAAATAAAAATTCATAAACAAGTTCCTACTTAAAAAAACATTAAAATATAGATTTTCTCAGTAGCTTAAAGTGATGTGTGAGGGCAGTGAAAACATAATAACTCATCTCTAAGCTAATTAAGACAAATGACTCTTCTTCTCAAGTATATATAATATAAGGATGCTAATCCACATAACAACTCCTAACACAAAGGAATTCACAATCAAGACATCTACACTCAACTACAATAAAATTTATACTACACTCCATGGTGCCACTCTAGAATGGTATTACAGGATTTCCACTCCTAAGATTTGTGTAAGTAAGACATAAAAATAATGTATAAATACTTAAGTGAGAAGCATTCCATGATTTTAAAAACACTTACAAAACACAAAACATAAATGGGGAATGTAATTCAAGAAAGGCAATCACACTCGAGGTGTTTGATCTAAAATATCAAGAATATGGTAGGACACTCTTGTTCACAATTCAAAAACTAAGCTTTGTAGTTCCCTACCCAACACCTTGAAAAATAGCACCAATGAGACACTCGATACCCCAACCTTATAGAAACTCTAAGTGGGTACGAGTTCTCTAAGGTACACACTCAATGTACCATACATACATTCCCAATTCTCTTTTTTGATAGGCAGGAGAATATGAAAATGCTAATGGACTCATTAGGTCTTAAAATTTGAGCCACAACTCTAATACCAAACGTAACAACCCCTCAAGTTATACATAAAAAAATGCATACATTTAAAAATATATATATCATTCATTCCAAAAAATAAAAAAATACAATATACCATAACCATAACCATAATCATAACAAAGAACAATAGTACTTATACTTCAAATACTACATATAATCTAAATCTTATACAACTCCACATAAAGCCAAATACAATGGGACACAACTATGATTTGTCTAACAATACATCTACTAATAAAATATATAAGTATATAATACAATTACATTACTTTAGGCATATGACCTAATATAATGATAGATACTAAGCTCTTAGGAGCTCGAATTGAACCATCTCATGTATCGCTAATAATCACAAATTTTCTCTCTAAGTAGTACTATAGTGGAGGAGGGAGAGCATCATTTGCATGATTTACCACACCAACAATGAACCAATGATCCCTAGCATAATCATCTATCAGGAAATGGCCCTCCCTTCATGGATAGGTAGATAGAATGGTGCGAGAAATTTAGTGAGACATGCTAGTACCCTGTGTGTTAAAAGAATTCTAAAAACATGTAGTGTATCATAAATAATTCTATTCTAAAATGATATCATACACTATGAAAATCAAACATATGAATGATAATGTGTATAACATTACTTAGGCCTAAATTTTTAAATAATATACAATCATTTAGATCGGTCAATTCATAACACAACACTTGGTCAAAGTATCTATTGGTGGTACTATCTAGGCTAGTAGAATCCATCTCACTACCTATTAGTATCATCAGTATATAGTCATAGTATGTAACTCAAAAACTCAGTACATATTTCATTCTCCTATCAATAATCTCACATAACATGCTAAACAAGGAAAACATAAGGTACATACATAATCATCTATGCATGAATGATTATTAAAATCAATCTCAAACTAGAAACAAGACAATTATTTATACCACCCGATAAACACACATTAATGTATAGACTATTCCAATAAGATCCAAGTAACTACACATCAAGACAACATATATCAACATAGTCTAGTATTCTTGGGCATGACTACTAGTTTATCCATAAACAATCATACAAGCAGTCATATAAATATTGAAGCATATGCTCATATTCAAACAAATATAACTATAACAAAAAAGTCATACAATGTATATAATTCTAGTTTTAAAATTCACTTTCACTATGCACACCTAAAAGATATCCTATCAAATGGCACAACACATATAATTCAAGTAACAATAGTTACATATATGTTTATTTAGGTATGGGTCAAATACATTATGTATCATCTGGTAATTTTCATTTTGTAGAACCTATGACATCCCATACTATCAAATCTCATTGTGAACGAGTTCCCTACCCAAACATGAACATACAATCTTGTACTTTAATTATAATCAAGCAAATACAGGACTATATCGTCTGAATATATCCTATATTTTTTTGTAAAATAATAATCATGCATAACATAATACCTAGGTACACATCTTGATGTACTAATTTATGCTTTAACAATCTAATCAATTTTACATACACACTCAAAAATTATTGCACACAACCTTTCATGTTTTCATAATGCTACATTTATGACTCTACTAACTTGATTTCATAACTCCACTAAACTATAGATAAACTATTTTTTTCCACTAACAAACATATTGCATCACTAATAGCTATCATAGCCTCGATTAAATGGTAATTCAAGTTTACACCTCAAATGAACTAAAGAGTAGTATTCAAAATGGTTAAAGTTCCCGATTTATAGAATTCTTATTAGTAATTAGTTACTTTAGATATATACATATCATCTAATGTGTTATGGGGATATTAAATCACATGAATTCCAAATCCCATGTATAAATAAATTATTATGAGAACACCCTTATTCACCTAAGTTGTTATAATTACATACTAGAAATAAAATAATGGATTGCAAAGATCAATGACTTCCATCAACTGTTATTGCCACATCATACTTTCATGGACATATGGGCATGACTTAGAATAAATATACTATCTGGGCAATTTATCTTCTTAATACTCATACATTAATCAATATCTTTCGAAGAGGCTTAGTAAAAATGGTTAATAGGATACGACCAAGAAATTGTTCAATTTAACGACTCAAGCTATTAAATTAAGCCTCATAAATATACTTAATAATTAATGTTATCCCTATTTGTCAAATTAACCAATTTCATTATTCCTTCTTATTTCCATGTTAGTCACATTCCAACTACAATACATAAATCTGAGGCAACAATGAAGTTCCACTCAACATTTGATCTTGCATTAAAGAAGAAATATAATTTCTTATATTTTAAAAGACTAGCCAATCATCAATGCTTTAAAGAATAAACTCGGCTTATAAACTTCAACACTACACATTAATAATTAGCCAATGAAATATGATAGTGACTTCGATCTTTGATTGGGTAATTATAAGTTATATATAAGTACAATGATTCATCTATCAGACACACTTAGTGCTTCAACTAATGACTTCATTAGTTTATCGAAATGACCAGTGTTTTAAGACTAGACCTTATTTATACTCAACTAGAAAAACAAGTACTCTGTGCTTATTATATTTATATCCCACACTATAAATTTAAATCACATTTAATTCTATTAATAATAATAATATATATATTTAAATCTCAGTTTCATATTATGAGGCTATGTCATTCAAAAAAGGGCTCAACGATTAAATTAAGAGACAAAATGACATATTCCATTGTAAACGGCATGGTTTTGAGTAGTGGTAGTTTGGGGAAAGTGGTGGTACTTAATGATTTGGTATCATATGATGGCATTTACATCAGTGAATAGTTAGGAGTTTCATTGCCCATGCTATTGTTATTGTTTCAGCAAGTTGCCCATCATAAATGAAGGATTTTGTTTCCTTTAGATGCTTAGCAAGGGACTACCATCCTCCTCAAAACTGGTAAGATGATTATTATTAATATTATTTTTACTACTAAGCCCTATAATGGCCATAAAAGTTAGATGATCCTCCATGTTACAAAAATGGTATTTTTGAAGTAGCGAAGCATAAGAGGGCATTAATTGAGCCATAGGTTCGACACTTAAAATGCTTCTTCGGTGATTCAAACAAATGACTTGCCACAAAACAAGCATATTTCTATTGGATGAACATGCAGATAATTGTTTAGATTATATATATTAAATTATATATATTGGGATTTTTATATACTTACCACCAAAAATTATGAAATAACATTACAATATTTTGATATCACATTTTGAATTTATTGACAAATAAAATAACTTAGTATATTATTATACGCTGGGTGACTTCTAATTTAAACTCAGCTTTATAAAATGAATATCAACTTTATACCTTGCTTGCACCATTTGATCATGATGCATGAACGAATACGAGCCCTCAATCTATATCCACTAACTTTCTGACTTTAACTCACACCATTGGATCATAATATATGAAGAAATGTGAGCCTTTGAACTTATCAGGACCCACTTATTAAAACCAAATGGCTATTTCATGAGCTCAAATTTGACATCCTCGCTCCCATCATTTGACATCTATGTGATTGTATTTGACATCCGTATGACCATCAAATTTAGGCTCCAATTACTTATTTGCTATGTCTTAAATTTGACATCAATGTGACCATCGAATATATCCATGAGGACGTCATTTATGTTTATGTGCCTGTCACAATTTAAACTCCAACGTATTTTTGCTCGATCTTAAATTTGATGTTTGCATGAATGTCTCCCATTATTTGACCAACATTAAAGGCCCATAACTTGAAGAAAGAAAATAATGAAGGCACCAAATTTACAGGAGATGATATCAATACTAAAAGAATTATCCCCACTTGATCTGTTGGCTCTGGGATATTCCTAAGTGTATTTATAAAATTTTCAAGAAAATTGACCTATATGTTTTTGCATGACATCCATGTGGCCGTCATTGATCATTTGAATTGAAATGACTATTTTTTGAGGCTTGGATTTGACGGTCACGTGAATGTCTTACTCTGCGTGACCAAATTTGAGGACTTAGATCTTGATATAATAAGCTCATCAAGATATGAAACTTACAAAATATGTTTCAGGCATGAAGAACTTTGATTGCACATGTTACTTTGGTCATGTGATGCTTTTTGAGCTCATCTATAAAATGTACAAACAAGCTAACCAGTCAATTTTTCTTCTGGCTATTCAAAGCTTGTTCCTAAACTTTTACTTGGATTTCTAAGGTTTGAATGAACTCCTGAGGATTTATGCAGACTTATCCATGACCCTAAACTATTTGAACACCATGAGACCTACTTTTTTGAATTTAGATAGTCTACACTTTAAGTTAACTTAAAGTGTTTTAAAAGCTTTGCAGGCTAAATGAGATATCTTATCCTACTTATTGGATCCTTTGCTCAACATGGACTCTACTCAGCTCCCTACTCTATACCAAGACCTTTGGAATATTTGTTGCAATGTCAAGTTTTGTATGTGAGCCAAATTTAGCCAACATTTTTGGTGACATCCTGGGGTTGCATGCTTGTTGTGTAAGACTAGTGACCTTAAATCGATCCATTGGGCATATGGAGTCCCAAGTCTTCTCTCAACTGATCATGAACATAGTCCAAATCTATCCCTATCTATAACCACTCTTGAAGCAACAAGAATGAAATAAAATAGAACAACAAAGTGCCCAAGGCACTTCTTGAAAGTGAAACACAAAACAAAAAAGGAATGTGCACAAGGCACTTAGAGGAAAGCATGGAAATTATTCTAATATGTATAAGGCCATAATTTTCTAGCATTTTCCACCTAGGTCAAATGGGAAACTATTTTGTGCACCTTGGAACTTTGAAACATACTTGCCTTTTCTTGATAGTTCTCTTCTATAGCTATGAGTAACTGGATGCTCATGTCTTCTTGGGGAAGCAACTAGTTCCTATACTACTAATTTTAGGTGTATGAATTATATACATGAGTCCAAAACCCAATCATACTCTTTTCAAATTTATGGACTTTATAGGGACAACCTTAGTTCTTCTTCATTCCTAAACTACAGATCATGAACATATAGACCAGCTTGATGTGTGTCTTTTGACTTATTTATAAGATAAAACTATAAGGGAGATGGAATTGATCTTGTGACTTATTGAGGACATTTGAGCCCTAGAGAGATGTTTGAAGTTGAAGAGAAAATTTGATAACCATGTTTGAGAAGTTCAAACATGTCATCTCCTGAGAGAACAATTGCCTCTTGTTTGATGATAGCACTCCTTTTATCCTGTAATGGACCATATTCAAGTAAAGAATAACCTAAAGGAAAGATGTCAAACAAATCTAAAGATTTGTTTTCATGAAGTTGTAGTTCAATTAGAGCCTTTTCAAACAAAATGTCAAAAGTGAGCATATCAATTTATTGACCACAAACATGAGGTGGCAAGCCTTCTTTTGACATCTCAGAATGGTCAATCAACACTACTTCATTTTCAATATCAAGATGATGAATGAGCATGCTCTCAATTTTAGTTTGTCCTTCATCTACAAGATCTTATCCTTCATGATGATTGGTAACTTCTGTATTATCAAGGAACTCATGAAAAACATCATCAAATTGTCCAACTAGGACATCCTTCTCTTGTACATCAATAACTTCTTCCTCGTGTACTTGTTCTTGTACTTGTATCTCAACCTCTACCTTAGCTTTGTCTTGTACTTGTTTCATCTTTGTATCATCATGGAAAACTAAAACATGTTTGTCCTTACCAAGAGGTGTCCCAATCATGATTTATTATTCATAGTCACTCAAGTCACCTTTATTTCCTATTTATTTAGCTCTATCTTCTTGGTTTACCTCACAGAGGAGATGCTCTTTCTCAAAGAGTGGCATAGTAGACCCTTAAAAATATTTAGTAAGGTGAGGAAGGTCCAAAGAAGTTATCATAGGTACCTAATTTTTATCATGAAGTTTCTCTTCTTGGTCACCTTCACCTCCTCTCTCTCTCTATTGTGTTGCTTCCTAAATGGCTCTCCATGAAGGGAAGGTTCTAGGGTTTTGTGGGAAAAGGAGTGTAACTGAATGATCTCTGGCTTAATATTAACTTTAGCATCTTGGTGTATGTCTAATTTTTCTCCCTTCTTTATTAATTATTAGATCTAATTCCAAGTCATAAACTTAGGTTTAGAAACCTCTAATTCTATGCTTGTTTTTGTTATGGGTGAGAAAGAAGGAGTTTGTTACTATGTTGCCTTTGAAGCTGCTATTGAATGTTGGAGATGCTAATTTTCAAACTCAATTTGCTTGGCTAAATTAGCCTCAAAATCCTGGACCAATTAGTTAGAGATGTCTCCTTGTAAAACTGAAGATGCAGTCTCACGTATGATTTATTGGGAAACATGGAGATTAGTTTCCTCAAAAAATGCTTGTTCAGCCCTTCGAGGCCTTTATTGGATAGATTTTCAAGTAGGAAAGTTAGGTAAGGTCTGAATGGAATCTTGAGGGTTATTGTAAACATTGGTTTGGCATTCATGAATGGAAAAGGGTAGCTCTATGGGAACATGATGATGATTATGATGACCCTGGGGATTTTCATAAACCAATAGCCTCTCTTTAGTGTTTTTTATTATACCACTTATGTCTAGAATATTGGCACTAAAATTTGAGTGGCCTTACCTTATGAAATATGAGTGTACCTCTTTAACTTGCTACAAATTAGCTCTCATGTTTTAAATTTCATGTCTAGAAATATCCTATCTATCACCCTTCCTAGTGTCTATGCTTATCATCTCTTTTTCATAGCTAAACATGGTTTTCTTGAAGCTTGAGATGGATTGGTCTGGGACTTGACTAGATTGATTAGGAAGACAACAAGACTCATGAGGGCTATCATAGGATTGGTATGAGTCACCATATTAATGGTAAGGTTCTGTATATGGTTGATAATGCTCATAATAAGTCTAGTAGAGATCATGGTAGTGTCGATATGGGTCATTAGGAAGGTAAGAGCCATGATCTTGATAGTAAGGAGCATGTGAAAATTGATAAGGTACATCATAGCTTTGAAATAACTCTTGGTAAGGATGATTAGGCTCATATGGATCCTAAGGATCATATTGGAACTATTGATAAGGAGGTGAATGAAAGGGGTATTCATCATATTTTTTCATATCAACTTGATATGTCAAATGGGATGCAATAATTGGTTAAAATTTTTAATGATACATTCCTGGAATGCTTACAACCAAAAACTTTAATTTAGAGTCACCATTGGTGCCAACTTACTTGCTTCCAAAAGTTGGTTAGAGGAAAGACACACCAACATACTTTCCACTCTTTTGAACCTGGTCTCATCAAGCATGCCATAAAATATTATTTCTCAAATGTGCCTCCTTGGAGTGGACTCTTTAGGCCCTTTCCAATTTTATCTATATAATGGGAATAACCACAAATTGTGGGTCACCTATGACGGGGCTAAAGCTCTGAAGAAGGTTGGATTCCTCTTGATACTCACCTAAACTAATGCAAACTACCAAAGAAAAGGGTTAGAAAGGGTTTAAGGGTTCTTAATAAGGCTAAAAGGTGATGCACCAAAGTTAAAATGGGCACTCATATAAGCTTGAACCCACACTAGATCAGTAATAAGACAACTATATCTTACACAACCTCACAATCTCACTAATTGCATAACTATTTCATAGAAGAGGTCCAAGTAGAAAATTAATCTAGACCTACACATTAGCTAAAAAAAAACTTCAAAGAGGCAAGTAGAAGGATATGAATACTCTCCTTCACAAATTCACCATGCACAAACATACTAAGCATTGATCAAAGATAAGAGATAGGTAAAGAGTTGATCCTATTAATTCAAAAGGTAGTTATTACAATAATTTTATAGGGTTTAACCATATCAATTTCAAGAGTCTCAATGAGTATTCTTGTCTTAGAAAGAAATGATAAATTCCTATGAGTTGAGAACCCCCGTAATGTGGAAAAAATTAGGATATATAGGAGAAGGGAGAGAGAGAAAGAATGTGGGATCACACTATGTGAGAGGGAACACACCATCTGGAATCATTAATTGAGCCTGAGCTACCAAATTTTTATCAATTAGGACACTATTCATGGCTTACCAAGTGGAAAATTCCCTTAAGGCTCCAAAGATGCATTGAATGCTCCTATATGTAACTTTCAACCATCATATCCTTTTCTTGATCCTTCATGCCATTTCCTATTGAAGAAAAAAATTTCATGCTCATGAATCTGATAGAATCATGGCTTTATACATTTTAGGTGGTTATTGACCATGTCGAAGGATAAGGAGCTTCTTCATGATCACAAATATCTACCCTCGATCAACTCTGGACCTAGATATTTTCTATACATGGAAAACCAATCTCCTTTATTGGTTTCACTATAGCCACACATATAAATGTAGACCTATAGACTACATAGCCTTTTTAAATTTTCATTAGGTCTAAAATACCTATTTTTGCCTTCTAGCATTTATAGAAACTGAGGACTCCATCATATAGAGGTCTTCTTTAAAGAATGGCAAACACAATCACATAATGAACCCTGTGTTTCATGAACCTTCAAACCAAAGATATATATTTAGCTTTAATGGTCCCGTTTTATCATTGATCATCCTAACTATATAAACATATATTTTTAATGGCATTTAATTGATCTTTAGTGGCAGAATGATTATTCTTTCAAGAACCGCTTGCCCTAGCTCGACCCTGGTCACATATGCGACCTCCCATCGAAGGTCCTTTAGCATTTTGACTTTGAACCTCACTCTTTGAATTGATTTTTATGATATGTATGTAGAACATTGATTTTCCTAGGAACCTAAAATGCTTATACCACTTGGAAACATCTCACTTGTCCCTGAGATATGCTAACCTTGTTGTTCTCACTCAAACTATTAGATCCTGATATACAAATGAATGTGAGCCCTCGATGTAGATCCAATGACTTTCTAACTTTAAACTACACCACTAGATCATAATATATAAATCAATATGAGCCTTTAATCTTGTTGTTGTTTGAAACTAAACAACTATTTCATGAGCTCAAATTTGACGTCCTCACTTCTGTCATTTAACATCCACACAACTGTATTTGACATCCACATGACCATTAAATTTAGGATTCAATGTTTTTCTTATTATGTATTAAATTTGATGTCTGCATGACCATCAAATACATCTTTGAGTATGCCATTTACATTCCCGTGCCCATCACAATTTAAATTCCAATAGATTTTTTCTCAAGCTTAAATTTGATGTCTGCATGAATGTCTCCCATTATTTGACCAAATTTGAAGGCTCATAATTTGAAACAAGAAAACAATGAAGGCACCAAATTCGCAGGAGATGATAATGATATTAAAAGGATTATTCCCACTTGCTCTACTAGCTCTGGGAACTTCCTAAGTGTGTTTATAAAATGTTCAAGAAAGCTGACATGTGTGTTTTTGCATGATGTCCATGTCCCTGTCATTGATCATTTGAATCTAAATAGCCATTTTTTGAGGCTTAGATTTGATGCTCATGCAAATGTCTTTCTCTGTGTGACCAACTTTAAGGACTTAGATCTTGAGATAGCAAGTTCATCAAGACATGAAAATTATAGAATATGTTTCAGGCATGGAGAAATTTGATAGTGCATATTCTTTTGGTCATGTGAAGCTTTTTGAGCTCATCTATAAAATATACAAATAAGCTGATTAGTCCATTTTCTTTGTGATGTCCTGATGATAGTCTGGCTATTAAAAACTTGTTCCTAAACTTTTGATTAGATTTCTAAGGTCTAAATGAACTCCTAAGGCTTTATGTATACTTGTCCATGACCTTGAACAACTTGAACACCATGAGACCTATTTTTTTGAATTTAGATAGTCTACAATTTAAGTTAACTTAAGTTGTTTCAAAAGCTTTATAGGCTACATGAGATCTCTTCTCTTACTTATTAGATCCTTTGTTCAACATGGACTCTCCTTAGCTCTCTACTCCACACCAAGACCTATGGAATCTTTACTGCAATGTCAATTTCTATATGTGGGTCAAATTTAGCCAATAATTAACTCCTAAAACTATTTTCCAAATTATTTTAAAATAAATTCATGTATAATTTCAATTTTTACTTTAAATTGCATTATCACAACTTCTATGCAATTATGAAAATAATAATAATCAATTATTAATCTAAACGGTGAAATAAATCATTAATTGTATTTTACTTGTAAGATAATTATTTTCACAATAATTATATCTATTAACACTAATATTTATTTTTTTGGATTAAAATAAAAAACTAATAAATTAGGATAAATAAATTAAATGCACACTAAAACTAATTCCACAAAGACAAAAATAATCACAAGCAATAATTCACAATTATGCACTACTACTAATGCCGATCATTTAAAATCTACTGTGTGTGTGGGGGGGGGGGGGGGGGGTACTAGCATTTTTCAATGGTATTTCCTCTAATCAATCTATCTAGATGACCCTCTCTGATAAATCTCTCCCTCATCAAGCTTTGAGGATATGAATTATCCTACATCCACCTCACAATACATAGGTAGTTATTCTGAGTCATCATAAACCAATGATATAAAACTAATAATTATACATCATCAATGTATAGAATAGTCAAAATATAACTACCACTCAATATGTAATAATCAACAATCTATACCATTATATGTTAAAATGCTCAAATCAAAGTAATTATAATCATATAATGACCATACTAATCCACAATTATAAGTTCATTTGGTATAGGGTGAAATCAAGATGCGACACTTCATGTTATATATGGCCTTGCTCCCCTTCATTTCACCACTGCTCAAGCTCACCATAAAACAAAATGTTTCTTTTTTATATGGAGGACCACATCATTTTTTAATATCACTTATACCAAAAATATAAGATTATTCTTGTTTAACACTTCCTACACATAAGATTAGAGAGGGTCAATGATCATGATTTTCAAATTAATTATAACTACGAATTAACACACTCAATTTTAAAAAACCTTATTTTACCAAAATAAAATACTAAAATAAAATTTTTCCTACCTATATATCACACAAACTCATTTTTTACCTTCACATACATCAAAAATATAAAATTATTGTTATATAACACTTTGTGCACAAAAAATTAAACAAGGTCAATAATCACAAGTTCCTATAAATAAAATTACCTATTAACACTCACTTATTAAATTACAAAATAAAAATATAACTATTCCAAAAATATTAATTAATTTTCATTTTACAAAACCTCACTCTATTAAAAATAAAAAATTATATATTATATCGAAAGGGTTCTAGTCTGACTAGTGAGGATGATGGTTGCTTATATCCATTCACAAGGGTATATATCCCTCTATGCAAGGTTCATTTTAAGAGGCCCTACTAGAAAACCTATTATAAATATTTATAAAATCTAGGAAAATTTGATTCATGGGCATGGTAAATCCTTCGAGGGAGATGATGAACAACTAAATTGAATGGTTCAATCAAACAACTGAATTGAATGTCTAAACTAAAAACACAAACTAAATGGCTAAGATGAATGGCAGAGTTGAATGTCAAAGCCAAACTATTGAAGTGAATGTCTAATTTGAATAGTCGAGATGAATGGTCCAATTGAATAGTCAAGCTGAATGATTGAGCTGAATAGCCACGCTAAATGATAGAGCTGAACGGTTGAGCCGAATGACTAAGCTGAATGGCTGAGCTAAGCGATTGAGCCAAAGAGATCCATTGAATGATGGGACAAAGTGACATGATAGCAGGTGACCTATGCATTTGGCCTACTATCTGATTTCCTAGTAGCCTCCTTTTCTCTATAAAAACTCATTTCTACCCTCATTTCTAATATTTTGTAGAACTGAATTCTCATCCCTTTGGAGAGAAGTTATTTTGCAGCCATGAAAAGAAAATTTGTTTTCAAAAACCTACTATGCTCAAACATTTTAAGGCTCGTACAACATATAGATGCTTATAATGATTAGGTTTAGGAATGCATCTTTAGTGGCCTACTCTACATGTTGTAATATGATTTAGACACCATGCTTTTAAAAATATTTATGTATTCATATGACCTAAATGAGAATATCTTCACCCTGAAAGTAGATTGTAGAATGATTTCATTTGGTACTTCACCATAAGATGTTCATAATCTCACAGGTCTTCTATTTCATAATGTAACCCTTATGAGTTACAAATCAATACTGACAGATGAAGACATAAGTTTTTTGGTGAAAATTTTCTATCTGCACATTGGTCAAATCAGTATGTACTTATAATTTTTTTTGTATATTCAAAATTCAAGTTTCAACTTTTGTGATATAAAATCCTCTTTTTCTCTTTCATTTTAGATTTTTAGAAGAGGGGAATTTTTATCGAAGATGTTAGTCACCTTTTTAAAAAAGTAATGGTTCAATTTTTCCAAGCCAGAATAATATTGCAAGGAAGAGCAATAGATATTCCTTATTGGGCACTATTTTACATTGTCTATATTATTTTCAAATATAAATTTGACTAGTGCTCTTTTATTTCCTATAGAATAAGGCTTGAATTAAACTATGTTGCTACCAATCTCAATTCCACTATTTCTTGTTCTAATTTTATTCTAGCATTATACTACGAGGCTTTCTTTGACTCCAAAAAACATAGGGTTCAACTATGCTAGATCCAAAAATGATGACAAACTCTTTGTCTGTATATGAGTAGGAGGTTAGTTTAATTATTCATTTGTTGATCTAAATTCTAAGGTTTAATATTTGTTTGTATGTTAAATGCTTACCAAGGTAAATATTAATAGCTATTTAATCTTTGTTTGTTACAATTGACAGGAAAGAATGTGTGCCTCATAAAAATAATCTAACTCAAAAGGATAGCATGCAACTATAGTTAAATAATCTATAGATTTAGAGTTTGTAGAATCATCCATGCAATCTTATTGCCTTGTAAAATGTCCACAAGTTTCTTCGGTGTCATCTCCACATACGGGTTTTATATTTAAAAATTTCAAATGAGATTTTAATTTTTAAGGCTCAAGTGCATTTTTTTAGTTATTTATTTTATTCTTACAATTGACTTAACAATAATTTAGATGGTGGAATAACCACCATCGCAACAAACAATAACATCTACTGTTCCTTCTCAACCGTTTGTGGAAGGTATTTTACATTACATATTTTATTTTTTGTATTTCAATTATTGTTTTATAGACTAAAATTTTGCATAAATCTACCATCTCAAAACACCCCTATGACTGTCACTCGCAATATGCCATGTACATTAGAGGATATATTGTCTCCAAATACAAGTACCAAAATATTTATTCAATTTTGCATATAACTTTATTTTTTCAATTATTTATTTTATGAAATAACTTACATTTTTCTGGCCATCCTTTATCTATGAGGAATATTATTCCACCACCTCCACCCCTAAACATATTTCATATAAGGGGGAAGGTTCTTCCATTAACACCACCACAATTGGTTGAGAAACTAGCTGAGTAATTGATAATCTGTTTTAAATTTTTATGTATTTGTAAACAATGTTTTCTTTTAAAATATAAATTGTGAATGACAATTTCAAGTTTGTAGATGCGGAGATCAATTTATTGAGTTTTAATTACTGGATGAGCCATGTAGATTGCAATTTCAATTTTAATTTTATGATGTTGTAAACTTGAATGGTGTTAGGACCCCTTTTGATATTTCTGATGCGCTTGTGAAACTCACATCTCAATATAAATGGATTAATATCAAAATATTCCTTTATACAGTGTTCCACCTAACACAATAATAATATATTAATCTTATGCAGTCATTAATTAGCAAGAGACACACAAATTTATTTCAAAAAATGTATAATAGTTATTGCATGTTATGATTAAAAAATAAATTATTTTCTATGGAAGATCCCTTCTTTTTTATATTTAGATTGTTTCTTGAGTAAATCATGATTTGAGATGAATTTGAGGTCATTAAAAAATTACATTCATGTTTGGTAGAGGTATGTGTTGAAGATAGTATTGTGATAGTCAATAATAATAAGGATTCATCAAAGTTGAAAATATGCATGATTTATTGTGATCATGAACTATATAATAGGTTAATGGATTGTTTAATGCTATGAGGATGTTTAGATAGATAAGGATTCATTACAATTTTATTCATATGAAAATTAGTATAAACAAGAGGTAAGGTCTTTAAAAATCTGTGAAAAGATTATTTTTTAGTTGATCACTTTACTCTAAAAAGAATCAATTTTAAGGACTCTAAACAATTGGACAACTTTTTATGGAGTAGATAACCTACAGTACCCTATAGAGAGGTACTATATATGACCAGTCTAGTACGTATATAGGGCATATATATTAGTATATATAGAGTATGAGGAGTATATATGAAGTATATACTCCTATATACATTTGTGTGTGCATGTGTGTGTGTGTGTGTGTGTGTGTGTGTGTGTGTGTGTGTGTGTGTGTGTGTGTGTGTGTGTGTGTGTGTGTCTATATCGAAAGTGATTTGGCATTGACATAGTTATTATAGTTCTTGAACAATTGAAAATGTATAATAATTTTTTCATGTTATGATAAACATGTGAAAATTAGTTACAAACAATTAGATAAAGTAAAACATGAGTATATTGAAGGCACATAACAGACTACAAGCAGTCCAAATCAAACATATAATAAGAACATCAAACACATTGCAGACACATTACGTACTATGAAGGCATAATAAATACATCACATATGTAATAAAAATATATCTATAAAAAATATGTATCAAATACATAAAGAACCATATTAACCTATAGTCTTCCCCTAACACAATCCTAATATATTAATCTTTTACATTCAGCTCTTAGCAAAAAAAAAGAAATAAATTTTAAAAAACATATAATAATTATTGCATCTTTTGATAAAGATGTGAAATTGAAATTCAAAAACTCTATTTCTAAAAGTCTAGTAGTTGAAAATTTTCTCCACAAACCTGATCATCGGCAATGACATTTGCATCTATCATGTCAGTACCATATTCAGTGTCATTATTTACATCCTCTTTATTTGACATTGTATTACTGATGCCTCTTCTTTCAGTTAGAGAACTCCATGTTATCATAGCTCTTTCATATGGAAACATATCCACTACATAACGTGAAGCATATAATCTCAAACATGTTTCTAAATTTCTATCCAATATGTTTCAAAGTTTTGAATTTATGAATGATAATGTACTAAATACTCTTTCATCTTCCACTGAGCCCAGAATCATTTTTTGATAGAGCTCATATAATTAGAAATATTCACTTAGAATTTTCTGCAGTATATTATTAGGATAAACTTTTTTTCACAGTCTTGTAATTGCCCCATTCTCTATTGGTTTGCTTAAAAGATGATATTTTTCAAACATTGTAATGCTAAAATGAATTAATTGGGATGTCAGTAAATACTTTTATAAAATACCTTTAATTTCTACTTAGCACATGTATTTCTAAAATAAACTGCTAACCATCTTTGGAATATTATTACTATTCCAAAAAATGAGATAGACAACTTCCATCACCTCCAATAAATCATCCCTTTGAAAATTATCTTTGATCTCCATAGATAAATTTTGGGAAACTCTACTTAGTTTCATCTAGGTTTCAGATAGAATAGTGTCATACATAATATGTGTTATGGGTAGTTCTTCGGATTTAGCTCCCATAAGATTAGGTATTTTGTAGAAAGTTTGTATTGGAATCTCCTTTCCAATAACAATGACACAAACATGATCATTGATATTCAACTTTAAATAACTGTTAGGGTTCTATAAATTGGTCAAACATTTCCA
Organism: Torreya grandis; assembly: GCA_037957365.1. Taxonomy (NCBI): domain Eukaryota; kingdom Viridiplantae; phylum Streptophyta; class Pinopsida; order Cupressales; family Taxaceae; genus Torreya; species Torreya grandis. The sequence goes on along the minus strand of JARHVA010009068.1, from coordinate 291,771 downwards.
ACTACTAAAAATAAGGCCTTGAAACATTTCATTTGAAGTGTATAGTATGTCTAGAGATTGACATACTTATTTTGTCAGTCGTATGAAGTCCACTGTATAAATGGATCTCTCTTGAGCATGTTTCATTAAATAATTCATTTCTTTCAGTATTGAAATAATTCTACATAAAGTTAGTAGTGTTTCCAAATTTGTTAAATAGTAAAACAAATCTTTTGCCTTGTTAAATTCTCTATGATATTTATACATGAAACCTACTAATGATGGATATTCTTCAAAAATTTGACAAGCATGTTCACACATAGAAATTCACCTTGTATCAACATCTATCAACAGTTTTTTACCATCAGTCACTCCTATTACAAATTTTTGGAACTCTAAAATTCTCTTTGGAGTACTTGGCATATAAGCATGTAGGTTATGAATGAGCTCCTCCACTTTGGCCATATTAACAAATTTTCTAACAATTTTGTATGCAAGATTTATCCTATGAGCCATGTAGTAAATTGGAATCATATATGGGGAAACTATTATTTGTAGCTAAAGACACAAACCATTTCTATGCCCCTACATAACTGATGCACCGTCAGCTTCAACACACACTAGCTTCGTAGTTATTTCATAAGCATCCATTTCAGCTTTATCTTTCAAATTCGATACAACTAATTTGTGAAGATATTCTGCTTTACAATTTTCTATCATTTTATGAATTGCTAATAGATGAGGTTGCCTTGAATAGTTCTAAAAAATATACACATGAATGCAAACCCAGGCTGTATCGTCAATTGTTGTGAACTCATCGATAGACAATGGGATAAATAGTGATTTCTAAACACTTTCTTTCAAATCTTCAATCTCAACTATTGCTAAACATTTTGCTATTTATCAATCACTACTATTTGACCAATGTGATTGTGGAATATCAAGAAATCCATTATGTTGAAATAAAATATTATAATCTAAAAAATTAGAAATAGGTCTACCTTTTTTTAGAATATGGTATATAATAGAGAATTGTATGTATTTCACCTTCAGATGAGACTGCTTGACTTTTCTAAAATTAAATTTAATTATTCCCCCTTTCTCCATGAGATGTTTTCAATGCTTCTTATCATTTTCATGCTCCCATGCATATCTTACATCCATTCATTCTTCTATAGTTTTCCACCTATGTATTCTTGTTATTACTCCATCTGAGTGTTTCACAATCTCATATACTTTTCCACAATATTTCTCAATCGTGTCTAATTTTAATTGTATTTTATGTTCTTTTCCTAGTTTCTAGCTACATATTATATATCTTCATTCTTTTGAATTATCATTAGGATTTTTAAGCTCTATAGGTTCTATGAAGGTAATTTTTTTCGTTTAGTCTACCTTAAAGGACCTTTCAATTGTCCATCTACTTCTCTTCCTTCGAGAAGATTTTTGAGTGGAGGTTTTAGCTGAACTTTGTATTTGGTGAGATGATCCAATCTCTTATGCCACTTCAGTGTTATTATTATTTTCATCAAAAACTAGAGGAGTGTCTTCGAGTGATGGCATGTCATCATCAAAAAAATCTTTAGGGGGTGATATGTTATTCTGGTTGATTCTATCTTGTGAGATAACAATGGAGATTTTTGCTTGTAAAATTATTTTAATATTATTGAATAGTTGAAATCAAATTTATGATAAACTAAAAAAATAATAAATTCTTGTATTTTGAGTGCATTGTGATTGTGTAGATTTTTTGGTTGGCTCTTTAAAATAAGATAATATGGATGATTTCCCTGATGATTGGCCTGCCATTTTACCATTCCCACTAGAGGTTATGATGGCCTGTGCTTTTTGATTATGTCATTCACTACTCTCATTCGGTACTATCATATGATAGAAGGGTTTCACCTCTGGTTCACTAATTCCCCCATCCAGAATTATCATTCAATTTTACTATTCAACTGTCACTTGACCCTCCATTTGTCATTAGTTTTTGAATTTGCCACTCAGCTCTATCATCTAGCTTTATCATTCGGCTAGGTTGTTCAACTTGATCGTTTAGCTATGCCATTTAGTTATACATTTGGTTGCATTGCTTGAATATGTCATTAGGTTGTGTCATTCTACTCAGGGATTCAACTCTACCATTTGGTGATGCAATCTGCCTTATTGTTTGTTGTTTTCATTCATTTTTTTCATTCACTATTGTTGTTCAGTGTTATGCTCTTTTGATTGTGGTTCTTCTTGTAGCCTTGTTCCCTTGGTTGGTATAGGTCAAGTCCTCAAGGGATCTACTCTATATATTTGGTGAATTTAAGTGTAATCTTATCTATCATTGTAAAGGGTTGGTGAGTCAATCACCCAAAAAAAATATTCCTAAATTTTTGATGATCTGGTCTCCTCTACCAACCTTAAAAACTCACCAAAACCAAAATTTCAAAAATGGAATATTCATAAATTAATGAATATTCACCACTAAAAAAAACCTACTCTCAGGTACTTGATATAGAGAATCAAGCAGTTAAGTTTAATATTGTGCCCTAAATGGATTTGACAATGTGGATGCCCCTTCCTCGTAGTTACTTAACCAAAAAGACTCATTGATTTAGATGTATACTTACTCATTTTTATAATCTATTATATATTTATTTTTGAAATATAAACTGAGATATTGATATTCTATATAATTCAATGATTTTATTTGAATGTTTACTATTAAAATACACACACATAACAATATATATACCTTCCAACATAACTTATAAGTAAATATTAATTTTATATTTCATGTCAAATCACATCGAAAGTGTCCCCTAAAATACCAAGGAATGAGGTGAAATGTAACCTTGACAAGGTATGGAGAGAATTCCTCGTGTGTTTTTGATTCACAAGTTAATGGCTACCCCCACCTAAAAATAAGGTGCCTCCTATGCATGGATTCAACATCATTGAAAATGCATGGGTTTCAAGTTACTAGTGTCCATAACATCAATAAGGGTTTTTTTAAATTCTCTTTTAAGAATCATTGTAGGTGAAATCTTTTCTTTCTAAGTTGCATTGTTGGTTCCTTCAGAACACCCTAATGATTGTATCTTCATGATAACATAATTTTAAGGTTTCTCAATAGACATCCCTTAAGGTGCCTATTTGGGTTGAGTTACCAAGTCTTTGCTTCTTAGGGGTTTAGATATATCATTCTTAGGATTTTAGATTCGATTTCTAATTTCTCCTTGTTTACATAGACAAACACATTAATTTCTCATAATGGATATTCATAGTTAATATTTTACGATTCAAATTATAATTGTCATAATTACATGTTGTTTTCTTGAAATATTTAATCTATATCAAAATTGTGTAATGCAATGGATTAAATTTATTTAAAATAAAAATATGGATAATATTAATAATGAATAATTCTTAACTTTCCTCATACTCTTCGAACCCCAACCCCATGCTAAGGCACCACCTAATACAATTAGAAAGTATGATATTATTGATCAAATTAAAAATTCTCTTGTTAAATGAACTACAAGTCCATATAAAAGATGTGGGAATAGTCCATGAATACGAAGTGGTGATGGAGATGTGGGAGTAGTCCATATAAAAGAGGTGCACTGTAGATTTATCATTTTGAACTCTTAAGAGTCAGGTTTCATTAAATTGTAATTTTTAATTTGGTTTGGTTATTTTGTAAGTGAAGGCAAAGTCAAAGAGTCATATAACACAAAAAAATTATCCAGATTGCTTTTACAGCTTTAACGTACATCCTTACAAGCAAGCTCGCCAGCGATAAACTTAAGCTAAACCCTATGAATGCTAGAGTTATTTTTGCTCTAAAAGGGGTCACAATTCATCAAATCTGATACCATTTTTTGTCCAACTCCATTTATAGCAAAACCTTCGCTCGATCCACTCCACCCACAGATTTGCCACTACAATCCCTGTAGAATTTAATTTAAAATTGTATTTCATTTGAAACCCATGATTGTTGACTTAGTGTAACCGTTTGTGCACAAAATGTTCAATAACAATAATCTTATATTTTTGGAAGAGGTTACGATGGAAAATGAAGGCATGTGTTATTTCATACATTGTGGCAATGAGTGTGTTTCTTAGCTAGCATTCTATTTTAAGCACTCTTGCAACACTCTAGGTAGGGCTGACAAAGTACTCAAGTTCCACCATCAGGGCACACCTTTGTGCCCATGTTTGGGAATCAATTGACATATCACTCTTTGAGTGTGTATTATTTAATACTAGTAGTTGCCCTGAAGGTCTATGTTACATTGCAAAGTATGTACTTTTTTATTTAATAAAACAGAGTTTTATAAAGCAAAGGAGTGTAAATTGGCAGTTGTACCTCACTTGAAACACATGGCTGATGAGTCAATGTAACTATTTGTGTATGAAGTGTTAAACAAAAAAAATATTATATTTTTGATAGAGGTTATAATTTAAAATTAAGGTGTGTGTTCCTTCATGTAGTGTGGAAATGAGTGTGTGTTTCTTAGCTAACATTCTATTTTGGGCACTCTTGGAGCACTTGCTGAAATCTTTTCTTTTATGCAATTTTTGTTATACAATTTATGTTTATTGATATTTGTGTTCCAATTTGAGAGGTCAAATAAACTACTGGATTCTTCTAACACACTTTAGATTTTTAGGTTTAACTCATTGCAAAAAGACACAAGTAAAAACATACAAAATTAGGGTAAGAGGCAAAAACAAAAAAGTAGACAAACAAGTTTAACAATCAATTTAAAAATGACAACAATTTTTGTTATACAATTTATGTTTATTTATATTTGTGTTCTAATTTGAAAGGTCAAAAAAATTAGTGGATTCTTCTAACACACTTTAGATTTGTAGGTTCAACTCATTGTAGAAAGACACAAGTAAAAACATACAAAATTAGGGCAAGAGGAAAAAGCAAAAAAGTAGACGAACAAGTTTAACAATCAATTTAAAAATGACAACAACTATATAAAATGTTTTTGTATTATCTTAACAACAATCTCTCATCAATTTTAGATTTTAGTGTGAAAGATGTGAAAATTTTGAGTGAACATTTTCACATTTAAACTATAATGATAAATTTAACGACAACATATATATAGACTCTCAAAACCAGTACAATTGTCCAATGTCCACGTCAGTGTCATTGAAGAAAGCAAGAAAATTTGGAAAACAATACTATCAAATTGAAATAGATGCAACATGTCTAGATGTATGACTCTCCAAACCAATATAGTTATGAAATGTTCACTTTGGTAGTGTCATGGTGCAATGAATCTTATTTACCCATGTCCCTATTTAGCAAAGTTTGAAGCTAATGTTGTTTATGGTCCATTATTATTTTTAGATCAGTACATATATCTGTTGTTTGTGAAATTTTGTACATTTTTCAATATTGTATGGCTATTCATCATTCACTTTCTTATTGTAGCTAAATTTGAAGCGTGCAATGGAAGTAATTTCAAATTTAGATCTAAAGAAATAATTTGTTTACACAACCAAGTGGTAATTATTTGGCTTAGTTTTAATACAACTATTACCCACATGTGTTTTAGATTAGCAAATTTTAAATCTTGATACCCATATGTGTTTTGGATCTTCTGATTAAACAACTTAATACCCACAAATTGATATTTGTTTTTAAGACATTAGATTTATATTGTATTAGATTTGTAATTGCCAATACTCTTTTATGGGTTTTCAAAAAATCACTGATACAACTGATCATAATTATATTATGGAATTATTTCAATGGATCTGATTTAGTTAAATTTAGGTTAGTAGATTACTAGTTGCAATAAGTAATCTAGTGGAGCACATAAGTGGTAGTTCCTTATTAGTTGTTCAGTCATCTAGTGTCCTTCAGAGAATGACTATAGAGACCATAACCTGCTTCCAACAAACCCAACATAGAACGTCCTCCATGAACTAGATTTAATAGTCTTAAAACCTCATCAATAACCCTTTTAATAGAAGACCTTAAAACAATAACATAGTAATGTTAGGTTGTGGAGTTAAAAGCTTCACCAGGATGCGAACAGGAGGAGTTGCTGAAGTGTCAAAGACACCGACATCGGTCAGGGGAGAGACAGGAAGCTACTAACATCGGTCAAGATCAGCTGACGTCAGTCACCTCCAGGCAGATAGGGACTGACGTCGGTCGCCTATGCGGTTCCAGAACTATGAGTTGACGAACAGTTTGTTAATGAACTGGTTGTTTGCATGTTAAGAGGGTAATTATGGTCTTGAGTTACATGTCTAATTATTGTAATTAAGAAAGTCTAATTATTGTATGCATGAGATCTATATAATAGACTCATGGGCTGTATTGTAAAAGTGTGCTAGAAAGCCATTGTGCTTATAGAGAGAGCAAGAGTAGCTCCTCCTAATTCCAAAGGGGTGCTGAGTGTGTATGATCAAGGAGAGTTACAGGTTGTGCAAGTTCTACTAGAGGATCCACTGGGGTACTAGTTGAAGAATCATGAGGACTTGGTGAGGCAAGGACAAGGGTTCTTCAGGGTGTAGAGATATCTACATGGTAAGTAAGGTCTGTTGACTTGCAGGTGGCAACAAGAGAAGGGAGATCTACTTGGATTATGGTTGTGTACTTGGTGTACTGGTAGCATTGTTACTGACTGGTGGAGGTGAACAATAACTCTGTGTTTGAGTTGATTGTTGTAACCATGATTGAGAGAGTGAACTGTTGAAGGAGAATTATAGGTGAACCCTAGAAGTGTGGGAGCTCTAGAGGTGTGGGAAGAAGAAGTGTGGCATCTTCTTTATTGTATTTTCTTCTGAATGAGTATTAATACAATTGGGTATTGTCTCTCATATCCTATGTTGTTTCATATTTCTAGTTACTTATCATTCTGGTTAAATTCCATGTTTAGTTGCTAATACAAAGGTAATCAAGTGTAACCTTAGTGGGCAGTAGGATCCTGACAGTTGGTATCAGAGCTAAGGTTGCAGGGAGCAAGTTTGTGTTGATTACAGGTCACTCTCAGGGGTTTAGATTGAGTGGGAGTATAGCAATGGTAGAAGAAAGTAAGCTACGAATGGAGAAACTAAATAGCATGAATGGTCAAATTGATGGAAAGAAAGAGCAGGTAAAGGAAGATTGTTGGTCGGTAGAAGATCAGCATGTAGAAGCAGATGTTGTTGCATAGGTTGCTCTAGATAAAGTAGAATCTTGGTTTATAGATTTTGTTGCCTCTTTCCATGTAACCCGAAATAGAGCATCTTTTCAAGAGTATGTCCAGGGAGACTTTGGAGAGATTTATTTAGGGGTTGGTGAGCCTTGTCAGATTGTTGGCAAAGGGGAAGTGAAGCTGAAATTGCAGACGGGTAACACACGGGTGTTGAAGGAGGTCATGCAGGGCCTAATCTTGGAGATGAGTCTAATTTCTTTAGGAAAGTTGGGTGATGAGAGATGCACAATAACTCTCATAGTGGATGCACTTGAATTAGATGGTGGTAAGAAAGTAGGTATCCTTTATCTATCTACATATATTACTGATTCACCTTTTGTTGTAGAGATGTGGCTTTGTAGGCTTGGTTACATATGTAAGAAGGGAATGCATGTTCTTAAGTGAAAGACAAATATCTTTGACAAACTTAAGAACTAGAAAGCCTTGGTGTTCATGGAGGAGATGACGAACAGAGATCAGTTGAGGGGACTAGATTATTCTAAGCAGGGCTGTGTTGATTTGGATAGGGTTTTGATCCAAGGTGAGCTCATGGGTAAAAAGTCATCACTCACAGGAGAACATAATTACCGACATCAATCAGGAGAAACCAACATCGAACAGATAGGTACCAACATTGGTCATGTGCAGACTAGCAGAGTCAGTGGTGTCAGGCAGCTGGAGACCGACGTCGACAGTCAGGGTCAGTCACAGGGAACCGACGTCGGTCTGGTGCACATTGGGAGATGGCTGAGATCAGTCACTAAAATGGATGTTGGGTGGACAAAAAGCTGTCAAGGAGTCTCAAACGCCCATATAGAGGACTGAAAGTGTAAGTGAGCCTCATATTCATTGTTCACCTTCTTTATATTACTTGTTGCTTACTGATGGTCAAGAACTAGGAAGACATGAAGAGGCAATGCAAGTAGAATCCAAGAAACAATGGGAGCATGGCATGAATTCTTTGAAAGAGAACCAAGTAGGAGATTCGGTAGAGTTGCCAGCACTGATAGATGGATGGATTCCCAGGTTAGAGAAGAGAGTGGATGGACACATGAGATGGAAGGCCAAGGTATATGGTCTTGAGGAAGCTGCAGGACAGTGGTACAAGTTTTGACAGGTGGATGACAAAGTAGGGCTTTAGTCAATGTCAGTGTAACTATTGTGTTTGAATTTATCAGGTTGGATGATGATTGCAACATTATCTTGTTACTGTTGTGTGGTTGCTTGTTGCAGGTTTACACATGTAGGGAGTTTTTGAGCTAAAGGTAAAGTTAGTTCAGAGGTATGTCATGAAGAATTTGGGAGCAATGAAATTATTTGGCATAAGAGACATGGAAAATCACAGGTTGATTTTGTCTCTAGTGGGAGCTGATGTGAAGAAGGTGTTGGTGAGCGTTCAATATGCAGGATGCAAAATTGGTAAGCACACTAAGGGCTGGACAGTTCAAGCTGAGCTTAGAACAGTGTTCAAAATCACATAAGGTCTAGTGTAGACCTAAGTTTTCCCAAGCAGTGGGAGTTGTCAGAGAGTTTGGAGCCAATTCGGGGAAGGTGGATTCTCAGGTATTTGAGAGGGACCAGCAGCAGGGATTCATGTTATGCAGGGTCAAGGTCTTCACTACATGGAGTTGTAGGTTCGGATGTGGCAGGTTACTTGGATGACAGGAGGTGCACCACAGGTTGTGTGGTGGTTGGTCTTTAGGATTGAGCTTAAAGAGGGATACAAGCCAGGAAATGAATTAGATGAAGGTACAGGTATAGGTATAGGTGCATATATTTATCTCCAAGTGAGAGATTGTTAGGTTGTGGAGTTAAAATTTTCACCAAGATGCGAACAGGAGGAGTTGCTAAAGTGTCAAAGACACCGGTGTCAGTTAGGCCAATCGACGTCAGTCAGGGGAGAGACAAGAAGCTACCAACATCAGTCAGGATTGGTTGATGTCAGTCACCTTCAGGCAGACAGGGACCAACGTCGGTCGCTTGTGTGGTTCTAGAACTGTGAGTTGACGAACAGTTTGTTAACAAAGTAGTTGTTTGCATGTTAAGAGGCTAATTATAGTCTTGAGTTACGTGTCTAATTATTGTAATTAAGAAAGTCTAATTATTGTATGCATGAGATATATATAATAGACTCATGGGCTGTATTGTAAAAATGTGCTAGAAAGCCATTGTGCTTGTAGAGAGAGTAAGAGTAGCTCATCCTAGTTCCAAAGGGGTGCTGAGTGTGTATGATCAGGGAGAGTTGCAGGTTGTGCAAGTTCTACTAGAGGATCCACCAGGGTACTGGTTGAAGAATCATGAGGACTTGGTGAGGTAAGGACAAGGGTTCTTCAGGGTGTAGAGATATCTACATGGTAAGTAAGGTTTGTTGACTTGCAGGTGGCAGCAAGAGAAGGGAGATCTACTTGGATTACGGTTGTGTACTTGGTGTACTGGCAGCATTGTTATTGACTGGTAGAGGTGAACAATAACTTTGTGTTTGAGTTGATTGTTGTGACCGTGATTGAGAGAGTGAACTGTTGAATGAGAATTACAGGTGAACCCTAGAAGTGTGGGAGCTCTAGCGGTGTGGGAAGAAGTGTGGCATCTTCTTTATTGTATTTTCTTCTGAATGAGTATTAATACAATTGGGTATTGTCTCTCATATCCTGTGTTGTTTCATATTTCTAGTTACTTATCATTCTGGTTAAATTCTATGTTTAGTTGCTAATACAAAGGTAATCAAGTGTGCCTTTAGTGGGCAATAGGATCCTAACAAGTAACACATGTTTTTAATTATTATTAATAGATTTTGCACCATGTTCCACAATTATCATTCAGGCATTTTCTATGTCAATAGTGGTTTTAATCAAGGCTTTCATTTGCCTCAATACCCTCTTTGTGGGTTCTTAGAGTTTTTTAAGTCCTTTCTTTAACCCTTCTCATGATTATCAAGGGATAGAAAGGAAAGTTATAAGGGTCTCTATATAGAAACTTAATAATCGGGTACAAGGCCATGTGGTCTTAAAAAAATTGTCCTTAGAAAAGAATCTTGAGATTTGAGAGTTAAAAAATGTTTCCTCATAGATTAATTAAAATTAAAATTCTATACTTCCTATTCTATAGAGAATAGTCTTTTTGCTAGAGGGGTTCCTCCAAAACAATTAATGATTCAAATCTTTAAATAAGTAGACAAAATGTTTTAAGCAATGAATCTAAGGCCTTATAATTCAAAATTAATTTCAGGTTAGTTGATGAAATATATTTTTGAGTAGCCATTTTATGTATTTGAATGATATTTCACTTTTTATCAAGACTTTAGCATTTTTATTTATTAGGGAAGTTTACATGCTTTCTACACTTAACCTAGTTGGATCTTAACATTGCAGGGTAATCAGGCAATCATATTGCTATCACATTAGGAGCGTGTCTTGGAATTTCTCAAATACCAAACCTTAAAAATGTCCAAGGCCTTTCAATAGCTACAACCATGATGCCATTTACCTATGCATCAATAGGAGTGGGTTTTGGCATTTCAAAAGTAGTTGATATTCTTGTGTCATATTCTCTTTCAATTTTATAAAAAAAATATTTCCTTGAGTGCCTTTATCCTCTTACAGTTCCTATATGATTAGATCATATAGGTTCAAAATATATGCAAAGAACTATAATCCTTAACCTTCCCCATGCAACTCAAAGACTGCATGTAGCACTTTTTTTTTTCATCTTTCCTACCCTATAGTCTTTATGAGATTCTCTTTTGGGGATAATTTTAGAAAATGGGAAATTTAAAGGAAGTATTGGTGGAATCAACAAAACTGATATAATATGTACATCACATAAGGTTTGATAGGTCCTTCAAGCTATTGGTGACATTGCTTTTGCATATCCATACTATGTGCTTGTCATAGAAATTGAGGTATGTTGAAAAGTAGTGCATTGAGTTGTATGCTAAAACATCATTATAAGTTGTAATCTAATCTAGTCAAGTAATTATGAATTAATCATTTTATTTTCCAAGACATTTTGAAATTAAAGCCTCTAGAAAATAAAACTATAAAGGAAGCATCCTTGTTTTTTGTATTAACTACGAATTTTTTCTACATTCTCTATATAGTTTCTTTGAGTATGCAGCCTTTGGGGAGAAAACACCTAGAAATCTCTTGACGAGATTTGGTTCCTACGAGCCTTACTAGCTAGTTGGCTTTGGTAATGCATGTATTATGGTTCACTTGGTGGTAGCATATCAAGTAAGACTTTTACAAGTCTTCCCTTCTCTTAATTTTCTTCAAGTACCATTTACCAATCTCACATCTTTGCAGGTATTTTTCCAGCCCCTCTTTGATTTAATTGAATATTGTTTTTTAAATTGTATAATTTTAAATTATTTATACTATTTTAGAGAGTAACATTTATGGTTTTAACTACTATTATTTCCATTTTGTTTCCATTCTTCTATCAAGTTCTTGGACTATTGGTTTCTATTTAATCTTGGCTATTGGCAGTATAATTCCTAATATGGATGTACATTGTAAAGAACAAAGTACAATAGTGGTTGATTAACTCAGTTATTTTTCAAGATCTTAGGTTCATTTGTCTTCTCAACTCACTAGCATGTGTAGTGGGATCTATGGAAGGGCTTGTGAAGGGTTAGTTGACAAATATTTTATTTGAAAATGCCATTATGGATATAGATTCCACTATATAACACACTTATTTGAAGATAAATATTCCTAATTGTAAAATAGATAACTTTAATTAGGAGCAATGAAGTAAACTTGTTCAAACCATTTTACAAGTGGTTAACTCTTAAATATCATATTAATGTACAATTGGTTACTTGGAAAATGTAGAAATGTGCATGTATATGTAATATTATAGAAGCATAATAAATATTTATGTTGATATACTCATTTCCCCCCTCATCTTCCTAAAGTTCTATGCTATAAAGCAACTCATTATAGTCTACATGTACATATAGCAAGTGGGTAAAAGATGTGGATCTATGTTCAATTTGATATTGTATATTGGTTATCACTTAGAGAAATAACAATGGCATTCCATGCCTTGGGGAGTGAATGAAGATGCTTTATTAATGTGACAATGATTTTATTTTAAGTCTATTATTATGGGTTGTTTTTTGTCACAAGAACCAATGTAATCTCTAAGAATATTTTTGTTGTACAATCTTTGTCTTATAAAAATCCTTCTCAAATTTTATATGTTAAAGACTCAAATATTTCTATTTCCTTTCATAACAGTTCATGAAAATACTTCAATGTATCTTAGATCAAATTTCTCTTCATGATTTATTATCCTTTGATCAATGATATAATCAGTGAATTCTTTTGTATAATTATCTACAATTTGAGAGGGAGTATTTCCACTATGCACATGGCAGTGGTATTCCAAAGGCATTAATTGTTCCTATCCATATTCTAGGAGATTAAAGTTCTTTCTAAAAATGCTTTTGACTTCATGTTCTTATATTTCTTGCCTACCCTATCAACATTTCCTATCATAGAAGTTATAAAATTAAATTGTTTTATTTTTTATGTTAAGATTATAAATTTTATAATTATCTAATTTTATAATTTCATGGGACTCCCTGCACCATCAATATAGGATAACTCTTGCCTTTATAAGACTTAGTGCTCCTTTTTATGTGACTGACATGTAAAAACATAAAAATATTTTACAATATAACTTGTCACTAGAACGCATCTCCGATTGTTAATTTCTATCTACTTTTAACAAAGGGCTTAGGTGGAGGGTTATTCACTTCTAGGTCTTAATGATAATACAAGTTTATCTTTTACTCAGTGATTTGGACCCACTCAACACCACCAGGTGATTTTGATCCATACTCTTGGTGATAATTGAGTCTATAATTCGTAATGTGATATTAGACTACTCATATAAAATTGGTCTGGGTATTGGTAAGAATTTGGTTTTATTCAATAATTATGTCAACTGCTACATCATGAATCTCTTTTTTGTTATTCCTTAACTATTTTTGAGTTCTTTATAAAAAATTTAATTATAACTAATGTGTCTTTAAGCTCTCTTTTATTTATCCCTATGTTATTTCATTGAACTATTTTAAAATATATAGAACATATTTAATTCTATTCTAAACCTTGCAGGGACTTGGCAAATGGTGCCCTTATTTCATATCAAAGTGGTATTGTCCCCATACAAACATTCCCGTCAAATCTTTCAAATCAACAAATGGATATGTGACAAAATGTTGAAGAGTTTGGCTTTTCGGCTAATGTTTAATATATGTGATAATGTTTAAGGAAATAAGCTAAATTTGGGCTTATCATTTTAGGTTCTTGACAAAACTTACTTTGTTAGGGTTTGTATGCTTATTTTATGTTTGGTTGTCTTGTTTTGTCTTGTCTTTTTAAAATTGCCTCTATGAGATTTTTAAGATTAACTTAGTGGATTTAGTGTTTTTAAATGGCCTCCATCTAATATATTGAAACTATTACTGCTTATGTTAGGAAGGATATTTTGAAAATAAGCTCAAAGATTTGTCTTGAAAAAAGATACATATTATGATAATCCTCTAGCACAATGATTTTTTACAAGTAAATGTTGTTGGAAATGTTATTAAAGATGTTATGAAAATAATTATCTTATTACTTACTATGTTGGTCACAAACCCTTTAAGGATTCCCTTAACACCTAGATTCAACACCATTAGGAATGCTTGGTGTTTTAGGTTACTAGTTTCTTGTTCTCATTTAAGGAACCATTGTAGGTGCAAGCTATTATTTCTAGGTTGAGTTGTCGGTTCCTTCAAAATACCCTAATTATTATATCCTCATGGTACCATAATTTTTAGGTTTGTTTTTAGACATCCCTTAATGTGCCTATTTGGGTTGAGTTACCAAGTCTTCCACTTCCACTATGGTCCTTCCTCTCTGAGATTATACACCCTAAGTTGGTCAATCAAACACAAGTACTATGTCTTTTGTGACTCTTTCATAGGAAGTTCTTAATGATGAATGAGAGTCTTATTCACATGGTCACTTTGGTATTTTGATCTTTATTATAACTTATTTTTCCTATTTTTGTACCTTTAGTAGTCTTATGGCATGCCTTTCCCAGTCATACGGGACCTTGGTTATTTTTTCGTAGTTATGACCCTTTTTTTGCACATAGGATAATAACATGGTATTGGATAGTAGCACCCTGTGCTATTGTCCACATCAACTCTATTGTCCAGTGGTCATCTTTTTAACTTGTTTTAGGTATTTACCCTCCTTTGGTTATCCTCTTATGATTTTATCTATATTTTACCTTATCATCCTATGAACAAGTGTCTCACATTCAAATAAGGTTCCTTATATATAAAGAGCCTCACAAGGCATTTTACATCTAGCACTTACTACTTTGGCACATAATTACATAAAAATCAGTCAATAATATAACTCAATATTCTACATATTACTCAAAATAACACATAGATCTTCACATTTGATCAATGAAAGGCCTAAACAAAAGTTATTCTTTCAGATTGTGCATATTGATACATGTTCCCTAAAGGATAACTACATTCAATCTAAGACCCCTATCATTGGGGTTAATGTAGGCAACATCCAGGATAATAATGGTTCTATTTTCACAATCATAACATCCCACAACCCACTGTTTCCCCTTTTTTTACATTTGATTACATTTATGTTTCGTATGTGTAGGTATTCATCAGGGTTTTGAAGAAAGAATAGCCAAAAGGTGACACAAAAATATGATTGAAAGTTATCAAGGACACATATAGGACCCAAGAAGCTTCTTGTATCACCCCCATAATTTTTAGGGCTCCCATCCACAAAAGGACACTATCAAAATGGCTTTGCCAATAACACATTATGCTTATGTCCAATTGACCACATTATTGACCCAAGGTAGGTATAACTCTAGTTATTAAATGAAGGGACTCCTAATTGTTACTTTGATTTGTTCCATCTCTACCATCACTCAATGATGCATGTTTTATTCTAGATAAGTGGTTTTCTCCTTGCACTTAATATTTAGTGTAAATCAATTAAATTAGTCATTTTCAATATTTATCCCTTTACTCAGCTCTTTAATAATATAATATTTATATCTATTAATTCATAAAAAGTTAAATCATTTGGTGAACCTTAATTACTTCAAATATTACTTAACAACCCTAATTCCTTTCATAGGGTTTGTCTTCTCTAGCCTTGTGTAATAATTTAGGGTTTATAAATTTCTAATTTTTCCTAATTTTTGCACATCCTAACTAATCCATATCCATCCTCTATTATTATTTTCATTAATTTAATATTTTAAATTTTCTATTAAAACCCTTCAAACCGTATCTCCACATACTAGGTTCTCATACATCCAAATATTAGCCCTTTAAGGTTTCAATTCAACTTTTGATTTTCTATACTTTGGGTTGAATATTTAGCATATTTTCAAAGTTATTTATGCTGGATTATCTTCTCCCTATAGTTTTCTTATTATTCATTTTTTACATTCTCTTTTGTGTTAAGTTTAAGATGACCTCTAGGGAACCTCTTCCCCCTCACCCAGTTGATAAATTTTTATTAATTTATCATAATTATAAAAATGAATGGACCAATTTTAAAAATTACACACTAGCACATGATAATGAGCACAATTTAATTTATAATGATGATGATTATTGTTGTTGTAATGATGGATATGATTATTACTATGAGCATGACAATGAAAGTGATAATGAGGATAAATTAGATGCATCTTCTTCTCCTTCTCCTCTCTTCTCCCCCACTTCTAAAAATCAAATTAACAACATAAGGCCAAAAGAGCCCCTTATAGGTAGTGCTTTTTTTGAATGTGATCTTAGCCTGTTAACCACTTTTGCCACAAACAATATAATAATAATAAAATCAATATACCTTTGCATGATTCAAGTAATATTAATCATTCACATGATGTTCCTAACATAGAAAATGAAAATGCATCTTTTTCACCTTTCTTAATTCAATTTGAAAAATCATGTACAACTAATATTACACCTTTTACAAGTTTGAAAACTAAAGTAGACGATATTGTGTTGTCACCTTCTTTTACCTTTCAATCTCAACATATGGATTCCATGGAAACTATAGATAATTCAAATTATCTAACCCTTATTCTACATGTCATAATGCTCCAAATGTAAATATGATTGCTACTTCTTCTAGCCTTGACTCCATTATTGAAAATAATGATAACATGTGCATATCATTCATAGCTAGTGAGATACCTATTGCATTCCACCTACACATGATGATATGTTGTATTGTAGTAAACAAATTAAAATCTTCTTCTAATCCTCCTCTTATTGAACATAAAAATGATAGTTCTTCTTCACTTAACTCTATAATTGAAATTAATTCTGATTTTGTCAAAACTTAGAATAACAATGATTACTATGATTTTAGTGAAGATGAAATTGAGTCGACTCCTTCTAGTCTTATCCTCGATTCACCCGTATCTCATGAAAAAATTGATTGATTTTCAAATGTTAATTCAAATGATAATATGTATTCAAATAAAAATGTATAAACTTATACTCATGTTCTCAGTTTACATAGTTTACATTTGCATGATAATGATATATCTTCTATTCCATTACCATGTGATAATTTCTTACCAATTAGCAATATAAGAGATACCAATGAATCTACTCTAATCCTCATTACTACAATAGAACATGTTTTTCATCCTAACCTCCATGAGGGTGATAGCTAATTTCCCTCTCACTAGGTCCAAGCTATCACCCCTCCAAAGGTTACGGTGAGCTAACCCAATTTCTATACATATGCTCCATAATGTAGTGTAACAATGGATAAAATTAACAATAAGATTCAACATTTAAATTAACCTATTAGTGATGCTAATATACATTCTCAAGAGTTAATATCATTGTTGCATGTTGTGGGCACTTTATAATAACAAGTACATCATCTCACCTTGGAAATTAAAGCATAATACTCTTGGGATGATTCCAATGTTATCTATGGTAACCCTATCTCGCTCATAATCATCAATATAAAACTACCAAAGAATTTTTAGATACCAACATTTCCTAAGTTCAATGGACATAGAGATCCATAATTGCATATCAAAGCCTATAGAAAGGCTATGGCACATACCATTGGTAGTTTGATTCTCCTATAGTTATTTGTTAGCAGTCTAACATATGAGACATTAAATTGGTTCCATCATTCACATATGAGAGGTTGCCTTCACTACACCAAGGTGAGTCAAAATTAGTAAATGATTACGTTTTATGATTCAAGTCATGTATGCAATAGTTGATCTACCAATCGATAGATTTATAAGTACAATACATCTTTTATAGATGCCTCATTTTACATCTTAATGAGAAATTTTTATATGAGACATACCAATCATTTTTACATCTATGTTACACAACTATGACATTAGAGAAGAAGTTGGGACTAGTTGAGACACATTTAGAGGCAAATTTTGATTTAGATCTCTCACAGTCATAGTCATCCAATGTGGTACAATAACCTAATCCACCTATGCTTAAGAAAAAAAGTGGAACCAAAAAAACCAATCAAGTGTTAAAATTTGTCATTGATGTCATGTGTTTGTGCATTATCATTGATGTCAAAGGAAGTGTGAGGTCTTGTGTGTTCAAGAAGGCTAGCTCAATCTTAGGTAGTGACCTATATGGTCTAAGGAGAATTGGTAAAAGGATAATGATGGGAGATGATTTGGATCCTATCTCATATTTTTGGAAGTGATTAGTGAGCTACAGAAGGTGTCTTGAAAATCTCAAAGTAGTATGGTGCCTAGTAGGACTGTGAGATGAACTGGGTTTTAAACATGAGTATGGATTATAAAGGCATGATGGTGGTGATATGGATGTGTATAAGATTTAAATTATGAAATGAAATGTTAGAGCACATGATAAATGTGTTGAGTCAATCACATGACTCTCATAGTGAGCCAAATGGGTATGTTCTTCTCCAATGGTCTTCTCATGGACCTAGTCTTAAGACCCTAGGTGACAAAATGAGGTATCATGATCAGGTTTTAAGGCTTGTGAGCCCATGTGAGCATGTATTTAGGTTTGAAATGATGTTTCAAGTATTTTTATTTAGGTCAAGGTCTTAAGTTGAAGTAAAAATCATAAAAATTGAAGTTAAAGTATCTTGAGTGCTAGAATGAGGAGTTGCATACCTAAGGACTTTCTTTTGCTTATTGACATGTGTGACTATTGCATGGTAATTTGAGATATTAATTAGAGATAGAAAAGGATCCTAATAATTTTTTTAAATCATTATGATTTGGTTTTATGGTTATATTTTTATGAACAAATGTTAAGAATGAAAACTGATCTAAAACCCTCCTTAAACCCTCATAATGACCCAATTTAGAATATCTTGTTATAAATGGATTAGAATCATTTGGTTGATCTATTTTGGTTATTTTAACATGTATAAGACTCTCATAGGTACCTCCATGTGGCATTTTTATACCAAATGAGTGATTGGAAGCTATAGGACATCCATTATTTGTCATAAATTTTGTATAGTAGGTAGGGTTGACTGAGTCAAAGTTACACAATGAATGGAGGTTGAAGCTTGTGACTTATAGTTTAAGCCCATGTAGGTTTAAGAGTTGGTTTATATATTCATGTGTGAAAATTTTATTTTTTAAGATGGCCAGTTGGTAGCAAGCCTAGTGAAGCAATTTAGTACAAATCCAGGCAAAGATGAGTTTAAGATTCCTATAAAATTATCATGAAGGATTAATGCTTATAAGTGAATGGAGGAGTGGTTTTGGAATTGTATGAAATTACCATATGTTTTATAGATATTGGTGATCGATATTTATGTTGAAATTTCTCAAGATAAAATGACCTGTTTGAGTGAGTTAAGACTATGTGTAGTAAGGTTTTGTAATGGGTCAGTAAGGTGAATTATTGCAATAAGACCATGATGTTTTTGTATATGATATTGATATATGGGAATAATAGTATAATATTCATATATAAATAGTTCATAATTGTGTCTAAAAATGTTTTGGAATTTAAGATCATCATGATTGGTTCACAAAGTAAAATGACAGTTTTGAGTAAGTGAGAGTGAGGAGTTGGAGGATCTTTGCACTTAGATGATGCATCTAATGAATATGATGTTGTTTTTTAAGACCTAAAATAATTATCCATGATTAATATAAGGTTTAAATTCACTTTAAGAGGTTGTAATATAGAATCCAAAATGGCTTGTCTGGCTATGTAAGTATTGTAACTGAGAAGCTTAACAAATTGGTCAACAAGACCAATAGTTGACACTAGATATTATGATTTATCTAATGGAGGATATATATATATATATATATATATATATATATATATATATATATATATATATATATATATATATATATATGTATATATATATATATATATATATAATATTAATTTTAATAATAATTCTTGGAAGTGTCATTATAGGAGTTGAAAAATAATATTCATCATGACTATGTTGTCTGACTTGTTCACAGTTCTATGTAGTCATCTAGTAGAGATGAGTTTAAGGTGATTCACCTAGATTTAAAGAATATATTACATATTAATATGTTATTTAGGTATTAAAGGTTCATTTTAATGTAATTTTATTCATGATAAGTCCCTATTAAATTATGGAGAATCAATTGTTCATGACTAGGTTTTTGAGCTTTTAGACAGTTCTGAGTGGTCATGTTGCAAGAGTGATTTTGAGGCTTTAAGCCCTATGTTATAGTGTCTCAAGAACATGGTGATGACCATAAGTTTACTAGGATTATATCCATGTGACTTTATGTTATGTTTATTTGTCAAAATTGGTTATGTGCTTCATTTATATGAGATAGACTTTTCGGGTATGTGAAGACCTAATTGCGAGTTGTGCTAATGAAGTGGTCCAAATAGTGAATTGGACTAAAAGGTGGTATGGACCTATATGAATATTATAAATGGCATATTAGATATGTGTGTTAATTTTATCATCCATGTATGAAGGCTCAATACATTCCAAGAGGGATAAGAGTAACATGTTACTTGAGAAGGCCTAATTGCATTAGGTGTCTATTAGGCCTAATGGTTGTTTTGGTCCTTATGAGTAATGACCGACCTATGTAGTGAGTTTTTAATTTTTTAAAATGTGTATTGACATATTATAAGGGTGATATAAGTATGGATATATGTTTTCTTAACCAAGGTGGGTGAGAATAAGAGTGAAGTATAAAAATAAGCCATAATAGGCCTATTTATGCATGTAAGAAGAATGAGAGTGCAAATGAATAAAAGAGAACCTTAAGGAGTAGAAGAAGGTAATATAGACATTCATATATGAGTAAAGGATTAGTCATGCATATCCATTATAAATTTTTAGTATGTTAAGAAAGGTCATAAAACCTAACCTAGTAAAAAAAGGTTAATTGAGTGAAGTAAAAGAAGGTCAAATTTGCTTGTTTAAAGAGACTGTTTGAGAGTGTTGAAGGAGTAATATTGTGTTAATTGAGAGAATATCAGAGTTTCCTAAAATATGTGTTCCTAATTTATGATATTGGATAGATCAGATAGAGAGATGAAGAATAGGTCACCATTTATTGGTTGAGCAACAAGGTGTTGTGATGGTGATCAAGTTGGTCTTGGTTGATTTAGTGATTTGTCAAGAGGGAGTGGGAGCTGCCTTGTAGGTTGATGCTTGTAGAAATTTATTTGATGTTTATGAGTTGGTGCTAAGTCACTTGGGGGGGTGGGTGCCTCCTTCCAAGTTAGAGCTTGCTAAAGGCCTAGTTGAGTTGGTGCTTGACTAGTGAGGAGTTGGTGCTCCTTGTGGGGTTGGTGCCTCTCTAAATATTTATTCATGGTTTTATAGACTATAGTCCAAGCTATGTTTTAGTGGGTTTTATCCCCCATGACGTTTTCCCACATATCTCTTGTATTCATGTGTTGATATCTTGCTTCATGTTTATGTAATTGCTTCTCTATGCATTAATTGACCACTATATTAGTTTGAAAAGTTAATCATGTTAAATAGAAAGAAAGGATTGTTTGAGGACACTAATTCACCTCCCTCTCAGTGGTTGTGCTTCCAAAAATTGGTATCAGAGTAGGTTCTTTAGAGAACGATGCACAGCTTGAAGGTGATCCTAGAAGCACAAAATGGGTAAGCTTGTGAAGAAGGTGAGTTGCAAGATCAATATGTTTATCAACTTATGGAGGAAGAAATCTTGGTGGATGCTTGTTAAATATTGGTAGATGTTGCATGACAAGAAGGTGTTTGCATCAGTCTTAGTATGTAAAGAGAGAATTTGAAAAAACTAAGAAGTCTAGTTGTTTGCATGATCTAGGTCATAATTGAGGTTTGCATAAGAGGACTGCATCATAAGACAATGGGAAGATAGGTTGAAGTAGTTAATATGTTTGAAATTATTCTTGAGGTCATCAAAGGATTTCCATGGTGGTCTACAAGGTCTATATTAGTATGGATGATGGATCAAGTGATTGGTTAGATTTGTCAAATTCAAGTGGACTAAGGTATGCTTGGTGATAGGGGAACATGTGTGAGATGCTTTAGATATTTAGGAATCTTTCTTTATTGTGTTTAGGTGAAAAGAGTGTTTTCATGTCATTCAGGTGATAGAGGATGTTATGAGGGTTCCCTAGATGCATTTGTGAGGTTCTAGTGTTTATCATGATTCTATGGAGATAGAAAAAGTGTCATTCTAGCTTAAGAAAAACTAGACCATCATTGAACATCTTGTAGGTATGAATCAACTAGTTTGTTTGTGCATTTATTATATGTAATTATAAATTCAACTTTGGTCAAAGGGTTTCATGAAGATGTTTTCTATAGTGATAAGATCCTTCCCTGCAAGTTTGGTATCTTGATGTATTCTCTAGATAAATTTATGAGCTTTTAAATTTGGTCTTATGTGTAGTGATGTGCCAAAGGCAGTCAAATTTATGCTTCAGGAAATAATCATTGGGAATTCAAAAATATCACCATTGGGGTTTGAATTCAAATTATTGTGCATGATTTTTTGGGACCTAAGAGCATTATTTTGCCTATATAAGCCATGGAAGAGGTTAAAAGATGTTGGTGTAAAAAAGTAAAGATGGAATAGACTTCCTATAGATTATCTTCAATGTGATTTGGATATTTGGATTTTTGCACAAGTGCATTTATTGTGGGTCAGAGTCAAATTTTGTTGATTGTGTTTTTGCTTAAGATAACCCACGATGAATAAAGTGGATTTAGAACCTCTCTATTGGTCTTGAATTGGTGTTCTAAGTGTTGGATGATGTTGTTACCTCATTGTAGTATTGTTCTATGCATTGAATAATTTATGAAAGTATGCCTTTATGTAAGAAAATATCAATGAAAGAATATTGTACTTAAGGTTTATGTTTTTGGCAAACGTGAGAGACTTGATGAGTGGTGTGGAGTTGTTGGTCAATTTAGATGGATGATCAAAGTACTTGAATGTTTTATTAACGTCTTAAAGCTCCTGTTAGTTTTTGTAAATGGTTAGATTGATCTCAGTTGTGAAGAACTAGCTCAAATACATGATGAACAAGGATATGAGGGTTTCAAGGCTTCTTGTGTCTATACACCTTAATGTGAATATTCATGATGTAAATGGCTCTTATTTAACCTATAAATATCACTGGAGTATTATATAGATTTTTTGTAATGTTTCCTACAATATTTATCATGTTTTTAATGTTTATTTGAGTGCAAGGTGATGTCTAAGTAGCAAATACATAACAAGTGGTGTGAAAGTTGAAGATTAGTCTATGAGACCAATGCCTTTGAAGGTAAAAAGTGTCGATAATGTGATCCATGGTTTGGAGTTGGTTCTAAGAGTGAGATTACAAGTTGGTTGTGACCTGAAGATGAGAAACAAATTTTTGAATATGATCATTAATGTAGCATGACAAGTTTATGGTAATCTAGAAGAATATTGAAGTGGTGTTTCTCTAAAGGTTATGTTATGAGTTAAAATGTTATTTTGATGTCAAGATGACCACATAAGGTCATAAAGGGATTTGTTTTCATATTGTTAATGACATGAATATGTTTAAAGGCCTAAGGATAATAGAAGTTATATGTTGTTCTTAACAATACCTATTTGACCGTGTGTTTCCATAAAGATGTTATGAAGTGATTTAAGCCATGATGGATTGAGAAGCTTGAAGAGAAGTAGGTATGGACAAAGGGGGAGCTTAATGGTTATGTGAGTGGCTAGGTCCAAGGATAAGTAAACTATGTGTAGATGATCTTGTGAGAGTGTATATGACCCTTTGCCATTAATGTCAAAGTGGGAGAAAGTTATTTATGGTCAAAGTTCCTATAGGAGAAAAGTTATTGATGAAATTGTTCAATTTGAGAAAGAAGTAGCTTGGTGGGTGTAGTTTGAGAAGGATAAGTTCATTTTTGGTTCACAATCAATGTGGTTTATCATCAATGATAAAGGGGGAGATTGTTAACAAATTTCATTGATGTCATGTGTTTGTGTATTGTCATTGATGTTTAAGAAAGTGTGAGGTCTTATGTGTTCAAGAAGGCTAGTTTAGTCTTGGGTAGTGACCTATATGGTCTAAGGAGAATTATGGGAGATGCTATATATCCTATCTTAGATGTCTATAAGTGAGTAGTGAGCTAAAAAATGTGTCTTGAATATCTCAAAGTGGTATGGTGTTTAGTAGGTTTTTGAGATGAACTAATTCTTAAGCATGGGTATGGCTTGTAGAGGCATGATGGTGGTGATATGGATGTGTATAAGATTGAAATTATTCAATGTAGTGTTAGATCATGTGAGAAAGGTGTTGAGTCAGTCACATGACTCTTAGAGTGATCCAAAGGGGTATGCTCTTCTTTAGTGGTCTTCTCATGGACTTAGTCTTAAGACCTTAGGTGGCAGAATGAGGTATCATGATTAGGTTTGAAGGATTTTGAGATCATGTGAGAATTTATTTAGGTTTTAAATGTTTTTCAAGTATATTTATGCAATTTGAGGTCTTGATTTCAAGGATAAATCATAAAAAGTGAAGATAAGGTCTCTCAAGTGTTAATGAGGAGTTGTAGACCTGAGAAGGACATTATTTTACTTGGTGACACGTGTGATTGTTGCATGGGAAGTTGAGCTATTGAGGAGAGATAGAAAAGGGTCCTAAAATTGTTTTCCAATCATTAGGAGTTGGTTTTAGGGGTAGCGTTTTATGAACAAATGTTAAGAATTGAAACCAGTCTAAAACCCTCCTTAAACCCTCATAATGACCAGAGGTCATTTGGAAGATTTTGTTGTAAATGGATTATTTGATCTATTTTGGTGATTTTAACATGTAGAGGACTCTCTAGGTTACTTCTATGTGGAATTTTTCTACCAGATGAGTGAGTGGAAGCTACAGGAAATCCATTATTTTTCATAATTTTTGTATAATAGACAAGGTTGAGTGAGTCAAGGTTGCACAATGAATGGAGGTTGAAGATTGTGACTTATATTTTTTTCCAATGTAGATTTATGAGTTTTTATAGATATTTAGGTTTGTAAATTTGATGTTACAGGATGGCTAGTTGATAGCAAGCCTAGTGAAGTAGTTTAGTGCAAATCCAGGTGAAGATGAGTTGAAGGTTCCTATCAAATTCTCATAAAAGAATAATGATTCTAAGTGAATGGAAGAGTGGGTTGGTATTTTTTTGACATTTCAATATGTTTTATATATATTTTTATTACTATTGATGGTGAAATTATTCAAGCCAAAATGACCTATTTGAGTGAGTTAAGACTGTGTGTAGTAAGGTTTTGTAATAGGTCTGTAAGTTGAATTATTGAAATAATACCATGATATTTTTGTATCTAAGACTGATATATATTTATCATATGATCAAAAAAATGTGTAAATACTTATTAATTGTGTATACATAGGTTTTTTAATGCAATATCATCATGACTGGTTGACAAGGTGGAATGACAGTTCTAAGTAAGTGAGAGTGATGAGTTTGAGAATGTCTACACCTAGATGATGCATATAATGAATATGATGTTGTATTTTAGGACATAAAATACCTATCAATGATTGATATAAGTTTTATAATCACTTTAATAGGTTGAAATATATAATCCAAAATGACTTTTTTGGCTATGTAAGGACTATGAGAGAGAAGCTTAACAAATTGGTCTGCAAGACCAATATTTGACACTAGATATTTTGATATATCTAATGAAGGGTGTTATAGAGATAAAATATAAACTATTAATGTATATAATAATTAATTTAAGTGTCCTTACAAGAGTTTAAAATCAACATTCATCATGACTATGTTGTCAGGCTTGTTTGCAATTCTATGTAGTCATCTAGCAGAGATGAGTTTGAGGTGATTTGCCCAGAGTTGAAGAATATATTACATATGAAGATTTTATGGAGGTATAAAATGTTAATTTTATTTTTAATTTATTTTTATTCATGATAAGTCACCATGGAAGTGTGGAGAGTCAATTGTTCATGACTGGGTTTTTGTGCTTTCACACAGTTCTGAGTGGTAATGTTGCAAGAATGAGTTTGAGGCTTTAAGACATGTTTTGAAGTGTCTCAATAAAATGGTGATGACCATAAGTTCATGAATTTTATATAAAAAAATTATATTATGTTTATGTGGAAAAATTGGTTGTATACTCCAGTTATGTGAGACAAACTTTCTAGGTATGTGAAGACCTAGTTGTGAGTTGTGCTAATGAAGTGGTCCAAATAGTGAATTGGAATAAAAGGTGGTATGGACCTATATTAATGTTATTATGGGTATATTTTTTATGTGTGTGAATTGTCTCATCCATGTATGGTGTCTCAATAAGTTTCAATAGGGCTAAGTGTAATGTGTTGCTTGAGAAGGCCTAATTGTGTTAGGTCACTATTAGGCCTAATGGTGTTTTTGGTCCTTATAAGTAATGACAAACATATGCAGTGATTTTTTAATTTTTGAAACTTGTTTATTTACATATTACAATATTGATCCAATTATGGATATATTTTTATCTGACCAAGGTGGGTGAGATCAAGAGTCAAGTATAAAAGGAAGGCATAATAGGCCTATTTGTGCATGTAAGAGGAATGAGAGTGAAAAGGAATAAAAGAGCACATTGAGGAGGAGGAGGTAATATATAACTATATATAATATTATAGGATCAGTCATGGATATCCATCATAAATTTTAAGTATTTTAATCAAGGTCATATGACCTAACCTAGTTAAGAAAAGGGCTAATTGAGCAAAGTAGAAGGGTTGATTTGCTTGTTTGAAGAGATAGTTTGAGAGTGTTGAAGGAGTAATCATGTGTTGATTGATATAATATTAGATTTGAATCAAATACATGTTCTTTATGTATGATAATGTATAGAGAAGATAGAGATCTGAATAAGAGGTCACCATCTATTGGTTGAGCAACAAGGTGTTGTGAAGGTGATCAAGATGGTCTTAGCTGATTTGGTGCTTTGTCAAGAGGGTGTGGAAGATAAATTGAAAGTTTATGATTGTATAAATTTCCTTCAAGTGGATAATTTGGTTCTGAGTCACTTAGGGGGTGGGTGTCTCCTTTCAAGTTAGAGCTTATTAAAGGCTTAGTTGAGTTGGTACTTGACTAGTGAGGGGTTGGTACTTCTTGTGGGGTTGGTGCCTTACTAAATATTGATTAATTATTATATAAGACTATAGTACAAGATGTGTTTCAGTTGGTTTTATCCCCAATGAGGTTTTCTCACATATCTCTTGTGATCATGTGTTGATATATTGCTTCATGTTTATGTGATTGCTTCTCTGTGCATTGCTTGATCACTATATTAGTTTTAAAGGTTAATCATGTTAAATGGAAAGAAATGATTTTTTTAGGACACTTATTCAACCCCTCTTAGTGGTTGTGATTCCAACATCAATATACTCAAAAAATTCAAATAACCACTTCATAGATCATCTTCCATAGTGAATAAAATATATGACACCAATAGAGGGTCTATATAATTTTCAGACAGAGATAGGCCTCACTATATCTTATTTACATATTAGATATGAGGATTATCACACTTAATCCTACTAATAATCATCCAGCACATCATTTTCACATAATAATAAATAAACCATAATGAAATTATCATCAAATCAATGGACATTATGATACTAACTGTTGTCTACTCAGAGATAATATTGCCCAGTATGTCGACAAAGGCATCATAGTATTCACATAAGGGGCATCAAGATATCCTTATCCACATTATCCTAGATCATAATCCTCTACAAGTGATTTATCACAAGATTTTCCTTTCAATGAGTCATTGGTTACTCATAATATGAGCTACATGGTTTCTAGGACACCTACTTATGAGATATCTCATGCATCATAGATTCTACAGAGATGGAAACTATTTCAAAGAGATCAACCTACTTATAATGAAATGATGACAAAAGAGAAAATAACTCAACCACTAGTTTTAGTATGAAAACTAATTAAGATACTTGGCATAAATCATAGCATAATTTTAATATGAAAATTAATTAAGATATTTTAAAGAGATAATACACTATAGAGTACAATTTCAATATGACAACCAATTAATATATTTGCTACAGAATCTAAAAATATAGATACTACCAATGCACCATGATTAGTATCAATTTTTGAGACTAAGTATACACCTACATAACATGAGAAATATGGTCCCTTATTTACTATTCTTGTAGGATTCAAATAGTGCATGTTGTAGTCACAAGATCAATAATAACATATAATAGATACTTCCATGTCATCAATACTAGAAACTAACATTTCTAAAACAATATCAATATTTAATCAAACATATAGATACAAGTAAAATCAATTCTCATTATCCATTCAAAGAACACATCTTCACATCAACCCATAATCCATGAACATAATCAAACATCTACTCAAATAGACAATGCCACAATAAAAATATCAAATAACATGACGTCCATATATCAATAAGTCAATATATATATATATATATATATATATATATATATATATATATATATATATATATATATATATAGACACACACACACACAAAACTATTACTCAAAACAATTTTTCATACGATGATACATAATCACTCAATAATATGAGCTTGGTCACTAGGAATAACTTCATCACCCTCATTCTCATCTACATACACACTAGATCTTGATGCCCCCACATCCCCTCTAGATCTAGATCTAGATTGAGACATGTGTTTACAATCTCTATACCATAACACTAATATCTCAACCATCACTTTTGCATGCTCACATTGAAGATGGATATAATCATCCACTATCCTACCACCTACCCCACCTAGACTATTGGGTAGGAGAATAGCTTGCCTTTACAATTATACACATGAATCACCTCTATATATTGTTGCCTAACTATATGATGTGGTGGCAATGACCACCCAATCAAGCAAATCTATATGGATAACTCCTATATCTCACTTCAGTAGCCCATCATCCATGACTTCATCAGGAATTTATCATGTAATCTCTCAAAATGTTGCATCAATGATGTTACCCTTGTAATCATCATCTCCTACACCTATGCACACCAATTTAATGCATTATATATCTACTCGATAGGCCCATACTAAAAAAACCAAGCATATAAATATATAATAAACACATATCTTCAACAACTCTAATGGGATCTAGATCTAACACATCCTCCATAATGGCCCTGTCTCCCATAAATAGTGGTGACCATTTATGTCATCCCCACTATAGTATGTAGGCATATATGGCCCCCACACCATCTACATCAGGTATATCACAACATCTCCCTCCATCACTAGAATTGCAGCCAACTCAAATATTGTGGGTCTCCCTCTACTACCCAACCTCATCATAGCCTGAGTACTCTTCACCCACACCCCTAGTGCAGGGGGCATATCATGTACCACACTAAACTACAATGCCACTCACTCATACTAGAATCTCTCAAAAACTATGTTCCATCAATCATGAAGACAACAACTTGCCTGAATCTACCTAAACTAAAGCCCATCATTGGGCTATCCTTAAAATCCCCTATATGGACTCCAAATAATGTCTTAAGC
Source organism: Torreya grandis (assembly GCA_037957365.1). Classification (NCBI taxonomy): domain Eukaryota; kingdom Viridiplantae; phylum Streptophyta; class Pinopsida; order Cupressales; family Taxaceae; genus Torreya; species Torreya grandis. Next base: position 262,474 of record JARHVA010009068.1, on the reverse strand, counting down.
TATGACCCAATCCAACACCAATCGACAGTGCATCATGTTTTTCAATCACATAGGAGCTACTCCCATCCGTCTCTTTATAAATAATTAGGGGTGTGCCCAATCTATATGTGGAAAACCCTCTAGTCTAGTCACCACAATATACTCATAAACCTAACATTATAACAATATCGGTGATCCAATCCCACAACTACATAACTCTTGAGTGAAATGGTATATATCCTGATACAACTAGACCAACATGGTGTGACCCTGAAAGTATATGACCTTAGGTTCCTCTATATCCTAAGAAAATAAAGTGCATCCTATATCCAATTAATACACCATTACCATCAACAAAAACAAATGAAGCTAGTAACACTGCTAGAAACTTCTACAACCACAAAACATTAGCCCTAATAATCACAAAAAATAGTACATCACTACTACTACCTCAGTGATGTGTCCTTATAAGAATGGCCACAAAATACCTTGAGCCTTGATCTATATCTTTGTCCACCTGGCTCCTACAATATCACTCCCTAACCAATAATATGTATCCTCAATATCCTATACATGTCCTCTAGAGTAATAGGCATCTCTCTAATAGGCAACCAGAAGGTACATGTATCAACATTCCACTACTCACATAATGATGTCATCATGTCACAATCCCAAGCATTAGTTTTATTGATGCCACATACCCCAAACCAACCTATCTACTAATTCTCCCTCACCATCTATCAAGGGTAGCCCACATAAACACTTTATCATCTGACCACTCCATAACTCTCTCATGCATACATCCACCTTCAAACTACCCAAAATATGACATTAACATCACCAAATATCAAGTGTATATGCCAAAATAATCATTAAATACAAATTCAAATTGAAAAAAAATCTATTTTAATCTACAAGACAATAATGTTTTAGACTAGACTATAGCACTGGACAATAGCACGATCTGCAGATAGTAGTGTGACAACCTAGGATGCTATTGTCATATTTAGGATGATAGCACAACCCACTTAAAAAAATTCTAATCTAGTAAACATGATGCAAAAAATGATACAAAAGTCATCAATGTGTCAAAAATATGTAAAATGATAGAATCCTTACCAAAGTGACCTCCTCATTGGCCTAGATCAACATTGCCACCTACTCTTACTGGGACATATTAGTACCTCATCTCCTTAACATATTTTTTTGGCTCATAAAAAAAATTATCATATATCAAAAAGTTCAAATTATTTTAAAATCAATCAATACAACCTATTTAAACCATACACTAATTTTTCTAACTATTACCAAGATATTCCAATCATAATATCTTGAGAACCATAGCTCCGATTTTTGATCTATTTATTACATATGGAAATATATGACAATATCACCTACACTATACTAGTAACACTTATATCCCAATCAATTTGACTCTAAAAATGTAAAAAATAATATGTCCTTAACAAACTCGATATAGACTGTGGGTCTATCTTAGTCTCAATCTATAAACAATCCTTCTACAATTATCAATACAATCAATCTTGTACCATCTTATCAATGTTATTCACTAACATGACTTTTGGTTAGATAGTCTCACCAAAGGGGGGGCATACATACACTATTCACATCGAGACAAATTTAGTTAGATAGGCTTAGATATACAAATACACAATTTCTTTAATCAGACACTCATATATTCATATAAGTAGATACATAATTTGACTCATATTTTTAGGGCTCCATGATTTTGTCAAATATTGGTTTAGGTGCTTAGATTTTACATAGTATTTTGATATAGTTTTAGACTTAGATTATGAACTATGGGAAAATGTACACGATACACCATCCATATATAAATATAGTTTTATGCACAAATTACATAGCTACATTACTCAGATATCAGGTTTGGTGGCATGATGTAGGGCACATGTCCTTGATCCTATAGGATTTCACTAGGTTATACACATGGAATGGAAAACTATACAATTCTCTATGATTAGATCACCATATTACACTTCGGTTGTCACCAAGATGTCATCACGACTTCACCATATTGGGTAATATAGCCATTTAGTAGTGGTTAATCCATAGTTTGCACCAGACCCAAATTATACCTTTTTGTGTATGACATTTTTGACCTCATGGCACATTTTATTATTAGATTCATTTACATATTAGAGTGGGGGAAATCATGGATTTTTAATCCCCATTTACAAATTTCTTCACAGACTTAGTTACATATTAGAGTGGGGGCAAGCATGGCTTATTTCTCCACATTTAAATATTACTTATTAGAATCAGTTACATATCAGAGTAAAGGAAAGCATGGCTTGTTCTCCACATTTATAGATTACTTCTCAGACTGAGTTCACATATCAAAGTGTATGCACGTAATTCTACTTGCCAATGTTATGCCTAATCTAGTCACCTAATCCCATATTAACATTAGCCCTTTTATCCTCATTAAGTTAATTAATCAATTAATCTTATGAAATATCCCATTTCCCACATACTTACATTTTCCTAATATTTAAAATTCTAATTTACCCGACAACCCCACTTTCCACCTAATTCTCAATTTTAATCTACCCCACAGCCCCACTTTCCACTTGAATTCCTATTTTAATAATTATTTTATTGCTCATATATTTACCCCACAAAAGAAGGTCTAGAGGCTTCCCACCTCTAGAACCTTCTCCCTTTTTAAATTAAAATTTTGAGAGGGAAATATCCCCTCTAGTCCCTTCTGAATATCTCTTTCAATAAGAGGCATTCCCAAGAATGAAAAAATGAGGAAGAAATTTGTATTCATGTTCTCCCTATTACACTAGCCTTAATATCCCATCTTGTTTCCATCATAGCCATCCATTGAGCCATTTATCTTGAATCCGTTATTCAAGCAATCCAAACATCACATAGTTACACTATATTTAATATTACATTAGAACATCTTGGAGAGAAGCCAAAATAAGAGCGAAGTGATGGTAAGTCCATTATTAATTATAATTGCTCTTCTAGATTCTCTCATACTAGTGATCTTAGTAAAAATTTGAGTAGGTTTAGTATCATTTGAATTTAATTTTTTTTCACTCAAATTTTTATGGGGATCTATTTGGAAACCATGGTGGGACTATTCCCCTTTTAGATTAATCTTGTGTGTGAATTTTGATAATGATACTTGCAGGGAAAATTTAGGATGAAGTTAGAGTCTTCAATCCTCTTTGATTTCAATAATTTCAACATTACGCCTTTATAATAATTCATAATTTTGATTGAAATTTACTCTTATGTTTATTGTATGCACTATTTTTTTTTAATTTTAGGTTAAATTAGACCTTTTTAGTTTGTTATTTTTATTGTGTTGATTTACTTTGAACATTTGTTATTTATCAATATTCTGTTTGTTCTACTTTGTTAAGTTGCATTAGATAAATAGAAACTTCAAAATGTGCATGAGTCTTTAGATGTTTTATTAGGTGGCTTTTATAAACTATATAAACTCCCTATATCAAGGTTTTTGATATCCATATGCTACCATCAGGTTTCTTTGGCTCACATATCAAATGATCTATAGCCATGTGTTTCTCCACATTTTACAGACTTGTCTACTAGTGTGATAGTAAGTATGGCATTTGGTAAAAAACTATTGTTATTTCACTATAATAGATGTATATACCCTATCTTTAAGATATTATTTTAGTACACAAGGAAAGAATGTTGGATAAGGTTGTGAATTTTGGTTTTACATAGGCCAATTTCATTTTTTTAAACATTTTCAAGGCCTTTTGATCAAGCCCATCATGTAAATTTTTGCAGTCCATAAGATCCCTTGTTTGTTAAATTAAAAGACCCATTTTCATTGAATCATTTTTTTTAATCTCGAGATGTTTAGTTAAACTAGTCATGTTCCTTGCATAGGCTTATACATATTGCATTCATTAGACACTTTCCCTTTGTCACATATGATAAAAATATGTTTTTGATCACACCATGATAGATACCTGTAGTTTAGAAATAGACCAAAAATAAACAAAAATAAAATTGTGTGTGTGTGTGTGTAGACCAGGGATGCAAATTGTAAACTATACCTAGGCACAACCTAACTATATATTTTAGTAGATTTACATTAGTGGTCTTAGGATCTAACTTTTTATTTGGCATCTGATCCATGGTAATTCCAAGATTGATATTACACTCCACGTGTGAGCAATATTTTAAGGGGAATTTTTCTAAAGATTATTAACAAAATACACATCTATGATACAAGTTATCATCTCTCAATAGAATAGATAATTAATAAAATATTGTCAAAAAACTATGTAATGATCGATAAGCAACCATAATGTGCAAAGGAACTACAAGCTCTCTTCAGCATAACCATTTTCATTGACACAATCTCTATTGATTAAATCCTAGTGACATCTTAAATAAAGCCTTATTTTGATCAATATATTGCAGTGACACCTCTACCATAGGTCACGTGTCATCTACACTTCTTATATATTCACCAAAAGTGCTAACAACTGTGCAATCTAAAAAAAATTCCTATTTCTAAAATGTGTGTTTGTCATGTGTCATTACCATTGAAAACAATCATTACATTTTCAAAAAAAATTGGACCACCCATTTTTACCAAATTTGAATAAGTTGCATTTTCTTTTAATGATGATTTGATTGAACGGTCATACAGTCCAAATTTTTATAGTCCTCTAATAGCTATGGTATCGAATCATTTTTTTTTCTCAAGCTTAGATATTGTTGTCAACATTAAGTCTCAAAGTTTAGAAATATAGGTTTTATATTTAGGAAACATATTTGTGATGCTTTATGTTAATAATCATGTCAAAAACTTTGCTTAAAATGGTCCTATAGAATACAATCCAAGATTTTACTTAGAATGTTATCAAGTCACTCATTGTTTTCTCTCATCATTGTCTTAATCTTGGATATTGTTGTTGTCCTTATTAAATACTTAATTAAGGTTTATAAAATTTAAATTTTCATTTTATATAGTGGTAAGTTAATAATTTTAAATTAATTTTTTATAAATTTTTAATTAATAGTTATAAGTCTTGCATTTTGATTGTCATTCTAGGGATGTTTGTGATGTACTCTTTGGTCATCCATTCATGTATGATCGAAATGGCATAAATGAATCAAGAACTTGAAGGATAACCCTTAATATTGGAACATGGCCCTATAGGGTACTAGAGGTACCACCTTCTACATCTGTCTCCCTGATTAGTGCCAAGAAATTTGTTCTCATGGTGGTCAAGCCATAGGAATCCAAAAGGGCTGATGTTGCAGCTCTGACTACACAAAAAACACAAAAAAAAGGAAATATTTATAAAGCTAAATAATTTCATGTCATTCCATCCACAGAATGGTCAGATAGAAATGGTGAACAATCAGGGCCTGCACAGCGCCATAAAGCATAGTCTATTCCAAGTATGCATTACGAATCAAATCAAAATACAAATACCACACTTGATGACAAATATTGATTCAATGGGGACCATTTCTTATCAAGGAGGGAGTAATGATTTGAGAAATATTTTAGGTGACAATTCAGGGGATGGTTCTACCCTAATTGGTGGCAGAACTTCTAGGAGCCATAACGTTTGCACCATAGCTCCATTTGACTCCTCATTTGAACCATTGGAAAGCTAATAATTATGGGAACACTATGAGATGGCACTAAGATCCACTTTATGGGTTTTTAACCTCAAAAACTAGATGGAAGTTCCCAAAATTTCAATTTTAGTAGTGTAATCTAAAAATAGTAAGTTTCTCAAAATAGTAATTACTCGAATTTTGTATTGTTGTAACTCATGGAATTCAAACCACTTAGTCTCCCTCAAGATTGGTGACCTTCCACATCCTCCTATTACCTTAAAAATGTGTATAAATGAAGATGTAACCTAAAATGGAAATGAGACATCTCTTCTCAAAGATAGGCATATGTTTGGGTCTATAAATTTGATCAATAAAACATCTCTTCTCAGAGATAGAATTATTACAATTGTGTTATTCTTGTTTCTTGAATTATCTTTCAACCAAAGCTTCTGAGTTTTGGATCAAATATTCATGGCATAAAATACATCATTTTTATGTGATCCTTCCATAAGCATTTTGATGTCTAAAATATACTCTTCTTTGCCTTGGTGAGATCTTGAAGATGCCATGTTTGTCTTGATCTTGCCTTTTGAGAATCTGGTGCATGTCTTCAAGTAAAAAGGTGTATTGAATTGGCCTCTTTAGGGCCTAGATTAGCTCAAATAGCCTTAGAAAAATGATGCCTCTCAACTCAAAACACTATGAAATCTATTTTATCATCATAAATCCATAAGTACACACATAACACCATGAACTCAATCACAAAACTATAACTGACCATGATGTTCTTCACATGATCCCAAGACTCTCATTAGAACAAAGAGGACATTACCATGCTATGAGACATCAAAATCAAGATAAAATAATGATAAAAAGTTTTGAATATAGGGGGTTGACATTTGACCCATGAGGCCAAAATGTCAACATTTTTGGTGACTCTGATGGGTGAGCAAACTACTAGTTAAGGGAACCCAGGCACTTTCATGACTCAATAAAAAAACATAACATGATGACTCTTTAGAATGTCCAACTAAATTGTACTCTTGACACCTCTCAGACTTACAACAAAACAAGACACACAAAAACAAGCAAGGAAAGTAAACTAACATCTATTCCTAAAAAAACACCAAATAGAACACAAAATAACAAGGAAAACAAACCACAACATGTGTATACCACACTTATTGAAAGGAATATAAAAAATCAAATAACTAATAGCTAAAAATAACCTCAGTGTTCCTTTTCCCTCCTAGGTCAAATGGAAAGTTCCCTTGGACTCTCATTCCACAATATGAGCAATGATATGAATCAAGAAACTCTATGAATAGGAGACTTGGTGGAGCAGTTATCTTATTAACCAAGTCACCTATTATGATTTCAAATGTCACATTAGCTATAAATAGATGGTCAATGAACACATACTCATTTGGTGCCTCAAGGTTTACCTCCTGCTATTCCTGATTGTTTTTAACTAATTGAGGAGAGTTAGTGTGCTTTGGGAATTCATAAAGGTGGTTATCTCCTAGTTTTACAAGATTAGATGTTGTTAAGCTCTCAATTTGAAGCACATAACCAGGATAAACCTCAATAAACTCAAACACTATCATAACTTCATCTTCAAGTTTCCTTTTCAGCTCAAATAGTCCTTCTTCTAGCTCTAGAGCCATCATCTTGACACTTTGAATACCTTCACATGGATGACTAGCTACTACAAACATATAAAGCCTCTCTTGTCCATGTTTTTCAAATTTTATATACTATCCATTAGGGAAAGGTATATCTATAATAGGAATAAGGTTTTGATAACCTTTTTTTAGGACTTCAAACAAGTTTTCTCCTATTAGGGAAACCTATTGAGATGGCATGTTCACAAAGCCACCTTCCCTTTGTTTAATGAACTCATCTTCCCCAACTTGGACAAGCTAGAATTCTACCTCAAAGAGGTTGTATTATACTCCTATAATGTCAAATATATCACTTGGATGATCCTCAATAACCATTTGATAACCTTAAAAACCTTTAATGTTGTCTTGATCCTCAATCTCCTTAATTGGTTTGCAACTTCCCTCTACCTCCTGCAAGTGTCTAGGGGTTGTTATGATGAAGATTATCCTCCATATCATCAAGAAAGTCTCAAATATCATCTTTACCTTGTCCAATGTGAGTATCTTCCTCTTGTGGCTCGTCAAATACCTATAACTTGTCAACTTTTACACTTTTGAAAACTTAAAGGCATTCCTCTTTACCAAGTGGTGTCCCTATTATGAACTCCTCTTCTAACTCTAACCATTCATCATCATCATCATCATCATCATCATCATCATCATCATCATCAGTTATGAGTTCAACATGGAGTTCACTACTTACCTCCTCAAGGAGTGGCATATGATAGTTTTGGAATGTCTCCAAGAGAGATGAGATATGTGTGACATTTCCTTGATCTAAATACTTATCTTCAACAACTATGCTCTCCTATTTCTCTATCCCCCATAGAATAGGTTCCTCCTGAAGAAGGGAGATGGTGAGAGGATGGTGAAATTCATTTTTTTGAGAGGGAGTATGAATAATGGAAGGTTGATTATGATCAAGTTCTATGATATTGATAATATTGATTTTCTCTATACCAAGAGGGGATATGCTTGTTTGGATTAAGATGTTTTATGCGTGGATAAACCATTATGCCAATGGTTACCAATTTGAGAAATATGGATTCCAAAGATATAAGAAGAGGAGTGTATTGCCTTTGTTCACTTTTTGGCTTGGTCATGGAAGTATTTGAATTAGATATTTGTGGTGACTGGTTTGGTAAGATGGACTTACCTTTGCTAGTATTAGGATTATGATTGGGGGATAGAAGGTTTGATGGTGAATAGGTAACATGGAGGCTAGATGTATACTTACATAGATGGGTATGGACTAGAGGCAATACTAGTTGGATAGGGTCAAATCCTATAAGAAGCAAGGTACCCATTTCTAAGATCTACAAAAGAAGTGTATATATTTTGGAAAAGATATATTTTTCCGATAAAGCATCATCCAACTCTATTTTATAGGCCATGGAATAATATGGGCGAAGATATGGATGACATGACTCATCCACCCCAATCAATAGGTATGGGAGACTGAACAAAAAATTCAAAGAGATGAAAGTGGGATGAATGTATGAGGTAAAACAAATTTAGACAAATGCATGCTTTAATTATATTTTCAACTTTGACTTGGCAATGTGAGATGCAATGTGATAAGATTGATCCAATCAAGTTAGGATGTGATCTAGAAAAATGTTTGACAAGTAGACTGGATTTATGTTGATAATGATGGGCTAAGACAACACCCTAAGGTTCGATAGGGGGCTCGATTTGACTAGCCAAAGAGACAAGACTAGGTTGTGAATGACCTTTAATGGGGTTTTACTTGATTTGACAATTTAGACTATCTCAAGACTAAGATGATATAATCAAGTAGGATTGGATAAATAGGATAGTTAGATTAGATTAAGTGAATAATAAGACAATATTTGATTGGATGAATGATATCAAACTTACTAGGTGCAGCTAAAAGGAAGTATAAGATGATGACACTTAGAGAATTATTTCCAACATAGATGAGATAAAGTTTGTGATTATATACTTTGTCATGATTAGTGGTGGTTAGTTGATAAGCTTAAATTATAGGCAATGTGATTAAATTAGACTAAGTTAAATGATAGATTTGAATTATGATTTATTTTGTGGCTAGACTAAGGATGTTGACTTGATAATGGATTTTAAGGGATGAAAATGGGATGTTAGGACTAGGGATGAATGATTAATATAGGTTTAAACATGTTCAAAATAAAGTGTTGACAAAGGGAAGGGATGACTACATGAGACAAATTGTGACTAGGGGGGTAGACTAAGAGATGATGACTAAGAAGTTACAAGATCTGTAGACAAGAACAAGTTAAGATGATAGTACAAGGACAAGATATTATGATGGAGGATAAGATAATATATGATAATGATGAAGGGTGAAGAATATTGAAGAGGGAGGATATAAGACAAGGTGTTATGTGAAGAAGGAATAGTGTTGACCTAGGGTCTAAGTTTGACTAAGGGAGTATTAGGTTGTTGTGTGTTGGTTTACAAGGTATGAAAACATTACAAGTCTCAAAAAAACATAAATAAATAAAGAAGCCACCAACCTAATGCTAGTGATTAACAGTGGTGTACAACTCGACACCTGGCCAACCAAATGTCTGGCTAAGAGTGGTGTTAGATTGGTCTCCCAAACCTCACTCAAAGTCTGATCATGGTGAGTGATCCGTGGGGATGATATTATTATTTGCCTTGGATACTTGTTATAGTTGAAAGGTCTTATGCTAGGTTTATATAGGCTCCTTATGAAAGTCCCTAATATATGTTAGGTACAGTAAGGCCCAAGTCCATGTAAGGTGCTATCTAATGCCTAGTATTAGAGATTTAACTCCTCATTTAATGAGAATATATATGGGGTATATTGCATAGCCTAATGATAGTTGTCCTTGATATATATATTCCACCATAACACAAAGTGTGGTCTAATGCATGGTAATTAAATCCAGATCATCAACCTCTATGGACTAATGGTAAGCACATGGATGTCACTTTCATAGTTGCATTACACCCTAGAAAGAAAAATGGGAAGGTTTGTCAAATTTTTTTAATCTTATAGGAATCACTGCTAAGGGTGAAAGGAGTAGAGCATACACAACCTTAGCCTTTTGATAACAGACAAGGAACCAAAATTTTTATTAACCCAATTAATTTAGTATGTTGACAAGCAATGCAAATAAGGGATAAATATGATTCAAAAAATAAGTTTAGGTTTTTATCCAAGTCTTGGATCGATATACCTACAAGACAAAAATATTAGTTATTTTGATTTGGAAACTTTATGGGTGACCTATAAAAGTATCACCAACACCTGTACACAAATCTTTAATAGAACTAAATGAGATTATTAATCAATGATAAAATATGCTAAAATTTGGTTAGTGACACATTTTTGTTTGGATCCATACCACTTTTGAACATTAAAACCACTCTTTTTATATCAAAACCACATTTTAAAGATAAATCCACCATGTCTTCTAGGAAAAAATAGAGAATGTGCCTTTTGAAGATAAAAACACACAAAACAATAGTATTAAAACTATCATAACTTCCTCAATACTAAATGAAATCTAAAACCATAAAATGTTCTAGATAGCAAAGAATGAAACACTCCTAACCTAATTTTTTTTCATGAAATTCGTTATGATTGAATATCAGTTTATCAAAACACAACACGTTTTCATAAAAAAAAAACATAAATTTGTCAAAAAATGCCTAGAACAACAATATTAAAACCACCATAACTTGTTCAATACTCAACAAAAACCAAAACCGTAAAATGCTACAAAAATATAAGAGTGAGGTACTCATAACCCAAAAACATTATTGAAATTAGTTATGATTAAATAGCCATTTATATAAAAACAACACGTTTTCATATTAAAAACAATGTAAATTTTACAAAATAAATTGGAAGCCACAAATCTTCAACCGGACCTTTAGACTTGAACAAACATAAAATATTAGTTCAAGAGGAGGGCTCCCACTTTGGTCACCAAAAATGCATTAGTATGAATTTAGATTCATGGATTCAAAATGCATATAATCTATTCAAATCAATCCAAACTCTAAACTAGCCTCAAGACTGGGCAAGGTAAATGAAATGGATGCAATTGACAATGAAAATTTTTAGTTATACCTTCATTTTGTAGCCAATTCATTTACAAATGGATGATGTGCCCCAAGACAACTGGATTTGTTGACGTAGACTCAAAATTTTGTAACAACAATGGAGGTGATGACTTTGATAATAGACAAGTTTGGCAAGATAGATTCAAGATCAAAAAATTGGCATGAATGCTTTAAGTTATCCCACTGACTTTGCTTAGAGTGATGGATTGTTTAAATAGAATAATGGAAGGTATTTAAAGGAATTAAAAATAACTTAGAAGGATTTAGAGAAGAAATATTTAGAGAATGAGGAAGAAAGAGGAAAATTCTAGATTGTAGAATTCTCTAGAATCTATGTTAGGAAGACTAAGTGTGATTAGGTAGATGATTAAGTGAGAATTAGAAGCTAGGATTATAGGAAAGCCTAGTAGTAGGTGAATAGTGGGTAGGTGAAGTAATTTTAAATTCCCAAATATTGAATAAGACAAAATTAGATGATAAGTGGGATTGATAAGAGAGTGATAATAAGATAATTATTTGACATGGAAATGTTAGTAAGGTTAGTAGGAAATGAATGGGAGGTTAGAATAATGAATAGAACGGGAGGATTAATATGACTATAGATTAAATTAATGTTTAATAATAATATTAATGACTAGTGATGAGGTAAGAAAACTTAAGTATATATATAAATGGTTGAAAACATCACTTTGTCGGGTCACAATTTGATTGGAGATGAATTAGAGGAAGGTGATGATTATGTAGATGTGTTTCTCTAATTAGGGATGCATCAATACACTTCAAAAATTGTATATGACATGTGAAGATACATTAGAATGTTCTAATGGTATTTGGTCTAGTTTGTGTGTTATTATGGGAAGTTGTTCTAGCTTGTAATTTTGACATGATTGTGGTAAAAATTAGATGTCTATAGTGACCACATAAAATATTTTGGGTTTTGTGTCACCTTTGCTCTGGTTTGGTCAGATCTATCTTATGGACTGTCTCTCCTTGTCATATATCAAAACCCTAATTTTTCATCTTCATAGTGGTTGTGGAAAAAATGGGTTAGTGGGCACACAATTACAAACTACCCCAAATACCACTCTATTAATAAGCATTGCCTACATATATAATACTTGGATAAGTCCTCAAAATTATGTAGTTCTCCCCTATGTGTTGGCTTGTGTGTGTATCATGCAATGTGTGATAAGTAAGTACATAGAGTGACCTAGCTCGTAACTTGGAAAATGTGGCTTATGGGATAATCTTTTACTAATTTGGACCTGTAGATGTGTTGTCCCTATGATTGATATGTAAATGGGAAAAATTAGGGAAGCTTTACTCACTTGAATGCTTGATTGAATTTTTTAGGTAAGTTGCCTTACATGAGAGGTAAGAAGTTGTTAGATGAGGAATGAATGAGGGTTGATCATGTATTTACACCAATCCCTTTATAAAATATCTTATATTAAAGCACTTAGGTCAACCATAGGAATACATTTCATTTGTAAATTGGATGGATTTAGGTTACTTTGCACTTACTATGGGATATGACACTTGCATCGATGTAGGCATCTAACTAAGATGCAAGAGTCTAGGTAACTAAAATATAGGCACAGGTCAAAAACTTGCAGAAATAGAAGATAAGCAAGTTTATACCATTTTGAGCATGATAGAATGTCTAAGTCATAAGAATAGCATTGGTCAGACTAAGAGATAATCAATTTGGCATAGAGAGATAGTGTATGTGAGCCTTTTGGCATTAGGAAGGACTACAAATTGAAGGTACATTCATGATATGTATTTTCCAAGTGAGGTGCTATATAATTTAGAAATAGTGTCTACACCTTCCTATGCTCATTTTTCAATTTTTATTTTTAAATTTTACCACATTTATAATGATTTGATATCAAATCGACTACTTTTTAACAAATTTCCAGTGTTAATAGGTATACTATAATTTTTTAAGCATCATAGTGTGGGTGGAATCATTTATACATTCCATTCTTGCTTCCCTGGGTAATTCAAAATACATTATTTAATTTATTTTTATTTTGATTTATGCATGTCTTGACTCATTACAATAGGGGAATCATGTAGACACGTAATTTTGGTAAAATGATTTGTATTATAATGTTTTTCTAGTGTATTTTGTGCATATGGTCCATCGGTTTGATTTAGGTACTTATTGGCTATTTTTCATTTTATGGATTTCTTATGTTCTCCTTTATGTGGTCTCATTTCTCTTCTTTCTTCTATTTTATCTTTTTTGTAATATTTGATCTTAGGGATCCCTCCTCTCTCTTCTCTCTTATTATTCCTTTCATTCTTTTTTGTCTTTTTGTCTCTTGAGATGAATTTAATGGTTCGTCAAATATGTCATGTATAAATTCCGTAGACCACTGAATCTATCATTTTTGTTTTTGTGGACCCTTGGACTAATTTCCTTTTCTTTCAATTATGTGGGCCTATTTTATCATCTTTTTTCTCCTTACTTGTGTTGGTTTGTGCACCAATAAGTCTTTAATTCAAATCTTGGTAAGACTATATATACAAGGCCTCTTAAAATAATTTCAAGAACAAATATCAAGAGGAATCATCAAGTATTTAAAGTATATAAACAATCTAAAAATATTCATTTATATTTTTACAGACTTGCATCAACATTTAGATGCATTTTGTACAAAAATTAGGATCAGAAGAATGACATGTAGTTGTGTTTCACTTAGGGAGAAAAGGTGAAGCTCTTACTCTCATAATTCCATTCACATTATACAAGAACTACATTGGCTCTTTTTCCAAGCATGTGGGTTATGTAGTTGCAACTCCTTGAATGTTTTTGAATCTAGCTAACCCTTTTATTATCTTCCATTTCCTCTTCCAAGTATTTTTGTAAAATTAGGTCAAAAAATTAGGAGAAGATATAATCTAACATTTTCCCCATCAATTCTAGAAATAGACTAGACAACTCTATATGTCATCACTTTGCACACCTATCTTGAAAGTTACATATCCTGAAACTAAGAGAAGTATAGATTTAGTGTTTGACAAGAAAATAAAAAATTATAGGGATACCAATTCAGTAAATGACTAAATATATCTTGGCCATATTCAGTAGTTCCTTGTAAAGCATCGAATCTATTAATGTGTTATAAGATAATCAAACTTCATGACAAAAATACTCTCACTTCCAAATTTATTATCCAATCTTAGAATCCTAATATTATACCTTGGTGTGTTTGATTTCGATCTTTTTTTGCTCCTTACATTATTTTAGCTTTACTTAGTCATTTTATTGTTTTATTTGTTATTGTTCGTGCCCATAAGGTAGCCACAAATGTTATTTTTTACCATATATTTAGTTATCTCCCAAGTGCATCTCTTTCAACTTGTTGTACATGGTTACTTTACCCTAGTGTCACAATCAACTAAAATAAAGAGGAATGCAGAGGAGAAATATTGAAAGAACATTATAATCTACTATTTTTTTGCATCTCATATGTAGGGGTAAGGGCCAAGCTATTCATATTACATTGGATTGCTTAATGGATTGCACAAGTGTTGATTTTAAAATTGTCTAAGAATGCGGGATTGTGATATAAAAATGTCATAAAATTGTAAATTTCATAAAAGAAATGATTCTCGAAACATCATTTTTTGCATAGATATAACCCTAGATTGTGCATCAAAAGTGGTCTATGGGAAAATACTAGCTTCAAACAATAAATGGTTTAATGACTACTTGATATTTCTTATGCTTATGATTTATCTATAAAATCTATATAGGTTCTTTGTGTATTTCTTAGTTGCTAAATGAATTACAATGCTTGTGTAGTTATAGAAAATTGAGTTCAAATTAGAACCCTATTTATTGACTCTTGTTTTTTGGGTTGTGAATACCTATTGACCACCTCTTTAGTGTAAACCATTGATTATATTTTCTCTTTAATCTTTTGTTTAATATATATGTAGATAGCTTTGCAATAAAAATAAGGACTTTATTGGCATGCATACTGATATCAAACCACTTGAAACGAATAAAATAGGACAAAAAGGATAAGTCAACTTTGATTTAACTAAGACCCATAAAAATAAATAAGGTGTGAAGAGTATTGATGCTCCTAAAACGAAGCCAAAAAACATAAAAAAATATAAAAAACTTTAATAAAAATAAGAAGAAACCATTAAAAATCAACACAAACACTAATAACATCTAATTTAAACTAATAATCTACAATTAAAAAAATATATTAACTAAAAATAAACTAACAATTAATAAATGAAAGTGTGTTTTCAAGAAAAATGTTAAAGCGACTCTAGGATATTTAGATTGTGGGGAACAAATTGCTTCCATGTGACCTGCGTACGCCTCCCATGAAATACATTCCACACTGAAATTAATGGTTGTCGGGGCTCCGAACATCATCTTCTTCTTCTTTCTTTTCTGATTATAATTGGCAGGGTTGGTGGTTAATTCTTCAACAGATTCTCCACCACGGGATAATCAACCATTAAACTGTAATAAATTTGCTCCGGTTCACATGTCATACCCATCTTCAATTATATTATTATCATGTCACTTTTCCTGTTCAAAGCTGGACCACGGTGCCTGCGACCCGAAACCGATTAACTTGCTTTCTCTCTCCCACTGACAAGCTTCCATTTCAGTCTAAGGGAAGAATTCGTCTCCGTTTTATCCAGTGTGTAAATGGCGTCTGTGGGGCCTAACAGTCTACACCACTATCCAGCAACACGGAAAAATCGTCCCTGTCAAATTTCTGCTTTGTTACTGTCCACTGCCCAGCCGCTATCAGCGGCTTTAATGGAGTAATCATGTCACATGTTCTTCGCGTGTTGCGGGCTCCAGAGTTCAGATTAAAAATATAATTATGTAAGTAAAGAAATTATTATTTTTTGAACATCGGGATCGAGGTTTAGTTTAGTGATTTGGATCTTTTTCAGCATATCAGGAATGGTTGAGATCGAATGACATTATCTTATAGAAAATTTTGTTTATAATAATATCTGAGTTAAGTATTGGAGCAGCTTACAGGAAGTATCTACATTCACAATATTTGTGACAGAGAATATTGATAAAAACGAAGAATTTTTTATCAGGGACTACAGTACGAGAGTGAACCTTCAAAGGTAAAAGCGCGGCAGGGTTGGGAACCAGTCATAAAAACTCGAAGTCAATCTTTTTTTCCAGCGGTTTCTTCACTCCTTTTAAATTATGATTTTTGGTTTAGGTTTTTATAAACTGTTTTAAGTTTCGTGGACATTATTAAAATATCTATCTATCACGACAAGCTTTCCTTATCGAAAGAGTTATATAAATAAAGAAATTATATTATTGTTCGTCAAATTTTATCGATCAATTTGAGAGGACCTCATTACATGAAAACGGTGTCCATTACATTTTTTTAATGATAGAAGCTGGGTAAGTTATCAGAAATTCCTAGATTTTAAATATTTAAAACTTTGTAAATATAAATTTTATGATACCTCGTGAATGTGGACCCCACCAATTTGTAAATAGTGGTTAAGCTCAGCCGCCAGAACGGCAGTTGATAGTCCAAATTGTGAGTGGACGTTAAGCTCAGCCGCCAAAGTGGCAGTTGATAGTTAATTTAGATTGGACATCATTATCCAATGTTCTCTTTAAATTGGGGAGTTCGTCTGGTTTTCATCAGCGGCAAATGATGAAGACATTTCAATCACTTTGGGTTGTAGTGTTCGGAGTGTTGTGTTTGGGTTTGGAGAAGGAGGAACTGCAATGGCGACCTGCTACGGCTACCTGGTACGGCAGCCCAGACGGAGACGGAAGCGACGGTTCTCTCAACTAATCCGATCTAAGGATTTCATTTAACTGTTTTTGTTGTAGGTAGATTGAGCAAACTAACTAGTAATGAAATCGAATTGCAGGAGGAGCTTGTGGATACGGCAGCCTGGTGGACATGAAACCATTCAGAAAGAGAGTGAGCGCTGTGAGTCCGGTGCTGTTCAAAGGCGGCGAAGGGTGCGGGGCATGCTACAAGGTCAAATGCTTAGATGATAGCATTTGCGCAGAGCGAGCAGTGACAGTGATAGTAACGGACGCATGCCCAGGCTGCGCCGCCTTCAGCACAAGCCACTTTGATCTCACCGGGGCCGCATTTGGTCGTATGGCCGTTGCAGGCCACGCCTCCGCTCTTCTGAACACCGGAGAGCTCCCCATTCTCTACAAACGGTAATGCAATGCACATACAATTCAGCCGTCTGTCGTCTGTCGTCTGTTGCATGTTTCTCTTTTTTTTTGGTAAAGCTTGAACACTGTAATGCAATGTTGCAGCACGATATGCAAGTATCCAGGTAGAAACTTAACCTTCCACGTGAACGACGGCTCATCGAACTACTGGTTTTCCATACTGATTGAATACGAAGATGGCGATGGAGATGTGGGAGCAGTCCATATAAAAGAGGTGCACTGCAGATTTATCATTTCGAACTGTTAGAGGTTTCGTTAAGTTGTAATTTTTAGTCCGGTTTGGTGGTTTTGTAAGTGCAGGCAGAGTCAGAGTCATGGATGGAAATGAAGCATCTGTCGGGAGCGAACTGGTTTGTGTTCGGAGGGCCAATGAAACCACCATTTTCTCTGCGCATAACATCATTGTCCTCTCAAAACACACTCTCTGCGATGAATGTGATACCGCAGAACTGGTTTCCCAACGCCACTTACAAATCACGCGTTAATTTCGACGACTGAAAAAATTACTGAACTGCAATTCCTTCGGAAGCGTACTATGAATAGAACGAGTGCCACTCGGTACTGCCAACTCCATCATCACCCTTGCAAGTGGACAGTGGGTATCAATACAATGCGGAATTGGACAGTGGGTATGAGTACTAGGTTGCAAGTTTGTGAGTCGTAGAATGCGGAATTGTCAGTAGCCATCTATTAATCTGACAAGATCGACTGTATTCATATATGTGTTAAATATAATTATATTTTCATTTCCGCTTTTTAATGCGCTTTTTGATTTTTTTAAAAAATAAAAGAGTACGTTGATTGTATGAGTTATTCCATTAATTGTTTTGTGATGATAATAGTGTCAATTCTCGCTTAAATATTTTTCCATCGTTTCTCATTATTATTGTTTAATTTTTTAAGGTATTTTTCACTACTGTTTTAATGTTAGATATGTGATAACAAAATTAAATTTTGGACTTTTTTGTGGTGCAATTTATAGCCCATTTTTTGATAGAGGGATTTGGAGGGCAACACCTCTTCATTATTGTCGCAAGGGGGTCCAGGGGAACAGTGACATTTTAGAAAGCCTCCATTGGCAAAGTTCAGGGGTAACACCCCCAAATCAAAATTTGAAGGAGTCAAACCCATATTTCTATGAAGACAAATTCCATCGGAGTCTATTTTTAGAAAGAAAATCCTATTGGCATTTTTGCACTCTATGTTTAGGAGGAGGAATCCTAACAATGCTTTGCTAATTAAACATATTTATTTTTGTAGAGTTTGCATGGAATCTGTTCATCTTAAAATTAATAAAACTTGATATCTTGCACCGTGGATGTTTCTTTAACTTTGTTAAGGTTTTACCACATAAATCTTATATTTTGTCTCATGCATGTTGGGTATTCTATTTGTTTAATTCTCTATTATTGTATTCTGTTATTTTTTCATTGTTGTAGAGTGTGTGGTTTCCTAACAAAAACTGTGTATGGCCTTGCTCCCCTTCAATTCCCTTGTATATCTTCCACCGCTTCATGTAACAACCCCTCAAATTGTACTTAAGAAAATGCAAATTTATAAATTAAAAAAAAAAGAAAAAAAGAAAAAAAATCATTCATTCCACAAAATAAAAAAATATAATATACCATAACCATAACAAATAACAATGGTACTTATACTTCAAATACTACATATAATATAAATCTTATACAACTCCACTGAAAGCCAAATACACTAGGACACAGCTATGGCTGGTCTGACAATACAACATCTACTAATCAAATATACAAGTACATATTACAGTTATATTACTCCAGCCATGTGGCCTAATACAATGACAGATACTAAACTCTCCAGAGCTCAAGTCGAACCAACTCATTGATCGTTGATAATCACAAGTGTTGTCTTCAAGTAGTATTATAGTGGAAGAGGGAGAGCATCATTCGATCGTTTTACCAAATTAACCATGGACCAACAATCTCCTACACAATCTCCTATCAGGAAATGACCCTCCCTTCACGGATAGGTAGATAGAATGGTACAAAAAATCCAGTGAGAAATGTTATTATCCTGTGTGTTGTAAGATTTTTAAAAACATGCAATGTACCATAAAAAATTTCATTCTAACATGATATCGTAAAGCATAAAAATCAAACATATGAATGACAATGTATATAACATTACTTAGGCCCAAGTTTTCAAATAATATACGATCATTTAGATTGGTCAATTCATAACACATCACTTGATTGGATTATCTATTGATGGTACTACCCAGACGAGTGGAATTCATCTCACTACCTATTAGCATCATCAATATATATGTCATAGTATGTAACTTAAAAACTCACTATAGATTTCAATCTTCTAGCAAGAATCTCACATCACATGCTAAATAAGGAGAAAGTAAGATACACACATAATCATCTATGCATGAATGGATATTAAAATCAATTCCAAACTGGAAACAAGACAACTATTTATACCACATGATAAACACACATTAAACTATAGACTATTCCAATAAGATCTAAGTAACTACAACTCAAGACAACATATATCAACATAGTCTGGTATTCTTGGGCATGACTACTAGTTTGTCCATAGATAATCTTACAAGCAGTCATATAAACATGGAAGCATATGCTCATATTCATGCAAACATAACTATAACAAATAAGTCATACAATGTATATAATTATATTTTAACCTTCACTTGTACTATACACACCTAAAAGACATCCTACCAAATGGTACAACACATAAAATTCAATTAAGAATCAATACAATATGTTTATTTAGGTATGAGTCGAATATAGTATGTACCATTTGATACTTTTTATACTATAAAAACTATAACATCCCATACTATCATAGATCATTGTGTATGAGTTCTCTACCTAAACATGAACACACAATCTTGCACTTTAATTATAAATAAGCAAATACATGACTATACTATATGGATATATCTTAGATTTTTCTACACAATAATAATCAAATGTAACATAATACTTAGGTACACATCTTGATATACTAATTTATGCTTTAGCAGTCTAATCAATTTTACATACACACCCAGAAATTATTACACACAAGCTTTTATTTTTTCATGATGCAACATTTATAACACTGTCGACTTGATTTCATAACTCTATTTTACTACAAATAAATTATTTGTTTCCACTAGAAAACATATCATATCACTAACAACTATCATAGCCTCGATTAAATGGTAATGCAAGTTTACACCTCGAATAAACTATAGAGAATTATTCAAAATGGTTGAAGTTCCCACTTCATATAATTTTTATTAGTAAATAATTAATTTAGATATATACACATCATCTAATGCATTATGATGATATTAAATCACATGAATTCCAAATCCCATGTATATATAAATTCCTATAAAACTTCCCTATTCACCTAAGTTGTTGAAAGTACATACTAGTAATACAATAATGGATTGCAAAGATCAATGACGTCCATCAACTGTCATTTCCATGTCATACTTTCATGGACACAATAATAAACATACTATCTGGGCAATTTGTCTCCTTAATATTCATACATTAATCAATATCTTTTCAAGAAATTTAGTAAAAATGGTTAATAGGATATGACCAAAAAATTGTTCAATTTAATGACTCAAGCTATTAAATTAAGCCTCATAAATATACTTAATAACTAATGTTATCCATGTTTTTCAATTTAACCAGTTTCATAATTTTTTATTATTTCCATGTTAGTCATGTTCCAATCACAATACGGAAATCTGAGGCAACAATGAAGTTCTACCCAACATTTGATCTTGTATTAAAGAAGAAATATAATTTCTTATATTTTAAAAGACTAGCCAATCATCAACGCTTTAAGGAATTTAAACTCTACTTATAAACTTCAGCACTTCACATTCATAATCAACCAATGAAATATGATAATGACTTCAATATTTGATTGGGAAATTTTACACACACACACACACACACACACACACACACACACACACACACAATGATTCACCTATCAGACACACTTAGTGCTTCAACTGATGATTTCAATAGTTTATCTAAATGACTAGCATTTTAAGACTAGACCCTATTTATACTTAGCTAAACAAACAAAAGCTCTACGCTTATTATATTTATATCCCATGCTATATATTCAAATCAAATTGAAATTTTATTAATGACAGTATATATTTTTAAAGCTCAGTTTCATATTATGAGGCTCTGTCATTCAATAAAAGGGCTCAACAATTAAATTAAGAGACAAAATGACATATTCCATTGTAAATGGCATGGTTTTGAATAGTGGCATTTTGGGGTAAGTGGTGGTATATAATGGTTTGGTAGTGTATGATGCCATTTACATCGACCAATAATTAGGAGTTTCATCATCCATATTGTTGTTGCTATTTCAACAATTTGCACATCATAAATAAAGGATTTTGCCTCCTTTAGATGCTTGTCAAGGGACTATTGTCCTCAAAAATGGCAAGATGATTATTATTAATATTATTGTTATTACTAATCCCTATGATAGCCATGAAAGGTGGATGATCCTCCATGTTACAAAACTGGTATTTCTCAAGTAGTGAAGCATAAAAGAGCACTAATTGAGCCACAAGTTCTATGCTTAAAATGTTTCTTCAGTGATACAAAAAAATGATCTACTACAAACCAAACATATTTATATTGGATGAACATGTAGACAACTATTTATATTATATATATTAAATTATATATATTGGGCCTTTTATATACTTAGCACTAAAAATTGTGAAATAACATGACAATATTTTGAAATCACATTTTGAATTTATTGACAAATAAAATAACTTATTATATTATTATAAGCTAGGTGACTTCTAATTTAAACTCAGCTTTATAAAATTAAACTCAACTTTATATATTGTCTCAATGTTTCAATTTGTAGAGAGGGCATTTTAGTTTAGTCAAAGCGTTTCACATTTTGCAGTCCGCATTCTGTCAAACTTGTTGGGTTTATAATATACCAAGAATTTTAGTGAGACTTAAGTGTTTATATTAATTTCATAATATACACTTAGTCTTTACAAAAATATACACAACATTTTATAACTGATGTGGCTTTCTAAATTAACTATCCAACTATTTCAATAAACACTCAGTTATTCAAATTAGACTCAACAATTAACACATTTCATTCATATGTATATAACCACACAGAATTATAAATAACAAAACCTACCTTATTTTGAAAAATAATAGTAAGCTTACTCTCTTTTTTCTGCTTGCCTCTATGTATTGAGGCTCCCCAATGTGTCTGTTGTACCCTTTCTTCTTTTTCCAATCTTTATTTTTTTGCTCTATTCTCTCTCTATATTCTTGTCTCTCCAATTCACCCAAACTACTCCTTTATTTATAAAATTTACTCACCTCTTACTTTTGTCCTACCACCTCTTGCATGAATTTTCTATTTTTTTAATCTATCCATGCATGTTAATTTATATAAATCTAATTTTTATCTTTATTATATATAAATCATGCTAATTTAACTACAATAACAATAAAAATATTTTTTCTAAATTTTCAATAAATTATTGCATGCTAATCAAGATCACATTCAAATCAAGCTCTAAATTTATTAACCTTAGTTAAATTATTTTCTTTCTCTAAAGCTTAACAACTAACAGGCTAAATTTATTAATAATAAAATCTATTTTAAGTCATAGTTAACTCCTAAAAATACTATTCAAATTATTTTAAAATAAATTCATGTATAATTCTAATTTTTACTTTAAATTTTATTATCATAAATTCTATACAATTTTGAAAACAATATTATTTAATTATTAATGTAAAAGGTAAAATAAATCATTAATTGCATTTTACTTCCAAGATAATTATTTTCATAATAATTATATCTATTAACACTAATATTTATATTTTTGGATTAAAATAAAAAACTAATTATTAGGCTAAAGAAATTAAATGCACACTAAAACTAATTCCACCCACAAAAAGATTATCATAAGAAATAATTCACAATTACGCACTACGATTAATTCCTATCATTTAAAATCTATTGTGTGTGGGGGGGTTACTAGCATTTTTCACTAGTATTTCCTTAATCACTCCATCTAATCAACCCTCTACGATGATGCTCTCCCTCATCAAGCTCTGAAGGTAGGACCTATCCTGCATCCACCTCATAATAAATAGTTAGTTAGTCTGAGTCATCATAAACTAATGATATAAAACTAACAATTATACATCTTTAATGCGTAGAATAGTCAAAATATAACTATCACGTAATGTATACTAATCAACAGTCCATACCAATATATTTCAAAATTTTCAAATCAAAATAATTATAATCAAATAATGACCATACTAATCCATGATTATAGGTTCATTTGGTATATGGTGAAATTGGGATGTGACATCCTTCCCCCTAAAAGGGGTCATCATCTAGATGACTCTTATTAAAAAAAGTTTTAATTAACAAACATAGTCTAATAGTATAAAAACATACTATCAATTACTATATCATGCAATTAAATGCAAATTTTACCTGAAGAACTTATACTAGTTCTCCTAATTAGCACTATTCTTAGAGAATTAGTCTCACAAGATCCTACTCTATGACATTTTCTATTCTGTAAACAAGTTTTGTGAAAGTCACTTTATGCTGATTAGTTCTATCATGACCACCCTGAGGTCTAGAACCATAAGAAAAATCTAATAAATAACTTGGTAAAAGCTTCACTGTTAATTCAATAACATATGAGTTCATCATAAAAGTCAAAACAAATGATCATATGACTGAATTTGGCATGTTCTACCTGTTTAGTCCCATATTTAACAAGTCCATCTGTCAGATCTAACTCAGTATTAACTGAGTCAATGTGAAACTAAGTAGGATATCATCCTATCACTTAAAACTCACATTCATATTCCACCAATCATCCCTTAGGTCTCCATAACTGGATGATCTTCAGAAAGTGTACAAGGTTCACAAATCTATTCTAATAGATCATAAAAAGAAATACTAAATGCTAAAAAATTCTTTATATACTAACATATAAACAAGAGAAATCTTACAATCATCTTGAGATTGAATTATGTTGTTGTTAATCAATCAAAACTAGTATTGTATCTTACAACTTAATTTATAATGTTATATTCATAGTAACAAGGAAATAACACAACATACAAAGGCTAATAATAATATCATCCCTACAACCTTATAAGTGAGACAATATCTTTTTGTTTGCATGCCTAACACACAATAATTAAAAAAATTATATCAACCCTTAGGCTTACCAAGATGTTCTAAACATATTATATCTTACTTACTCATGATAAAATGTACACATATTACTCTTTAAAAAAAACATGTTTTAAAGGAGAATAATATCAATCTAACAAAGGTATTTAATAACGTAATAGTTATAATCAACTATATTATAAATTAATTTTTAGCCACTCCTCATGGTCAAGTCTATAAGTTAGATAAAATGATGACTCTAAAAATCCACAATTAGAAAGTAGATAACTATCATCTCATAAACCAAAAATTTCTACATACCCTCACATGGTAAAAGGTAACATTGCAACACAAGTTGCCAATCACTATTCACTTACCAAACTTGTAAGTGTAGTATGATCACCTAATTCCACAACTGGAAAGAAAATATGAACCACAAGGATGCCTCAATCCAATCAATCCTACAACTTCTCTCAATAAGAAGTAGAAAACACTATCCCACAAAATCAAGGGAATAGATTAAAATAAAAATTCATAAACAAGATCCTACTTAAAGAAACATTAAAATATAAATATTCTCAGTAGCTTAAAGTGAAGTATGAGGGGAGTGAAAACATAATAACTCACCTCTAAGCTAATTAAGAGAGATGACTCTTCTTCTCAAGTATATACAATATAAGGACACTAATCCACATAACAACCCATAACACAAAGGAATTCACAATCAAGACGTCTACACTCAACTACAATAAAATTTATACTACACTCGATGGTGCCACTCTAAAATGGTATTACAGGATTTCCACTCCTAAGATTTATGTAAGACACAAACATAGTGCATATATACTTAAGTGAGAAGCATTCCATACTTTTAAAAAGACTTACAAAACACAAAACATAAATGGGGAAGGTAATTCAAGAAAGGCAATCATACTTGAGGTGTTCGATCTAAAATATCAAGAATATGGTAGTAAACTCTTGTTCACAATTCAAGAACTAAGCTATGTAGTTACCTACCCAACACCTTGAAAAAATATCCCAACCTTCTAGAAAATAAAAATGCTAATGGACTCATTACCCCAACCTTCTATAAACTCTAAGTGGGTATGAATGCTTTAAGGTACACACTCAATGTACCATACATACATTCCCAATTCTCTTTTCTGATAGGCAGGAGAATATGAAAATGCTAATGGAATCATTAGGTCATAGAGTTTGAGCCACAACTCTGATACCAAATGTAACAACCCCTCAAGTTATTCTTAAAAAAATGTAATTTAATATATATATATATATATATATATATATATATATATATATATATATATATATATATCATTCATTCCACAAAATAAAGCAATACAATATACCATAACAAAGAACAATAGTACTTATACTTCAAATACTACATATAATATAAATCTTATACAACTCCACAAAAAGCCAAATACAATGGGATATAACTATGACTAGTCTGAAAATATAATATCTACTAATAAAATATATAAGTACATAATACAATTACATTACTTTAGGCTTATGACCTAATACAATGACAAATACTAAGCTCTCTGAAGCTCGAGTTTAACCATCTCATGTATCGTTGATAATCGCAAGTGTCATCAACAGGTAGTATTATAGTGGAGGAGGGACAACATCATTGAGTGCTTTAGCACACCAACCATGAACCAATGATCCCCTGCATAATCCTCTATCAGTAAATGGCCCTCCTTTCACAGATAGGTAGATAGATCAGTGTGAAAAATCTAGTGAGACATTCTAGTACCCTGTGTGTTATAAGATTTTTAAAAACATGTAGTGTACCATAAATAATTATGTTCTAAAATGATATCGTATACCATGAAAAACAAACATATGAATGATAATGTGTATAACATTACTTAGGCCCAAATTTTTAAATAATATACGATCATTTAGATTGATCAATTCATAACACACCATTTGATCAAATTATCTATTGGTGGTACTATCTAGGCTAGTGGAATCTGTCTCACTACCTATTAGTATCATCAATATATAGTCATAGTATGTAACTCAAAAACTCACTACATATTTCATTCTCTTAGGAAAAATCTCACATCAGATGCTAAACAAGGAGAAAGCAAGGTACACACATAATCATTTATTTATGAATGAATATTAAAATCAATCCCAAACTAGAAACAAGACCATTACTTATACCACTTGGTAAACACACATTAATCTATAGACTATTCCAATAAGATCCAAGTAACTACACCTCAAGACAACATATATCAACATAGTATGATATTCTTGGGCAATACTACTAGTTTATCCATAAACAATCATACAAGCAGTCATATAAACATGGAAGCATATACTCATAGTCAAACACAAATAACTATAACAAAAAATTCATACAATGCATATAATTCTAGTTTTAAAATTCACTTGCACTATGTACACCTAAAAGATATCCTACCAAATGGTACAACACAAATAATTCAAGTAACAACCAATACATATATGTTTATTTAGGTATAGGTGAAACATAGTATGTACCATCTGATACTTTTCATATTGTAGAACCTATGACATCCCATACTATCATATCTCATCATGCATGAGTTCCCTACCCAAACATGAA
Organism: Torreya grandis; assembly: GCA_037957365.1. NCBI lineage: Eukaryota > Viridiplantae > Streptophyta > Pinopsida > Cupressales > Taxaceae > Torreya > Torreya grandis. The sequence goes on along the minus strand of JARHVA010009068.1, from coordinate 235,017 downwards.
CATACAATCTTGTACTTTAATTATAATCAAGAAAATATAAGACTATATCGTCTGAATATATCCTAGATTTTTTTTGCAAAATAATAATCAGACATAACATAATACCAAGGTACACATCTTGATGTACTAATTTATGCTTTAGCAGTCTAATCAATTTTGCATACACACCCAAAAATTATTGCACACAACCTTTCATCTTTTCATAATGATACATTTATGACTCTACCGACTTGATTTCATAACTCCACTAAACTACAGATAAACTATTTGTTTCCACTAACAAATATATTGCATCACTAACAATTATCATATCCTTGATTAAATGGTAATTCAAGTTTACAAAAGAGTAGTATTCAAAATGGTTAAATTTCCTAATTTATAGAATCTTATTAGTAATTAGTTACTTTAGATATATACATATCATCTAATGTGTTATGGGGATATTAAATCGCATGAATTCCAAATCCCATGTATAAATAAATTTTAATGAGAACACACCTATTCACCTAAGTTGTTAAAAGTACATACTAGAAATAAAACAATGGATTGAAAAGATCAATGACTTCCATCAACCGTTATTGCCACATCATAATTTCATGGACACATGGGCATGACTTAGAATAAATATACTATTTGGGCAATTTATCTTCTTAATACTCATACATTAATCAATATCTTTCCAAGAAGCTTAGTAAAAATGGTTAATAGGATATGACCAAGAAATTGTTCAATTTAACGAATCAAGCTATTAAATTAAGCCTCATAAATATAATTAATAATTAATGTTATCCCTATTTGTCAAATTAACCAATTTCATTATTCCTTCTTATTTCCATGTTAGTCACATTCCAACCGCAATATAGAAGTCTGAGGCAACAATGAAGTTCCACCCAACATTCGATCTTGATTTAAAGAAGAAATATATTTTTTTATATTTTAAAAGACTAGCCAATCATCAATGCTTTAAGGAATAAACTCAGCTTATAAACTTCAACACTTCACATTAATAATCAGCCAATGAAATATGACAACGAATTCAATCTTTGATTGGCTAATTATAAGTTATATATAAGTACAATGACTTATCTATTAGACACACTTAGTGCTTCAAATGATGACTTCAACTATTTATCTAAATGACCAGAGTTTTAAGATTAGACCCTATTTATACTCAGCTAAATAAATAAATACTCTATGCTTATTATATTTATAACCCACACTATAAATTTAAATCACAGTGAATTCTATTAATAACAGTATATATTTTTAAAGCTCAGTTTCATATTATGAGGCTATGTCATTCAATAAAAGGGTTCAATGATTAAATTAAGAGATAAAATGGCATACTCCACTATAAATGACATGGTTTTGAGTAGAGGCAGTTTGGGGAAAGTGGTGTTACATAATGATTTGGTAGCATATGATGGCATTTACATCAGCCAACATTTAGGAGTTTCATTGCCCATGTTATTGTTGTTGTTTCAGCAAGTTACCCATCATAAATGAAGGGTTTTGCCTCCTTTAGATGCTTGGAAAGGGACTACCATCCTCCTCAAAACTAGTAAGATGATTATCATTAATATTATTTTTAATACTAATCCCTATGATGGCCATGAAAGGTGGATGATCCTCTGTGTTATAAAACTGTTATTTTTGAAGTAGCGAAGCACAAAAGGGTGTTAATTGAGCCATAGGTTCGACGCTTAAAATGCTTCTTTAGTGATTCAAAGAAGTGACTTGCTAAAAACCAAACATATTTCTATTAGATGAACATGCAGATAGTGGTTTAGATTATATATATTAAATTATATATATTGGGAATTTTATATGCTTAGCACTGAAAATTATGAAATAGCATTACAATATTTTGACATCACATTTTGAAATTATTGAAAAATAAAATAACTTAGTATATTATTATAGGCTGGGTGACTTCTAATTTAAACTTAGCTTTATGAAATGAATCTCAACTTTATATATTGCCTTAGTGTTTCAATTTGTAGAGAGGGTGTTTTAGTTTAGTGAAAGCATTTCACATTTTACACTCCACATTCAGTCAAACTTGTTGGGTTTATAATATAATAGGTGTTTTAGTGAGACTTACACATTTATATTAATTTCATAATATATGCTTAGTCTTTACAAAAATATACACAACATTTTAACAACTAACATGGCTTTCCAAATTAACTACCCATCCATTCCAATAAAAACTAGGTTATTCAAATTGGACTCAGCAATTAACACATTTCATTCATACTTATATAACCCAACAGAATTACAAATAAGAAAACCTACCTTGTTTTAAAAAATAATAGTAAGCTTACTCTCTTTCTTCTACTTGCCTTTATGTATCCAGCTCTCCAATGTGTTTGTTGTACCCTTTCTTCTCTCTAATCTTTCTTTTTCTATTCATTCTCTCTATATATTCTTGTCTCTCCAATTCACCCAAACTACCCCTTTATTTATAAAATTTACTACCTCTTACTTCTGTGTTACCCCCTCTTGCATGAAATTTCTATTTTTTCATCTATCCATGCATGTCAATTTATAAAAATCTAATTTTTATCATTATTATATATAAAACATGCTAATTTAACTAAAATAATAATAAAAATACTTTTTCTAAAATTTCAATAAATTTTTTCATGCTAATCAAGATCACATTAAACTCAAGTTCGAAATTTATTAACCTTCGTTAATTTATTTTCTTTCTGTAAAGCCTATCAACTAACATTCTAAATTTATTAATAATAAAATCCATTTTCTAGCCATAATTAATGCTACCACTCAAATTTGCACCCTTGGAGAGGGTTCTTCAGGCCCTTTCTAATTTGAGCTATACAATGAGAACAAACCCAAGCTATGGGTCACCTATGGTGGGGTTGAACCTTTGGAGAAGGCTGGCTTCCTCTTGATGCTCACCTAAACTAATGTAAACTATGGAGAAAAGGATTATAAAGGGTTTAAGGGCTCCTAAAAAGGCTAAAATGTGATGCACCAATGTTAAAATGGACACTCATATAAGCTTAAACCCACATTGGATCAACAATAAGATAACTATAGCTTACACAACCTCACAATCTCACTAATTGCATAAATATTTCATAGAAGAGGTCCAAGTAGAACACTAATCTAGACTTTCAAGTTAGCTCAAAAAGAGGCAAGAAGAAGAATAGTGAACTAGGAAGACTCTCTTTCACAAATTCACCATGCACAAGCATACTAAGCACTAATCAAAGACAAGAGATAGGTAAAGAGTTGATCCTACTACTTCAAAAGGTAGTTATTACAATATTTTGATAGGGTTTAACCATATCAAAAGAGCACACTTTTGCAAGAGTCTCAATGAGTATCCTTGTCGCAAAAAGAAATGATAAATTCTAAAGAGCTAAGAACCCCTGTAATGGGGAAGAGACTAGGATATATAAGATAAGGGAGAGAGAAAAGGATTGTGGGAGGACACTATGAGAGAGGGAACACACCATCTCAAATCATTAATTGAGTTTGAGCTACCACATTTTTTATCAATTAGGACATTGATCATGGCTTACCAAGTGAAAAAGTCACTTAAGGATCTGAGGATGCCCTGAATGCTTCTATCTACAACTTTCAATCACTAGATCCTTTTCTTGATCTTTCACACCATCTCCTACTAAATACAAAACTTTCATGCTAATGGATCTAATAGAATCATGGATTTATACATTTTAGGTAGTTTTTTGTTGAAAATATGGCCATGCTAGAGGACAAGGAGCTTCTTCATGATCACAAATATCTACCCTTGATCAAATCTAGACCTAGATCTTTTCTATAGACAGAAAACCAATCTCCTTTATTGGTTTTATTGTAGCCACACATATTGATGTAGACCTATAGACTCCATATCCTCTTTTGATCTTCATTAGGTCTAAAATACATATTTTTATTTTTAGCATGTATAGAAACTGAGGACTCCATCATATACAAGTCTCCTTGAAAGAATGGTGAACATAGTCATAAAATAAACCTTGTGTGCCATGAACCTTTGAACCAGAGATCTATAATTAGCTTCAATGGTCCCCTTTTATCATTGATCATCTTGACTATATCAATAGTTCCCTTTAATGGAATTTAGCCAAGCTTTAATGTTAAAATGATGATTCTTATAAGACCTGCTTACCCTAGATCGACCCTGGTCACATGTTCGACCTCCTGCCAAAGGTCCCTTAGCCTTTTGACTTTGAACCTTGCTCATTTATTTTATTTGTATGATATGTACATGAACCATTGATTTTCTTGGGAACCTAATACACTTATGCCACTTGCCAACCTCTAACCTATCCTTGAGATACACTGGCCCTATTAACCTTGCTTGTACCATTGGATCATGATGTACAAATGAATATGATCCCTCAATCTAGATCCACTAAATTTTTGACTTTAACATGCACCATTGGATCATAATGTATGAATAAACATGAGACTTTGATCTTATCGAGACCTAATTATTAAAACCAAAAGGCTATTTCATGAGCTTAAATTTGACATCCTCACTCCCATTATTTGACATCTACGTGATTGTATTTGACATCTACATGACCATCAAATTTAGGATCTAAAAGTTTTCTTGCTATGTCTTAAATTGGATGTCCATGTGACCATCAAATATATCCATGAGGACATCGTTTATGTTTGTGTTCCCATCACAATTTAAACTCCAATTGATTTTTGCTTGAGCTTAAATTTGATGTCTACATGAACATCTCCCATTATTTGACCAACTTTAAAGGCCCATAACTTGAAGCAAGAAAATAATGAAGGCACCAAATTTGTAGAAGATGATATTGATACTAAAATAATTATGCCCACTTGATCCGCTGGCTCTAGGATCTTCCTATGTGTGTTTATAAAATGTTCAAGAAAGCTGACCTATATGTTTCTACATGACATCCACGTGCCCGTCATTGATCATTTGAATCGAAATGACTATTTTTTGAGGCTTGGATTTGACACTCACGTGAATGTCTTACTCTACATGACCAAGTTTGAGGACTTAGATCTTGAGATAACAAGCTCATCAAGATATGAAACTTATAAAATATGTTCCAGGCATGGAGAACTTTGATTGCACATGTTACTTTGGTCATGTGATGCTTTGAGCTCATCCATAAAATGTAGAAACAAGCTAACCATACCATTTTATTTTGGGTATTCAAAGCTTGTTCCTAAACTTTTGCTTGGATTTCTAAGGTTCAAATGAATTCCTAAGGCTTTGTGAAAACTTGTCCATGACCCTAAATTGTTTGAGCACTATAAGACCTACTTTCTTGAATTTAAATAGTCTACACTTTAAGTTAACTTAAAGTGTTTTAAAATCGTTGCAAGCTAAATGAGATATCTTCTCCTACTTATTGGATCCTTTTTTCAACATTGACTTTTCTCAGCTCCCTAATCTACACCAAGACCTTTGTAATATTTGGTGCAATGTCAAGTTTTGTATGTGAGCCAAATTTATCCAAAATTTTTGTTGACATCCTAGGGTTGCATGTTTGCTATGTAAGACTAGTGACCTTAAATCAATCCATTGGGCATATGGAGTCCCAAGTCTTCTCTCAATTGATCATGAAGATAGTCCAAAGCTATCCCTATATGGAACCTCTCCTGAAGCAACAAGAATGAAATAAAATAGAACAATAAAGTTCCATATGCACTTCTCAAAAGTGAAACACAAAACAAAAAAGGAATGTGCACAAAGCACTTAGAGGAAAGCATGAAAATTATTATAATATGTATAAGGATATAATTTTCTAGTATTTTCCACCTAGGTCAAATGGGAAACTATTTTGTGTACCTTGGAACTTTGAAACATACTTGCCTTTTATTGATAGTTATCTTCTATAGCTATGAGTAATTGGATGTTCATGTCTTCTTGGGGAAGCAACTAGTTCCTCTACTACCAATTTTAGGTGTATGAATTGTATACATGAGTCCAAAACCTAATCATACTCTTTCCAAATTTATGGACTTTACAGGAACAAATTTAGTTCTTCTTCATTCCTAAACTAAAGATCATGAACATATAGACAAGCTTGATGTGTCTCTTTTGACGTATTTATAAGGTTGAACTATAAAGGAGATGGACTTGATCTTGTGAATTATTAAGGACATTTGAGTTCATTCTCAACTTCCAAAAGTAGAGAGATGTTTGAAGTTGAAGAGAAAATTTGATAACCATGTTTTAAAAGTTCAAACATGTCATCTCCTGAGAGAACAACTACCTCTTGTTTGATGATATCACTCCTTTTATCTTGTAATGGACCATATTCAAGTAAATAATAACCTAAAGGAAATATGTCCAAAAAATCTAAAGATTTTTTTTCATGAAGTTATAGTTCAATTAGAGCCTTTTCAAATTGAATGTCAAAAGTAATCATATCAATTTATTGACCACAAACATGAGGTGGTAAGACTTCTTTTGACATATCAGAATGGTCAATCAACACTACTTCATTTTTCAATATCAAGATGATGACTGAGCATGTTCTCAATTTTAGTTTATTCTCCATCTACAAGCTCTTGTCCTTCATGATGAATGGTAGCTTCTGTATTATCAAGGAACTCATGAAAAACATCATCAAATTATCCAACTAGGACATCCTCTTGTACATCAACAACTTCTTCCTCATGTACTTATTATTGTACTTGTATCTCAGCCTCTACCTCAGATTTATCTTATACTTGTTCCATCTTTGTATCATCATGGAAAATTGAACCATGTTTGTCCTTGCCAAGAGGTGTCCCAATCATGATTTCTTCTTCCTAGTCACTCAAGTCACCTTCATTTCCTATTTATTTAGCTGTATCTTCTTGGTTTACCTTGAAGAGAAGAGGCTCTTTCTCAAAGAGTGGCAGAGTAGACCCTTGAAAATATTTAGGAAGGCGATAAAGGTCCAAATAAGTTACCATAGGTACCTAATTTTTCTCATGAATCTACTCTTCTTGGTCACCTTCACCTCCTCTCTCTTTATTGTGTTGCTTCCTAAATGGCTCTCTATGAAGGAAAGGTTCTAGGGTTTTGAGGGAAAAGGAGTGGAGATTGAATGATCTTTGCATTAATATTAACTTCAACATCTTAGTGTAAGCCTAATTTTTCTCCCTTCTTTCTTGCTTTTTGGATCTGATTACAAGTCACAAACTTAGGTTTAGGAACCTCTGATTCTATGCTTGTTTTTGCTATGGGTGAGAAAGAAGGCGTCTGTTACTATGTTGCCTTTGAAGATGTTGTTGAATGTTGGAGATGCTAATTTTCAAACTCAATTTTCTTGGCTAAATTAGCCTCAAAATCCTAGACCAACTAGTTAGAGATGTCTCCCTATAAAACTGAAGATGGAGTCTCACGTATGATTTTTTGGGAAACATGGAGATTAGTCTCCTCAAAACATTCTTGTTCATCCCTTTGAGGCCTCTCTTGAATGGACTCTTGAGGGTTATGGTAAACATTGGTTTGGCATTCATGAATGGAAAAGGGTAGCTCTATGGGAACATGATGATGATTATGATGACCCTAAATTTTCTCATAAACCACTAGCCTCTCTTCAGTGTTTGCTATTAGACCACTTATGTTTAGACTATTGTCACTAAAATTTGAGTGGCCTTACCTTATGAAAGATGAACATACCTCTTTAACTTTCTATAATTTAGCTCTCATGTTCTAAATTTCATGTTTAAAAATCTCTTATCTATCTCCCTTCCTAGTGTCTACTCTTATCATCTCTTTTTCATAGCCAAACATGGTTTTCTTGAAGCTTGAAATGGGTTGGTTTGGGACTTGATTGGACTGATTAGCGAGACAAAAAGACTCATGAGGACTATCATAGGATTGGTATGAGTCACCATACTAATGGTAAGGCTCTGTATATGGTTGATAATGCTCATAATAAATTTGGTAGAGATCACGGTAGTGTTGATATGGGTCATGAGGAAGGTAAGAGACATGCTCTTGATAGTAAGGATCATGAGAAAATTAATAAGGCTCATCAGAGCTTTGAAATAACTCTTTATAAGGCTAATTAGGCTCATATAGATCTTAAGGATTGTATTGGAACTATTGATAAGGAGGTGAATGATAGGGGTATTCACCGTATTTGTTCAAATCAACTTCATATATAAAATGGGATGCAATAACTGGTTAAAATTTTCAATGAGACATACTTGGGATGATTACAACTAGAAAATTTAATTCAGAGTTACCATTTGTGCTAACTTGTTTGTTCTAAAAGTTGATTAGAGGAAAGACACACCAAAAAACTTTTGACTCTTTTGAACTTAGTCCCATCGAGCATGCCAGAAACTATTAGTGTTTAAATGTGCATCCTTGGAGAGGACTCTTTAGTCCCTCTCCAATTTGAGCTATACAATGGGAATAACCTCAAACTGTGGGTCACCTATGGTGGGGATGGACCTCTAAATAAGGTCAGATTCCTCTTGATGCTCACCTAAACTAATGTAAACTACTGAGAAAAGGGTTAGAAAGGGTTCAAGGGTTCTAATAAGGCTAATAGGTGATGCACTAAAGTTAAATGGAAACTCATATAAGCTTGAACCCACATTGGATCAGAAATAAGACAACTATAACTTACACAATCTCACAATCTCATTAATTACATAAATATTTCACAGAAAAGGTCTAAGTATAACATTAATCTATATTTGCAAGTTAGATCAAAAACACCTTCAAAGAGGAAAGTAAAAGGATAGTGAACTATGAAGACTCTCCTTCACAAATTCACCATGCATAAACATACTAAGCACTAATCAAAGATAAGAGATAGGCAAAGAATTGATCCTATTAATTCAAAAGGTAGTTCTTACAATCTAGACCTAGATCTTTTTTATAAATGGAAAACCAATCTCCTTTATTGGTTTTCTTGCATCCACGCATATCAATGTAGACCTATAGACTACATAGCCTTTTATAATCTTCATTAGGTCTAAACGACCTATTTGTTCCTTCTATCATTTATAGAAACTGAGGACTCTATTATATATAGGTCTCATTTACAGAATGGTAAATAAAATCACAGAATGAACCATGTGTGCTTCGAACCTTCGAACTAAAGATCTATATTTAGCTTCAATGGTCCCCTTTTTTCATTGATCATCTTGACTATATCAACATATCTTTTTAATGGCATTTAATTGAGCTTTACTGGTATAATGATGATTCTTTAAAGATCTGCTTGCCCTAGCTTGACCTTGGTCACATATTCAACCTCCCATTGAAGGTCCTTTAGCCTTTTGACTTTGAACGTCACTCGTTGAATTGGATTTTATGATATGTATGTAGACCATTGATTTTCCTAAGAACCTAACTTGCTTATACTGCTTGGAAACCTCTCACTTGTCCCTGAGATATGATGACCTTGTTGATCTCATTCGTACTATTAGATCATGATAAACAAATGAATGTGAGCCCTTTATCTAGATCCACTAAATTTTTGACTTTAACTTGCACCATTGGATCATAATATGTAAAGCAATAAGATCCTTTAATCTTGTTGTTGTTTGAAACTAAACAAATATTTTATGAGCTCAAATTCAACATCCTCACTTCTATCATTTAACATCTACACAACTATATTTGACATCCACATGACCATTAAATTTAGGCTTCAATGGTTTTCTTGTTATGTATTAAATTTGACATCTGCATGACCATCAAATACATACTTGAGGATGTCATTTATGTTCACATGCCCATCACAATTTAAACTCTAATAGATTTTTGCTCAAGCTTAAAGTTGATATTTGCATGAACATCTCCCATTATTTGACCAACTTTGAAGGCTCATAATTTGAAATGTGGAAACAATGAAGGCACCAAATTTGTAGGAGATGATATTGATATTAAAAGGATTATGTCCACTTGCTCTGCTAGCTTTGGTAGCTTCCTAAGTGTGTCTACAAAATGTTTAATAAATTTGACCTGTGTGTTTTTGCATGATGTTCACATCCCTGTCATTGATCATTTAAATCTAAATGGATTGTTTTTAGTCTTAGATTTGATGCTCACACAAATGTCTTTCTCTGTGTGACCAAATTTGAGGACTTAGATCTTGAGATAACAAGTTCATCAAGACATGAAACTTACATCATATGTTTTAGGCATGGAGAAATTTGATCATTTGTATTCTTTTGGTCACGTGAGGCTTTTTGAGCTCATCTATAAAATATACAAATAAGATGATCAGTTCATTTTATTTGTGACATCTTGATGATGGTATGGCTATTAAAAACTTGTTCCTAAACTTTTTATTGGATTTCTAAGGTCTGAATGAACTCCTAAGGCTTTGTGTAGACTTATCCATGACCTTGAACTGATTGAACACCATGAGACCTACTTTCTTGAATTTAGACAGTCTACAATTTAAGTTAACTTAAGGTGTTTCAAAAGCTTTACAGGTTGCATGAGATCTCTTCTCTTACTTATTGGATCATTTGTTCAACATGGACTCTACTCAGCTCTCTGCTCCTCACCAAGACCTCTAGAATCTTTACTGTAATGTCAATTTCTATGTGTGGGCCAAATGTGGCCAATAGTTAACTCCTAAAACTATTTTCTAAATTATTTTAAAATAATTTCATGTATAATTTCAATATTTACTTTATATTGCATTATCACAACTTCCATGCAATTTTGAAAATAATAATAATCAATTATTAATCTAAAAGGTAAAATAAATCATTAATTATATTTTACTTGTAAGATAATTATTTTTAGAATAATTATATCTATTAACACTGATATTTATTTTTTGGATTAAAATTTAAAAAACCAATCAATTAGGCTAAAGAAATTAAATGCACACTAAAACTAATTTCACTCACACAAAGATAATCACAAGCAATAATTCACAATTGTGCACTACTATTAATGTCGATCATTTAAAATCTATAGTATGTGTGGGGGGTTACTAGCATTTTTCACTGGTATTTCCCCCAATAACTCTATCTAGATGACCCTCTTTAGTGAAGCTCTCCCTCATCAAGATCTGAGGATAGGACTTATCCTACATCCAACTCACAATAAATAGGTAGTTAGTCTGAGTCATCGTAAACCAATGATGCAAAACTAACAATTATACATCATCAATGTACAAAATATTCAAAATATAACTATCACGTAATGTATACTAATCAACAATCCATACCTGTATATGTTAAAATGATCAAATAAAAGTAATTATAATCATAGAATGGTCATACTAATCCATAATTATAGTTTCATTTGGTATAGGGTGAAATCAAGATGTGACACTTCATGTCGTATATGGTCTTGCTCCCCTTCATTTCACCACTACTCAAGCTCATCATAAAATAAAATGTTTCTTTTTTATATGGAGGACCACATGACTTCATTTTTTAATGTAATTTCTACCAAAAATATAAGATTATTCTTGCTTAACACTTCGTACACAGAAGATTAGAGAGGGTCAATGATCGTGATTTTAAAATTAATTATAACTACTGATTAACACACTCAATTTTAAAAAAACCTTATTTTACCAAAATAAAATGTTTTCTACCTATATATCACACAACCTCATTTTTTACCTTCACATACATCAAAAATATAAAATTATTATTACTTAACACTTTGTGCACAAAAAATTAAACAAGGTCAATAATCAAAAGTTCCTATAAATATAATTACCTATTAACACTCACTTATTAAAGTACAAAATAAAAATATTCCAAAAACATTAATTAATTTTCATTCTACAAAACCTCATTCTATTAAAAACAAAAAATTATATATTTTATCGAAAGGGTTATAGTTTGACTGGTGAGGATGATGGTTGCTTATATCCATTCACGAGGGTATATATCCCTCTACGTAGGGTTCATTTTAAAAGGCCCTATTGGAAAACCTATTGGAAATATTTGGCAAATCTAAGAAAATTTGATTCATGGGCATGAAAAATCCTCTGAGGGATATAATGAACAACTAAATTGAATGGTTCAATCAAATAACTAAACTAAATGTCTGAACTAAAAGCATAAACTAAATGGCTAAGATGAATGGAAAAGTTAAACATCAAATTTGAACTATCAAACTGAACATCTAATTTGAATGGTTGAGATGAATGGTCCAATCGAATAATCAATCTGAATGATCAAGCTGAATGGTCAAGCTAAATGGTTTAGCAAAATGACTAAGCTGAATAGCTAAGCTAAGTGGTTGAGCTGAATAGCTCCAAAGAATGATGGGACCGAGTGACATGTTAGTAGGTGACCTGTGTGTTTGGTTTACTATCTAATTGCCCAGTAGTCTCCTTTTCTCTATAAAAACTCATCTTTACCCTCATTTCTAATGTTTTTTAGAACTGAATTCTCATCCCTCTAAAGAGAATTTATTTTGCAGCCATGAAAATAAAATTTATTTTTAAAAACCTACTATGCTTAGACATTTTAAGGCTCATACAACAACCAGATGCGTATAATGATTAGGTTTAGAAATACAACTTTAGTGGCCTACTCTACATGTCATAATATGACTTAGACACCATGCTTTTAAAAATGTTCATGTATTCATATGACCCAAATGAGAGTATCTTCACCCTATAAGTAGATTGAAGAATTATTTCATTTGGTACTTCACCATAATTTATTCATAATATCATAGGTCTTCCATTTCATAATGTAACTCCTATGAGTTCCAAATCAATACTGATAGATGAAGATAAAAGTTTCTTGGTGAAAATTTTCTATCTGCACATTAGTTGAATCAGTATGTACTTATAATTTTGTTTGTATATTCAAAATTTAAGTTTCAACTTTTATGATATAAAATCCTCTTTTTCTCTTTCATTTCATATTATCAGAAGAAGGGCATCTACATCAGAGATGTTAGTCACCTTTTTAAAAAAGCAATGGTTCAATTTTTCCAAGCCAGAATAGTATTGTAAGGAAGAGCAATAGATATTCCTTATTGGACACTTTTACATTATCTATATTATTTTCAAATATAAATTTGACTAGTGCTCTTTTATTTCCTCTAAAATAAGGCTTGAATTAAATTATGTTGCTACCAATCTCCGTTCCACTATTTCTTGTTCCAATTTTATTCTAGCATTGTACTACAAGGCTTTCTTTGACTCTAAAAAAGATAGGGTCCAACTATGTTGGATCCAAAAATAATGACAAACTTTTATTCTATAGATGAGCAGGAGGTTAGTTTATTTATTCATTTATTGATCAAGATTCTAAGGTTTAATATTTGTTTGTATGTTAATTGGTTACCAATGTAAATATTAATAGCTATTTAATCTTCATTTGTTACAACTAATAGGCAATAATGCATGCTTCATAAAAAAAATCTACCTCAAAAGGATATCATGCAAGTGTAGTTAAAGAATCTACATATTTAGAGTCTATAGAATCATCCATGCAATCTTATCGACATGTAAAATGTCCACGAGTTTCTTTGATGTCATCTCCACATACAAGTTTGCTATTTAAAAATTTCAAATGAGATTTTAATTTTTAAGACACAAGTGCATTGTTTTGGTTATTTGTTTTCTTCTTTTAATTGACTTGATAATAATTTAGATGGTGGAAAAAACACCATCACAACAAACAGTAACATCTACTATGCCTTCTCAACCTTTTGTGGAAGGTATTTTACATTACATATTTTGTTTTTTTTTTTTTTTTTTTGATTTTGATTATTTTTTTAAACTAAAATTCTGCATAATGTACCATCTCAAAACACTCATGTGACTGTCACTCGTAATACGCCATGTACATTAGAGGATATATTGTCTCCAAATACAAGTACCAAAATATTTAATTTCAATTTTGTATATAACTTTGTTTTTTCAATTTATTTATTTTCTAAAATAACTTACATTTTTCAAGCCATCCTCTATCTATGAGGAAGATTATGCCACCGCCTCCACCCTTGAACACATTTCAAGGAAGAGGGAAGACTCTTCCATTAACACCACCGCAACAAACAATAACATTGCAAATATCAAGTTTCCAATTCCCCTCTTTCTCTATTGGAGATTTATCAAGTATGCAGGGATTGACTTTTTGCCAGAAATTGAACTTGATGAGGAATATTTGGGGTTCAAAAGTGGCGTTGATGTTGGAACTGCTTTCAATCCACATGATTTTATCCAAGGAGAAGCAACACATGTTCATGTCTACTCAGTAGGAACCTTCAAGGACTTCACCAGATAGTCCCACCCTAATAGAGAATATTGTAAAGTCTGATGATGCCCTTACATATTTTCTAATGAACAATTTGGTAGTAGATAATATTACTGCTAGTCTTTAGGAGGGACTAATTGATCAACTAAAAAATTTATGTGTGGGAGGTTCAGGTGAAGGCATTGATAAAAGAAATAAAAGATCGTTATCACAACCATTGTGAAAGAGAAAATTTATTTACATTGGTGTAATAGGAACACATAAAGATTGATGCTTTATTTGTAAAAGTTAAATCTAGGTCAGTTACTATTGCTAATACTTAAAATGACAATGTGTTGACTATCATGCTTAACAGGTTGAAGAATTTGAATGCAGAAGCCCAAGTATATTTTAATAAATAGATGAAAGACATTAACCTTATTGTGATTGCAAATGTGGAAAAATAAAAATCTTTGGTAATGTATATTCATTTTAATCATATTACATGTCACTCTTAATTTTTTTCACATCTAATTATATAACATTTTAAATATAGGAAAAATATGAGAACTTAAAAAAAGAAACTGAGGTCCTCAATGTGCATCTGAAAAATGCATGAAAAAGCTTATAATATGTTGTTCAATTCAAGTAAAAGTTTGTTTTATTGAATAAATAGAGAAACACAATATGCAAAATCATTAAGAACCAAGGATGAGATCTTAATGCCTTATTTAAACAGAAGATAGTTATCGATCCAAGTCTACTTTCTATAGGAGATGCTGGAAAAGAGGATATGGAAAATCTTGAATGTCTTAATATTACAACTTTAGATCTTGAAAAGGAAGGGATATTGAAGGACAACAATGGCACAAAGGATGTTTTGATTGAGAAAATAGTTGAGAAAGTGGTTAAGAAAGAAGCTAAAAAATTGATTGAGAAACTAGCTGAGTAATTGACAATCTATTTTAAATTTTTATATATTTTTAAACAATGTTTTTTTTTTAAATATAAATTATGAATGACAATTTCCAATTTGTAGATGCAGTGATCAATTTATTGAGTTTTAATTACTGGATGAGCCACATAGATTGCAATTTCAATTTTAATTTTATGATGTAAACTTGAATGGTGTTAGGCCTCCTTTTGATATTTCTGATGCGCTTGTGAAACTCACATCTCAATATAAATGGATTAATGTCAAAATAGTCCTTTATACAGTGTTCCACATAACACAATCATAATATATTAATCTTATGCAGTCATCAATTAGAAAGAAAAATAGAAATGTATTTCAAAAAAAGTATAATAGTTATTGCATGTTATGATTAAAAAATGAGTTGTTTTCTGTGGAAGATCTCTTCTATTATATTTAGATTATTTCTTGAGTAAATCATGATTTGAGATGCATGTGAGGCCATTAGAAAATTACATTCATGTTTGGTAGATGTCTATGTTGAGGATATTATTGTGATAGTCAGTAATAATGAGGATTCATCAAAGTTGAAAATATGCATGATTGATTGTGATCATGGACTATAGAATAAGTTAATGGATTTTTTAATTTTATGAGGATGTTTAGATAGATAATGACTCATTAAATCAATTTTATTTATATGAAAATTGGTATAAACAAGAGGTAAGGTCTTTACAAATCTATGAAAAGGTTGTTTTTTATTTGATCACTTTATTTTGAAAAAAATCAGTTTTAAGGACTCTAAACAATTGGACAACTTTTTACGGAGTGGATAGCCTAAACTACACTATAGAGAGGTACTATATATGCCCAGTCTAGTACCTATATAGGAATATATAGTAGTATATATAGAGTATTAGGAGTATATATGAAGTATATACTCCTATATACATTAGTTTGTTTGTGTGTGTGTGTGTGTGTGTGTGTGTGTGTGTGTGTGTGTGTGTGTGTGTGTGTGTGTGTGTGTGTGTGTGTGTTGATATATATATAATAATAATTTTTGCATGTTATGATAAACATGTGAGAATTAGTTACAAAAAATTAGATAAAGTAAAATATGAGTACATTGAAGGCACATAATAGACTAAAATCAGTCCAAATCAAACATATAATAAGAACATCAAACACATTATAGACACATATTACATACTATGAAGGAACAATAAATACATCACATATGTAAGAAAAAAATAGATCTATAAAAATATGTATCAAAGACATAAAGAACCATATTAACCTACGGTCTTCCCCTAACACAATCACAATATATTAATATTTTACATTCAACACTTAGCAAAAAAATAAAGTATGAATTTTAGAAAACATATAATAATTATTGCATCTTTTGATAAAGATGTGAAATTGAAATTCATAAACTCTATTTCTAAAAGTCTAGTAGTTGAAATAATCCTCCACAAACTTGATCATCAGCAATGACATTTGCATCTATCATGTCAGTACCATATTCAATGTCATTATTTATATCCACTTTATTTGCCATTGTATTACTAACACCTCTTCTTTTAGTTAGAGAACTCCATGTTACCATAAATCTTTCATATGGAAATATATCTACTTCATAATGTGAAACACATAATCTCAAATAGGTTTCTAAATTTCTATCCAATCTGTTTCAAAGTTTTGACTTTATGAATGATAATGTACTAAATACTCTTTCATCTTCCACTAAGCCCAAAATAATTATTTGATAGAGCTCATATAATTAGAAATATTCACTTAGAATTTTATATAGTATACTACTAGGATAGAGTTTTTTTGACATTCTTGTAACTACCCCATTCTCTGTTGGTTCTCTTAGAAGATGGTATTATTCAAACATTATAATGCCAAAATAGATTAACTGGGATGTTAGTAAATACTTTTCCAAAATACCTTTAATTTTTACTCCATTCATCTCTACAAATCTATAGAAATGCATTACAAGACTGCGTATGTATTTTTGAAATAAACTGTTAACCATCTTTTGACTATTATTATTGTTCTATAAAATGGGATTGACAACTGCCATCACCTCCAACAAAGCATCCCTTTGAAAATTATCTCTGATCTCCACAATTTTTTTTTGAGAAACTCTACTTAGTTTCATCTGGGGTAGTTATTTAGATTCATCTCCCACAAGATCAAGTCTTTTATAGAAAGTGTGCATTGGAATCTCTTTTCCATTAACAATGACACAAACATGATCATTGATATTCAACTTTAAATAAATGTCAAGGTTATATAAATTGGTCAAACATTTCCAACCACTAAAAACAAGGCCTTGAAACATTTAATTTGAAGTGTATAGTATGTCTAGAGATTGACATACTCATTTTGTCAGTCATATGAAGTCGACAATATAAATGGATCTCCCCTGAGCATGTTTCATTAAAACATTCATTTATTTCAGCATTGAAATAATTCTACATAAATTTAGCAATGTTTCCAAATCTGTTAAATAGTAAAACAAATCTTTTGGCTTATTAAATTCTCTATGATATTTATACATGAAACCTACTAATGATGGATATTCTTCAAAAATTTGACAAGCATGTTCATACTTAGAAATACACCTTGTATCAACATCTATCAATAGTTTTTTACCATCAGTCACTCATATTGCAAATTTTTGGAACTCTAAAAGTCTTTTTGGACTACTTGACATATAAGCATGTAGGTCACGAATGAGCTCCTCCACTTTGGCCATATTAACAAATTTGCTAACCATTTTGTATGCAAGATTCATCCTATGAGCCATGTAGTAAATTAGAATCATATATGGGATAACTATTGTTTGTAGCCAAACACACAAACCATTTCTATGCCCCTAAATAATTGATGCACCATCAATTCCAACACACACTAGCTTCTTAGCTATTACATAATCATCTATTTCAACTTTATCTTTCAAATTTGATACAGCCAATTTGTGAAGATATTCTGTATTACAATTTTCTATCATTTTATAAATTTCTAATAGATGAGGTTGCCTTGAATAGTTCTAAAAAATATACACATGAATGCATACCCAGGCCATGTTGTCAATTTTTGTGACCTCATCGATAGACAATTAGATAAATAGTGATTTCTGAACACTTTCTTTCAAATATTCAATCTCAACCATTGCTAGACATTTTGCTATTTCCCAAGCACTACTATCTGACCAATGTGATTCTAGAATATCAAGAAATCCATTATGTTGAAACAAAATCTTATAATCTCAAAAATTAGAAATAGGTCTACCTTTTTTTAGATTATGGTATATAAAATAGAACTATATGTATTTCACCTTTAGATGACACTGCTTGACTTTTTTAAAATTCACTTTAATTGTTCCCCCTTTCTCCATAAGATGTTTTCAACGTTTCTTATCATTTTCATGATCTTGTGCATATCTTACATGCATGCATTCTTCTACAATTTTCCAGTGTATTCTTGTTATCACTTCATCTGAGTGCTTCAATGTCTCATATAATTTTCCATAATACTTCTCAATCATGTCTAATTTTAATTATATTTTGTGTTCTTTTCCTAGTTTTTAGCTACATATTGTATATCTTCATTGTTTTAAAGTATCATTAGAATTTTCAAGCTCTATAGGTTCTATGAAGGGAAATTTTGTCATTCAGTATACTTTAAAGGACCTTCCAATTGTCCATCTACTTCTCTTCCTTTGGGAATATTTTTGAGAGGAGGCTTCGGTTGAACTTTGTGTTTGGTGAGATGATCCAACCTCTTATGCCACTTTAGTGTCATTATCATTTTCATCAAAAACTAGAGGAGTGTCTTCGAGTGATGGCATGTCATCATCAAAAAAATATTTAGGGAGTGATATGTTATTTTGGTTGATTCTATCTTATGAGATAATAATGGGGATTTCTGCATGTAAAATTATTTTAATTTAGCCAGATGGATTTTATAGCTTTAACGTATATCCTTACAAACAATCTCACCAGCAATAAACTTAAGCTAAACCCTATGAACACCAGAGTTATTTTTTCTCTAAAAAGAGTCACAATTCATCAAATTTGATGCCATTTTTGCTCCAACTCTATTTTCAGCAGAACCTTTACTTGATCCACTCCACCCACAAATTTGCCGCTACAAGCCCTGCAGAATTTCTTCGTCACAGCTTTATTCTTCACTAATTAATTGGTGTTCATGTTGAGATGATGTGGAATATTTGTGGCTTAGTATTTATGGCTTTCTTGTTTTTTCTTGAATGGAATAATGCACAAAAGGGGTAGAGTTTTCCTATAATATCAGTATGTATGCACACATGGCAATGTTGCAGAGATATGTGGATTTTAAACTTTAATAGATGTGCACATGATGGCATATAAAAGGTCCCCACTTTGAAAATAACTTTCCATAGTCCATTAAGATCTATGGTTAAAATTATATTTTTAAATCAAATTAATGGTGAAGTAACGATTAAAAAAGAGAAAGATGGTGAACTTTTTAAAACACACGGAGAAAGATAATCTCATTGAGGAAGTTTCCAATGCTGGTGACTTCTTCCTACAAATTATTCTTACCTTTTACAAGTTGAAGTTCTATAGGTCATGATCCAAATACTAACCTTTGATCAACATTAAGTAGTGGGTATGTTGGGGAATCAAATTTTTAGGTATCACATGGTGGGTAATGTTATTGACGAAGTAGGGCATTGTTATTAGGTGTCATTATTATTTATTCTTTTTGGATATGTAAATATAAGGGTAATCAGTGTACTAGGGTTTAGGGGATTAGAATTTAAGTGGGGATAATAAAGTACTTAAATTCCATTTTTAGGACACATTTTTGTGTTTATGTTGGGGAATCAATTAACATATCATTTTTAAGTGCATAATATTTAATGTACTAGTAGTTCCCTGGAAGATGTAAGTTATGTCAAAAAATATATTATTTTTTCTATTTTTTTAAAGTATATTTTTTTAAAAGTGAAGGATTGTAAATTGGCAATTGTATTTCATTTGAAACCCATGATTGTTGTCTTAGTGTAACCGTTTGTGCATGAAATGTTCAATAACAATAATCTTATATTTTTGGAAGTGGTTACGATGGAAAATGAAGACATGTGTTATTTCATACATTTTGTCAATGAGTGTGTTTCTTAGCTAGAATTCTATTTTAAGCACTCTTACAACACTCTAGGTAGGGCTGACAAAGTTCTCAAGTTCTACCATTAGGGCACACCTTTGTGCCCATGTTGGGGAATCAATTGGCATATCACTCTTTAAGTGTGCATTATTTAATACTATTAGTTTCCCTAAAGGTGTATGTTATGTTGCAAATTATGTAATTTTTTATTTAATAAAACATATTTTTATAAAGTGAAGGAGTGTAAATTGGCAGTTGTACCTTACTTGAAACCCATGACTGATGAGTCAATGCAATTGTTTGTGCATGAAGTGTTAAACCAAAAAAATATTATATTTTTGAGAGAGGTTATAATGGAAAATTAAGGTGTGTGTTCCTTCATGTAGTGTGGAAATGAGTGTGTGTTTCTTAGCTAGCATTCTATTTTGGGCACTCTTGGAGCACTTGTTGAAATCTTTTCTTTTATGCAAATTTTGTTATACAATTTATGTTTATTGATATTTTTGTTCCAATTTGAGAGGTCATATAAATTAGTGGATTCTTATAACACACTTTAGCTTTTTAGGTTTAACTCATTGTAGAAAGACACAAGTAAAAACATACAAAATTAGGGCAAGAGGCAAAAGCAAAAAAGTAAACAAACAAGTTTAACAATCAATTTAAAAATGACAACAACTATATAAAATGTTTTTATATGATCTTAACAACAATCTCACATCAATTTTAGATTTCAGTGTGAAAGATGTGACAATTTTGAGTGAAAATTTTCATATTTAAATTATAATGATAAATTTAAAGACAACATATAAATAGACTCTTGAAACTAGTACAATTGTCAAATGTCCACCTCAGTGTCATTGAAGAAAGGAGGAAAATTTGGAAAATAATACAATCAAATTGAAATAGATGCAACATGTCTAGATGTATGACTCTCCAAACTAGTATAGTTATGGAATGTTGACTTTGGTAGTGTCATGGTGCAATGCATATTTTTTACCCATGTCTGTATTTAGTAGAGTTTGAAGCTAAAGTTGTGTTTGGTCCATTATTATTTTCCGATCAGTACATATATCTATTGTTTGTGAAATTTTGTACATTTTTCAATATTGTATGGCTATTCATCCTTCACTCTCTTACTATAGCTAAATCTGAAGAATGTAATGGAAGCAATTTCAAATTTAGATTTGAAGCAATAATTTGTTTACATAATCAAGTGGTAGTTATTTGGCTTGGTTTCAATACAACTTATACCCACATGTGCTTTAGAGTAGAAAATTTTAAATCTTGATACCCATATATGTTTTGGATCTCCTGATTAAATAAACTAATACCCACAAATTTATATTTGCTTTTAAGACATTACAACTATATTGTATTAGATTTGTAATTGCCAATACTCTTTTATAGGTTTTCAAAAAATCACTGATACAACTGATAATAATTATATTATGGAAATATTTCAATGGATCTGATTCATTAAAATTTAGGTTAGGAGATTACTATTAGCAATAAACAATCTAGCGGAACACATAACTGGCAGTTCCATATTAGTTGTGCAGTCATCTAGTGTCCTTCAGAGCATGACCGCAGAGACCATAACCTGCTTCCAACAAACCCAACATAGAATGTCCTCCATGAACTAGATTTAATAGTCTTAAAACCTCATCAATAACCCTTTTAATATAATACCTTAAAACAATAACATAATAACACATGTTTTCAATCATTATTAATAGATCTTGCACCATGTTCCACAATTATCATTCAAGCATTTTCTATATTAATAGTGGTTTTAATCAAGGCTTTCAGTTTTCTCAATACCCTCTTTGTGGGTTCTTAGAGTTTTTAAAGTCCTTTCTCTAACCCTTCTCATGATTATCAAGGGATAGAAAGGAAATTTATGAGGGTCTCTATATAGCAACTTAATAATCAGGTACTAGGCCATGTGGTCTTAAAAACAATTGGCCTTCTTAGAAAAGAATCTTGAAATTTGAGAGTTCAAAAATGTTTCCTCATTGATTAATTAAAATTAAAATTCTATACTCCCTATTCTATAGAGAATAGTATTTTTGTTGGAGGGGTTCCTCTAAAACAATTAATGATTCAAATCTTCAAATAAGTAGACAAAAGGTTTTAAGCAATGAATCTAAGGCCTTATAATTCAAAATTAATTTCAGGTTAGTTGATGAAATATCTTTTTGAGTAGCCATTTTTTTTATTTTAATGATATCTTACTTTTCAACAAGACTTTAGCATTTTAATTCATTAGGGAAGTTTACATGCTTTCTACACCTGATCTAGTTGGATCCTAACATTACAGGGTAATCAGGAAATCAAATTGCTATCATAGTAGGAACATGTCTTGGCATTTCTCAAATACCAAACCTTCAAAATGTCTGAGGCTTTTAAATATCTGAAACCATGATGGTATTAAGGGAAGTATATGATGTCCTTCAAGCTATTGATGACATTTCTTTTGCATATCCATACTATGTGCTTGTCATAGAAATTGAGGTATGTTGAAAAGTAGTGCATTGAGTTGTATGCTAAAACATTATTATAAGTTGTAATCTACTCTAGTCAAGTAATCATAAATTACTCATTTTAATGTCTAGGAGATTTTAAAATTAAATCCTCTAGAAAACAAAACTATAAAGATTTGGTTCCTTTGGGTATGTAGCCTTTAGGGAGAAAACCCCTAGAAACCTCTTGATGAGATTTGGTTCCTATGAGCCTTACTAGCTGGTTGGCTTTGGTAATGCAAGTATTATGGTTCACTTGGTGGTAGCATATCAAGTAAGAATTTTACAACTCTTCCCTTTTCTTAATTTCCTTCAAGTACCATTTACCAATCTCACATCTTTGCAGGTATTTTTCCAACCCCTCTTTGATCTAATTAAATATATATTTTTTATTCATATAATGTTAAATTGTTTAGAATATCTTAGAGAATAACATTTATGGTTTTAAATACTATTATTTCCATTTTTTTATCCTTCTATCAAGTTATTGGACTATTGGTTGCTATTTACTTTTGGCCACTGGTAGTATAATTACCAATATGGATGTACATTGTAAAGAACAGAGTCCAATTGTGGTCGATTAACTCAGTTATTTTTCAAGCTCTTAGGTTCATTTGTCTTCTCAACTCACTAGGATGTGTAGTGGGATCCATGGAAGGGCTTGTGAAGGGTTAGTTGACACATATGTTATTTGAAAATACCATTATGGATATAGATTCCACTGTATAACACACTTACTTTAAGAAAATATTCCTAATTTTAAAATAAATAATTTTAATTAGGAGCATTGAAGTAAAATTGTTCAAACCATTTTCAAAGTGATTAAATATAAAATATCATATTAATGTATAATTAGTTACTTGGAAAATGCAGAAATGTGAATTTATATGTAATATTCTAGAAGCATAGTAAATAATTATGTTGATATACTCATTTCCCCCCTCATCTTCCTAAAGTTCTATGTTATAAAGAAACTCATTATAGTCTACATGTACATATAGAAAGTGGGTAAAATATGTAGATCTATGTTCAATTTGATATTGTATATTGGTTATCACTTAGAGAGTTTACAATGGCATTCCACACCTTGGGGAGTGAATGAAGATGTTTTATTAATGTGACAATGCTTTTATATTGAGTTTGTTATTACAGGTTACATTTTTATCACAAGAACCATTGTAATCTCTAAGAATATTTTTGTTGTACAATATGTGTCTTATAGAAATCCTTCTCAAAGTTTGTATGTTAAAGACTCAAATATTTCTATTTCCTTCCATAACAGTTCATGAAAATCCTTCAGTGTATCTTAGATCAAATTTATCTTCATGATTTATTATCCTTTGAATAATGATATAATTGGTGAATTCTTTTGTATAATTATCTACAATTTGAGAGGGAGTATTTACACTATGCACATGGTAGTGGTATTCCAAAGGCATTAATTATTCCTATCCATATTCTAGGAGATTAAAGTTCTTTATGAAAATGCTTTTGACTTCATGTTCTTATATTTCTTGCCTACCCTATCAACATTTCCTATAATAGAAGTTATAAAATTTAATTGTTCCATTTTTTATGTTAAGATTATAAATTTTATAATTATCTAAGTTTATAATTTCATGGGATTCCCTGCACCATCAAAATAGGATAACTCTTGCCTTTATAAGACTCAATGTTCCTTTTTATGTGACTACGACATGTAAAAACATCAAAATATTTTACAATACAACTTGTCACTAGAATGCATCTTCGATGGTTAATTGCTATCTACTTTTAACAGAGGGCTTGAGTGGAGGGTTATTTACTTCTAGGTCTTAATGATAATACAAGTTTATCTTTTACTTGGTAATTTGGACCCACTCAACACCACCAGGTGGTTTTAATCCATGCTCTTGGTGATAATTGAGTCCATAATTATTAACTTGCTATTAGACTACTCATATAAAATTGGTTTGGGTATTGGTAAAAATTTGGTGTTATTTAATAATTTTGTCAATTGATGTGTCATGAAACTCTTTTTTGTTATTCCTTAACTATTTTTGAGTTACTTAGAAAAAATTAATTATAACTAATGTGTCTTGAAACTCTCTGTTGTTTATCCCTGTGTTATTTCATTGAACTATTTTGAAATATCTAGAACATATTTAATTCTATTCTAAACCCCATAGGGACTTGGCACATGGTGCCCTTATTTCATATCAAAGTGGTATTGTCCCCATACAAACATTCCCATTAAATCTTTTACATCAACAAATGGATATGTGATAAAATGTTGAAGAGTTTGGCTTTTCGACTAATGTTTAATTTATGTGATAATGTTTAAAGAAATAAGTTAAATTTGGGCTTATCATTTTGGGGTCACTCTTGAGAAAACTTACTTTGTTAGGGTTTGTATGTTTATTTTATGTTTTGTTGTCTTGTTTTATCTTGTATTTTTAAAATTTCCTCTATGAGATTTTAAAGATTAACTTAGTAGATTTAGTGTTTTTAAATGGACTCCAACTAATATATTGAAGCTATTATTGCTTATGTTAGGAAGGATATTTTGAAAATGAGCTCAGATATTTGTCTTGAAAAAAGGTACATATTATTATAATCCTCTAGCACAATGCTTTTTTACAAGTAAATGTTGTTGGAAATGTTCTTAAAGATGTTATGAAAATAATTATCTTATTACTTACTATGTTGGTCTCATACTCTCTTAGGATTCCCTCAACACCTAGATTTAACACCATAAGGAATTCTTGGGGTTTTAGATTACTAGTTTCTTGTTCTCATTTAAGGAACCATTTTAGGTGCAAGTTATTCTTTCTAGGTTGAGTTTTTGGTTCCTTCAAAATACCCTAATGATTATATCCTTATGGTACCATAATTTTAAGTTTTATTTTTAGACATCCCTTAATGTGCCTATTTGGGTTGAGTTACCAAGTCTTCCACTTCTACTATGGTCCTTCCTCTCTGAGATTATTAAATGTACAGACCCTAATTTGGTCAATCAAACATAAGTACTATGTCTTTTGTGCCTCTTTCATAGGAAGTTCTTAATGATGAATGAGAGTCTTGTTCACATGGTCATTTTGGTATTTTGATCTTTATTATGACTTATTTTTCCTAGTTTTGTACCTTTAGTATTTGTATGGCATGCCTTTCTCAATCATAGGGGTCCCTAGTTAGTTTGTCTTAGTTATGACCCTTTTTTTTACACACATAATAATAGCATGGTATTGGATAGTAACACCCTATGTTATTGTCCACCTCATCACTATTGTCCAGTGGTCATGTATTTAACTTGTTTTGGGTATTTACCCTCCTTTGGTTATCTTCTTATGATTTTATCTATATTTTTACCTTCTCATCCTATGAACAAGTGTCTCACATTCAAATAAGGTTCCTTCTATATAAAGATCCTCACAAGGCATTCTACATCTAGCGCTTACTACTTTGGCACATAATTACATAAAAATTAGTCAATAATATAGCTCAATATTCTATATATTACTTAATTTAACACATAGATATTCACATTTGATCAATGAAAGGCCTAAGAAAAATTTATTCTTTCATACTATGCATATTGATTATACACATTACCTGAGAGAGAACTACATTCAATTTGAGACCCCTATCATTGGGGTTAATGTAGGCAACATCCAAGACAATAATGGTTCTATTTGCATAATTGTAACATCCCACAACCCACCTTTCCCACTTTTTTTTACATTTGATTACATTGTTGTTTCATATGTGCAGGTATTCATCAGGGTTTTGAAGAAAGAATAGCCAAAAGGTAACACAAAAATATGATTGAAAGTTATCGAGGACACATACAGGACCCAAAAAGCTTCTCGTAGCATCCCATAGTTTTTAGGGATCCCATAAAAAAAGGATGCTTAATCCAAAACTCAGAAGTTTTGATTTATAGATATTTTAAAAACACAAAAATAACACTATAACAATGAATTTTCTAAGAAGAGATGTTTCATTACTCAAGATCACAATACAACTATATGCTTATCTCTAGGAAGAGATGTCTAATTTCCATTTTAGGTTACATATTCATTTATAAACTTTTTTAAATTAGGAGGGTGTGGAAGGTCACTAATCTCAAGGGAGATTAAGTGATTTGACTTCCATGATTTAAAAAAATACATAATTCAAGGAATTACTATTTTTAGAAACTTACTATTTTTAGACTGCACTACTAAAATTGAAATTTATGGAATTTCCATTGGGTTTTTAAGGGTCAAAACCCACTAAGTAGATATTTGTGTCATCTCACCACATTATCTTCAATCTTAGCTTTCCAACAGTTCAAATGGGGAGTCAATTGGAGTTATAATGCAAAAGTTATGGCTCCCAAAAGTTATGTCATCAATTGGGGTAGAATTGTCACCCAAATTGTCACCTGAATTATTAACTAGATAATTCCTCCCTCCTTGAGAAGAAATGGTATCAATTACATTAATATTATTCATTAGGTGTGGTAGTTATGTCTTAATTTGATTCTATATGAGCCACTCACCTTGGTGGCTAAGCTGGCCCCTTTTGACCACCTAATAAAGTGAAATAGAGCATCCTCTTGTTGTCTTCATCCAAGTGTCTACAATTGGTCCTCTTACATTGGAGAAAAACTCTATGGATAAATATCATCAATGTATAGTTGTTCTGCTATGACTGAAGTATCTAACAGAGGTGGATGATATGGTTTGAGGAGCTCCATGTTGAATATTGGATGCAGATCAAGGTAGGTTGGTAGGTTTAACTCAAAAGTATCTTCTCTAAATTTTCTAGTGATGGTGTAGGGACCGTATCACAAAGGCTAATTTTTTTTGTGTGTGCCTGTAAGTTATTTCTTTTGAAACCACAACCAAACCTTGTCACCCACAACAAAAAGGTGTGCAATCCTATGTTTGTCATGGCATTGCTTATACTTCTAATTCATCTTCTCCAAGATGTCATGAACTTGCTGCTGGATGTGTTGCATTTGTTCAATTAACTTTGTTTCTTTTGATACCTTAGATATCCCATGAGGTGTGTATTCCATGGTGGATAATGGAATGGCTATATCAATTGGTGTCATGGGTTGGAACCTAAGGCATACTTGGAATGGACTGTGCTTGGTCAAGCTGTGCAAGGCCAGATTATATCCATGTTGTATGAAAAGAAGCCCCTCATCCCATGTGTGTGGATGTTTGGAGTGATACATCTAGATCATGTGAAAATAAAGTGGTTCACCACATTTATCTGACCATTAGTCTATGGATGGAAGTTTGTGGACTTCATCAGCTTGGTATCCATCATCTTCCATAGAGTAGACCAGAAGATGCTCAAGAACCTGTTATCTCGATATGAGACAATGGACTTGGGGAGACCAAAATAGAGCCATACATGACTAAAATATAGTTGAGTAGTTTCTTCAGTGAATATATTTTTCTTACAAGCAATCATGATAGCCATTTTAAAAAAATGATCAACTACAACAAAAATACAGTCCTTACCATGTTTTGAAGTGGGCAAACCTGAGAGAAAATCCATTGATATAGATTCCCAAGGCTTGGTTGGTTCTGGCAATGGCATGTCAAATCCTTGCTTCTTATTTGTTGGCTTGGCTATCGTATATGGGGTACAAGATTTTAGGTACCTTTCCACATCCTTTCACATATGGGGCCAGTAGAAGTGTTTTTGAAGAACTACCAATGTCTTTTCTACACCAAAGTGTCTAGTTATCCTACTAAAATGTGCTTCCCATATCATCTTCTATTGCTCTATAGCTGAAACATAGATATGACCCATATGACATAGGACATTATCTTTCAAATAGAAATCAAAAACATGTTTACCTTCTTGAAACACTTGATATGTATCAACAAAGGCAGGATCTGCTTCATATAAAGCACCCAAAGTGGTAATCTCATGTTTGCATAGGTCAAGAAATATTGTGAGTGTAGTAATTGAAGGGTGGCTCAGATAATCTATGGTCATATTTGAGCTCCCCTTTTTGTGTTTGACTATCAAATGGAATTTATATAGATATGTGGCCCACTTTTGGTGCCTCTCATTTCATAGTTTGCTCTACATCTGGATGAATTCTAATGGTCTATGGTCAGTGTGGATGACTATCTCTTTCCCCAAGATGTAGTGTTTCCATTATTTATAGGCTTGCACAATGGCATAGAGCTCCTTGTCATATGTCAGGTATTTCTTAACTGTATCAGTGAAAGTTTCACTATGATATGCAATAGGATGGCCATATTGCATGATGATAGCTCCCATGACATATTCAAATTCATATATCATGAACGAAAAAGGTTGATGCAAATTTGGTAGGGCAAGATTAGGGTCTGAGTAAAGTCTATTCTTCAAATTTTCAAATTCCCTTTATTGTATTTCACCCCACTGAAATGTATCTTTAGCTCCTCCTTTAGTCACTTGGGTTAGTGGCCAAGAAACATGTGAGAATCTAAGAACAAACCTGCGATAAATTTTTTCAAGACCTAATAAGCTGTGAAGTTCTATGAGGTTCCTTTGTGTAGGCCATTCTCAAATAACCCAAATATTCTCTATATTGACATGGACCCCTTCCTCATTCACAATGTACCCTAGGTACTGAATTTTTTTCATCTTGAATGTGCATTTGTCAAGATTTGCATACAACTTATGCTCCAAAAGATTCTGAAGCACCTTATGGACATGTTACAGATGTTCCTCCCATGTTATGCTATAGATGAGTATGTTGTCTAGGTAGACAACCATGAATGAGTTGGTGAAGGGTCATAGGATGTCATCCATCATCCTCATGAAGGTTGTAAGTGTGTTAGTTTAAGCCAAAAGGCATAGCCAACCATTCGAAGAGCCCCTCCTTAGATTTGAATGTAGTCTTCCAGACATCAGTGGGATTAATGGGAATTTTGTTATAGCTAGATTTGGGATCAATTTTGGTGAAGAAATTCACACCATGGATTTGGTCTAGTAGGTCATCAATCTTGGTCAGGGAGTAGTGATTCTTCATAGTGATTTTATTTAGGGATCAATAGTCAATGCAAAGACTCCATGTTCCATATTTCTTTGGTGCTAGGACAATCAAGCTACCACAAGGTGAAGAGCTTGGCCTAATGTGACCCTTTTGGATTGACTCTTGAATCTATCTTTTTATGTCATCATTATCCAATATTGATCTATGATACATAGAATTATTAGTCAAAGGTGATCCTGAGATCAAATCGATATAATGTTTTACCTGGTAATTTAGTGGAACTCTCGTGGGTGACTTGAATAAGTCATTATATTCTCTTATAATTTGTCCCATCTGATCTTATTAGTTTGATTGTGTATTCAATATTGCAACATCGACCTTCTTGGATTAATGTGGTTTGACCACCATGAGAATGAATTTCTTTATCTTCTCCACCAATCTCTTACATTTCTTGGCACTAATTAGGGAGATAGATGCGGGAGGTGGTACCTTATAGTGCCATGTTCCAAGAGTGAGAGTGATTCTTTGAGTTTGTGATTCATATATGCCATGTTGATCATACATGAATGACTGACCAAGGAGTACATCACAAACATCTAGATTGACCACATCACATAAGACTTCATCTTGGAAAGGTTTTATCACATATGAAAGAAGACACTGATGGGTGACATAGAGGTCTCTCCCTAGGCTGAACCATCCAATACTGTATGGCTTTAGGTGAGGCTTCATGGATAGATTTAGACTTTCCACAACTTTAGTAGAGATTAAATTCTTTTGACTCCCACTATCAAGAATGAAATGTAGAGGCTTACCTTTTACCCATAATTTGGAGTGAAACAATCTTTCTTTGTCATCTAGCCTTTCCTCACAGGTCTATGATGAAGCAACGATGGTATCAAGCTTAGTATCTATAGTCTCTTCTTTATGATCTTCAACTATAGGTTGTGTATGAGATAGAGCAATAGATGTTGATTATTGTGACTCAGAAAGAAGTGACTTGATGGCTCAACATTCTTCTTTGGAGTGAGTTCTAGTTTTGTGGTAATCAAACCATTTTCTAGTCTTCCCCTTCTATGTTTCTTATCTTGAAACTCTTTTTTCTTCCAATTTTGGCATCATGTTTGACCTTCCTTATCACTTTTCCATTTCAAAGGCTAACTCTTCATATTCTTTCTTCCATGCTTTTGCTCAATATTCACTGTGAACTTGTATGCCTCACCGAGGGTTTCCAAATTAAAGAGTTCCATTTCCCCCATATGTTGTAGTCCACCATGATATTTGAGATTCTTATGTGTCTCACTTTCTTGGATGCCTAATCTTGCAGATAGAGAATGGAAAATGTCTATGTCATCTTGAATAGATTGGTCCTTACCTTGGCGAAGTTGTTGCCACTGTATGTATAAATCATTATATGCTTTAATGGGATAGTATTATTCCTTTACCACTTCGATGAAATCATCTTAGGTAGGTTCAACCTCAAGGCTAATGTCATATATACTAAACCTCTTTTTATACACTTCCCACCAATTTTTCATGGGCAAAGATGCTTTCAAAAGAGTAAAAGTGATATTTTCTCCATCGGTGAATTTAGTTATAGAGAAGTAGGAAGATAATTGATCCAACCAATTTTATTCTACATCAGCATTGATTTTTACTTCAAATGTAGGGATATCAAAATTCAAATAAACTTTGAAAGGTTTTGGGGCACTGAAATGATGTTCTATGGATGAGGTGCCAGGAAGTATAGATGAGGAGCCAAAATTTCCCATCAAGAGTTATTGGAGAATGTGGGTGAATTGTTGCAGCATCTATACTTATTACCATTAGAGGGATTCATTTACCATTTCATTGAAGGTATTATATGTCTTAGTGTCATCTACCATTTTAATTCATTTGGAGTGAATAGGTAGATAGTTTGGAAGCTTTGTTGTTTTCCACCCAAGCTTCTTATAGCCTGACCTTGTCCTCATGATCATACACTCTCAAGACAAACCACTCTGATACCACTAATCCAAAACTTAGAAGTTTTAATTTAAATATATTTCAATAACATGAAAATAACATTATAACAATGAATTCTTTGAGAAGAGATGTTTTATTACTCAAGATCATAATACAACTATATGCTTATCTCTGGGAAGAGATGTTTGATTTCCATTTTAGGTTACATCTTCATTTATACACATTTTGAAAGTAGGAAGAGAATTTGAAAGGTCACTAATATTGAGGGAGATTAAGTGGTTCAAATTCCATGATTTAAAACAATATAGAATTCAAGGAATTACTATTTTTAGAAACTTACTATTTTTAGACTGCACTACTAAAATTAAAATTTGGGGCACTTCCATTAGGTTTTTAGGGGTCAAAAACCATTTATAAAATATCCATGCCATCTCACCACATTGTCCTCATTCTTATATTTCCAATGGTTCAAATGAGGAGTCAATTAGAGCTACGGTGTAAAATTTATGGCTCTCAGAAGTTTCGTCATCAATTGGGGTAGAACCATCCCCTGAATTATTGCCTGAATTATTGACCGGATCAACACTAGCATAGTTCCTTTGCCAATAGAACAATATGCTTATGCCCAACTGACCAAATTATAGACCCAAGTTAGGTATATCTCTAATTTTTAAATGAAGGGACTCCTAATTGTTACTTTGATTTGTTCCAGCTCTACCATCACCCAGTGATGCATGTTTTATTCTAGATAAGTGGTTTTCTCCTTGCACTTAATATTTAGGGTAAATCAATTAAATTAGTAATTTTAAATATTTATCCATTTAATAATCTCTTTAAAAATATAGGATATATATATATTAATTCCTAAAAAGATAAATCATTTGGTGAACCCGAATTACTTCAAATATTACTTAACAACCCTAATTCCTTTCATAGGGTTTGTCTTCTCCAACCGTGTGTAATAAATTAGGGTTTATAAAATTTTAATTTTTTCTATTTTTTGCACATCCTAACTGATCCATATCCATCCTCTATTATTATTTTCATTAATTCAATATTTTAAATTTTCTATTAAAACCCTTCAAACCTTATCTTCACATACTAGGTTCTCATACATCCAAATATTAGCCCTTTAGGGTTTCAAGTCAACTTCTATTTTTTTGTACTTTGGGTTGAATATTTATAATATTTTCAAAGTTATTTATGTTGGATTATATTATCACTAAATTTTTCTTATTGTTCATTTTTTACATTCTCTTTTGTGTTAAGTTTAAGATGACATCTAGGGAACCTCTTCCCCCTCACCCAGTTGATAATTTTTTAAAAATTTCTCATAATTATAAAAATGAATGGACCAATTTTCAAAATTACACACTAGCACATGATAATGATTACAATTTCATTTATAATGATGATGATTATTGTTGTTGTAATGATGGATATGATGATTACTATGAGCATGACAATGAAAGTGATAATGGGGATAAATTAGATGCATCTTGTTCTCCTTCTCTTCTCTTCTCCCCCACTTCCAAAAATCAAATTAACAACATATGGCCAAAATAACCCCTTATAGGTAGTACTTTGTTTTAATGAAATCTTAGCCTATCAACTAATTTTTCCACATATAATATAATAAAAATAAAACCAGTATACCTTTGCATGATTCAAGTAATATTAATCATTCACATGATGTTCCTAACATAGAAAATGAAAATGAATCTTTTTCACCTTTCTCAATTAAATTTTAAAGACCATGTATAACTAATATTACACCTTTTACATGTTTGAAAACTAAAGTAGATGATATTGTGTTGTCACCTTCTTTTACCTTTCAAGCTCAACATATGGATTCCATGCAAAACTATAGATAATTCAAATTCTCTAACCCTTATTCTACATGTCATAACATTCAAAATGCAAAAATGATTTCTACTTCTTCTACCCTTGACTCCATTAATGAAAATAATGATAACATGTGCATTCTACTCATAGCTAGTGAGATACCCATTACATTTCACCTATACATGATGATATGTTGCATATTAGTAAAAAATTTAAAATATTCTTCTAATCCTCCACTTATTGGACATAAAAATGATAGTTATTCTTCCCTTAACTCTACAAGTGAAATTAATTTTGATTTTGACAAAACTTGGAATAACAATGATTACTATGATTTTAGTGAAGATGAAATTGAGTCCACTCCTAGTCTTATCCTTGATTCACACATATCTCATGACAAAATTGATTGATTATCAAATGTCAATTCAAATGATAATATGTCTTCAAATAAAAGTTTATAAAGTTATACTCATGTTCCCAGTTTACATTCTCATGATAATGATATATCTTCTATTCCATTACCATGTGATACTTCTTTACCAATTAACAATATAAGAGATACCAATGAATCTACTCTACTCATCCTTACTAAAATAGAACATGTTTCTCATCATAACCTCCATGAGGGTGATAGCTAATTTCCCTCTCACTAGGTCCAAGTTATCACCCCTCCAAAGCTTACAGTGAGCTAACCCAATATCTCTACCAATGTTGCATAATGTAGTGTACCAATGGCTAAAATTAACAATAAGATTAAACTTTTAAATTAACCTATTAATGATATTAATATACATTCTCAAGAGGTAATATCATTGATGCATGTTGTTGACACTTTATAATAACAAGTACATCATCTCACCTTAGAAATTAAAGCATAATACTCTTTGGATGATTCCAATGCTATCCATGGCAACCCTATCTCATGCATAATCATCAATGTAAAACTACCAAAGAAGTTTTAGATACTAACATTGCCTAAGTTAAATGGACATGGAGATCCATATTGCATATCAAAGCCTATAGAAAGGCTATGGTACATACCACTGGTAGTTTGATTCTCCTATAGTTATTTCCCAATAGTTTAACATATGAGCCATTAAATTGGTTCCATCATTCACACCCTAATGGTTCACTACATACATATAATGACTTATAAGTATTTATTATGTATTATATCCATAAAAAGGGACCTCAAGTCACATATGAGATGTTTCCTTCACTACACCAGGGTGAGTTAGAATTAGTAAATGATTACATTTTATGATTCAAGTCAGGTATGTAATAGTTGATCTGTCAGTCAATAGATTTAGAAGTAAAATACATCTTTTATAGAGGCCTCATTTTAAATCTTAAGGATAAACTTTTTCATGAGACATCCCATATCATTTTTTCATCTATGTTACACAACTATGACATTAGAGAAGAAGTTGGGACTAGTTGAGACACATTTAGAGGCAAATTTTGATTTAGATCTCTCACAGTCATAGTCATCCAATATGGTACAAGCACCTAATATACATACACTTAAGGAAAAAATTGGAACAAAAATAACCAATCAAGTGTTGAAATTTGTCATTGATGTCAAAGGAAGTGTGAGGTCTTGTGTGTTTAAGAAGGCTAGTTCAATATTGGGTAATGACCTATATGGTCTAAGGAGACCTGATCAAAAGATAATTATGGGAGATACTTTGGATCCTATCTCAAATTTTTTGAAGTGATTAGTGAGCTACAAAAGGTGTCTTGAAAATCTTAAAGTAGTATGGTGCCTAGTAGGACTGTGAGATGAACTAGTTCTTAAGCATGAGTATGGCTTATAGAGGCATGATGGTGGTGATATGGATGTGTATAAGATTTAAAATATTAAATTAAATGTTATATCATGTGATAAAGGTGTTGATTCAATCACATGACTCTCATAACGAGCCAAATGGGTATGTTCTTCTTTAGTGGTCTTATCATGGACCTAGTCTTAAGACCCTAGGTGACAGAATGAGGTATCATGATCAGGTTTGAAGGATTTTGAGCTCATGTGAGAATTTATTTAGGTTTTAAATTATGTTTCAAGCATTTTTATGTAGTTTAGGTCTTTATTTGAAGGAGAAAGCATAAAAAGTGAAGTTAAGGTCTCTTGAGTGCTAGAATGAAGACTTGCATACCCGAGGACTTTATTTTGCTTATTGACAAATGTGACTATTGCATGGGAATTTGAGTTATTATGTGGAGATAAAAAAAAGGATTCTAATAATGTTTTTAAATCATTAGGATTTGGTTTTAGGGGTAGAGTTTTATGAACAAATGTTAAGAATGAAGACTGATCTAAAACCCTCCTTAAACCCTCATAATGACCCAATTTAGAATATCTTGTTATAAATGTCTTAGAATGATTTGGTTGATATATTTTGGTGATTGGAAAAGGTATAATACTCTCCTATGTACCTCCATGTGGCATTGGTCTACTAGATGAATGAGTGGAAGCTACAAGACATTCATTATTTCTCATAAATTTTGTATAACAGGTAGGGTTGACTAAGTCAAAGTTGTACAATGAATGGAGGTTGAAGCTTATTACTTATATTTTAATAACATGTAGGTTTATGATTTGGTTTATATATTAATTTGTGAAAATTTGATGTTGTAAGATGGCCAGTTGCTAGCAAGCCTAGTGAAGCAATTTAGTACAAATCCACACAAAGATGAGTTGAAGGTTCCTATAAAATTATCATGAAGGATTAATGCTTATAATTGAATGGAGGAGTGGTTTTTTACTTTTATGGCATACAAATATTTTATATATATATTGGTGATCAATATTTATGGTGAAATTTCTCAAGCTAAAATGGCTTATTTGAGTGAGTTAAGACTGTGTGTACTAAGGTTTTGTAATGGGTTTGTAAGTTGAATTATTACAATAATACCATGATGTTTTTGTATATGAGATTTATATATAGGCATCATATTATATCATAAATGTAACAATTGTTCATAATTATGTCTAAAAATGTGTTGGAATGCAAGATCATCATGAGTGGTTCACAAGGTAAAATGATAGTTCTGAGTAAGTAAGTGAGAGTGATGAGTTGGAGGATCTTTGCACTTAGATGATGCATCTAATGAATATGATGTTGTTTTTTAAGACCTAAAATAATTATCCATGATTAATATAAGGTTTTCATTCACTTTAAGAGGTTGTAATATAGAAGACAAAATAGCTTGTTTGGCTATGTAAGGACTGTAAGAGAGAAGCTTAATAAATTGGTCAGGAAGACTAATAGTTGACACTAGCTATTATGATATATATAATGGAGGATTTTATATATATCACATATAAACTATTAATTTTCATAATAAGTCTTGGAAGTTTCATTTTAGAAGTTGAAAAACAACATTCATCATGATTGTGCTATCTAACTTGTTGGCAGTTCTGCGTAGTCATCTAATAGAGATGAGTTCAAGGTGATTTACCTAGATTTAAAGAATATATTACATATTAATATTTTTATGTATGTATCAAAGGTTCATGTGAATTTAATTTTATTCATGATAAGTCCCTATGTAAGTGTGGAGATTTAATTATTCATGACTAGGTTTTTGAGCTTTCAGACAATTCTAAGTGGTCATGTTGCAAGAGTGATTTTGAGGCTTTAAGCCTTGTATTGTAGTGTATAAAAGAACATGGTGATGACCCTAAGTTCACTAGGGTTATATCCATGTGATTATATGTTATGTTTATGTGTCAAAATTGTTTTTATACTTTAGTTATATGAGATATACTGTTTGGGTAAGTAAAGACCTAGTTGTGAGTTGTGCTAATGAAGTGGTCCAAATAGTGAATTTGAATAAAAGATAGTATGGAACTATATGAATATTATCAAGGGTATATTATATATGTGTGTGAATTTTATCATCCATGTATGGAGGATCAATAAGTTTGAAGAGGGATAAGTGTAACATGTTGCTTGAGAAGGCCTAATTACATTAGGTCTATATTAGGCCTAATGGTGGTTTTGGTCCTTATGAATAATGACTGACCTATGTAGTAAGTTTTTAATTTATGAAACACATGTATTGACATATTATAATGGTGATAAAAGTATGAAGATATTTTTTCTTGACCAAGGTGGGTGAGAACAAGAGTCAAGTATAAAAAGAAGGCATAATAGGCCTATTTGTGCATGTAAGAAGAATGAGAGTGCAAATGAATAAAAGAGAACCTTGAGGAGAAGAAAGAGGTAATATAGACCTTCATATAGGAGTAAAGTATTAGTCATGAATATCCATCAAAATATTTTAGTATGTTAAGAAAGGTCATAAGACCTAACCTAGTCAAAAAAATGTTAATTGAGTGAATTAAAATAAGGTCAAATTTGCTTGTTTAAAAAGATAGTTTAAGAGTGTTGAAGGAGCCATATTGTGTTGATTGAGAGACTATCAGATTTGAATCAAATATTTGTTCTTGATGTATGATAGTGGATAGATAAAATAGAGAGATGAAGAAGAGGTCACCTTCTATTGGTTGAGCAACAAGGTGTTGTGAAACTAATCAAGTTGGTCTTGGTTGAGTTGGTGATTTGTCAAGAAGGAGTGGGAATTTCATTGTAGGCTGATGATTTTATAAATTTCCTTGAATTCTATGAGTTTTTGCTAATTCACTTGGGGGTTGGGTTCCTCCTTCCAATTTAGAGCTTGCTAAAGGCCTAGTTGAGTTGGTACTTGACTAGTGAGGGGTTAGTGCTCCTTGTGGAACCGCCTCACTAAATATTAATTCATGGTTTTATAGGACTATTGTCCAAGATATGTTTCAATTGGTTTTATCCCCCATGAGTTTTTCCCACACATATCTTGAATTCATGTCATGATATCTTGCTTCATGTTTATGTAATTGCTTCTCCATGCATTACTTGATCACTATATTGGTTTGAAAGGTTAATCATGTTAAATATAAATAAAGGATTGTTTTAGGACACTAATTAACCCACCTCTTAGTGGTTTTAATTCCAAAAATTGGTATTAGAGTAGGTCCTTTGGAGAAGGCTACACAGCTTGAAGGTGATCCTAGAAGCATAAAATGGCTAAGCTTGTGAAGGTGAGTTGCAAGATCAGTATGTTTATCAGCTTATGGAAGAAGAAATATTGGTGGATGCTTATTGAGTCTTGGTATATGTTTCATGACAAGAAGGTGTTTTCATTAGTCTAGTATATAAAGAGATAATTTTAAAACAACTAAGAATTCTAGTTGTTTGCATGATCTAG
Organism: Torreya grandis; assembly: GCA_037957365.1. Taxonomy (NCBI): domain Eukaryota; kingdom Viridiplantae; phylum Streptophyta; class Pinopsida; order Cupressales; family Taxaceae; genus Torreya; species Torreya grandis. The sequence goes on along the minus strand of JARHVA010009068.1, from coordinate 196,208 downwards.
GTCATGATTGAGGTTTGCATAAGAGGACTGCATGATAAGACAATAGGAAGATAGGTTCAAGTAGTTAATATTTTTGAAAGTATTCCTAAGGTCATCAAAGGATTTCCATGGTGGTCTACAAGGTCTATCTCAGTATGGATGATGGTTCAAGTGATTGGTTAGATTTGTCAAATTTAAGTGGACTAAGGTATGCTTGGTGATAGGGGAACATGTGTGAGATGATTTAGATATTTAGGAAGATTTTTTTGTTGTGGTAAGGTGAAAAGAGTTTTTTCATATCATTGAGGTGATAGAGGATGTTATGAGGGTTCCTTATATGCATTTATGAGGATATAGTGTTTCTCATGATTCTTTGGAGATAGAAAAAGTACCATTCTAGCTTAAGAACATCTTACAGGTATGAAGCAACCAGTTTTTTGGTGAACTTATTATATGTACCTAGAAATTCAACTTTGGTTAAAGGGTTTCATGAAGATGTTCTCTATAGTGCTAAGATTCTTCCCTGCAAGTTTGATATCTTGATGTATTCTCTAGATCAAGTTATGAGCTTTTAAATTTGGTCCTATGTGTAGTGACATGCCAAAGGTAGTCAAATTTATGATTCAGGAAATAATCATTGGGAATTCAAAAATATAATCATTGGGATTTGAATTCGAATGATTGTGCACGATTTTTTCAGATATGAGAGCAGTCTTTTGCCTATATAATCCATGGAAGAGGTCAAAACATGTTGGTATAAAAATAAAAGATAGAATAGACTTTCTATAGATTATCTTCAATGTGATTTGGATATTTGGATTTTTGCATAGGTGCATTTATTGTGGGTCAAAGTTAGATTTTGTTGATTGTGTTTTTGTTTAAGATAACCCACGATGAATAAAGTGGATTTAGAACCTCTCTATTGGTCTTGAATTGGTGTTCTAAGTTTTGGAAGATGTTGTTACCTCATTATAGTATTGTTCTATGCATTGAATAATTTATGAAAGTATGCTTGTTGATGCAGGAAATTGCAATCGGGGCAACAAGGTCAAACTCCTACCTTCTCCTCGCAACATGGAAACTCCCCTCTCGCTTGTGGGACTAGTGAAGCTCAAGGGGAGAGTCTCTAGATAAGGGCTAGCTCCCTTTGATGTATCATGTTTGTTCCAGCAAGTTTAAAATATAGGTATATATATATATGTATATATATATATATATATGTATATGTGTGTGTGTGTATATATATATATATATGTATGTATATAGCTATATAATAGGGGGATGAAAAGGGAAAAGAGAATGCATGAAAACAAGCCTACTCTAAAGAGGTGATGCACCAAAATAAAATGACCTTCCCACACCCACACTAAGGATCAGACAAAAGAAACATACATACACTCAGACTTGGTAGAAAGGCCAGGCTACAAGAAAATGGCAGGGAGGTTCTTATGAAAACACAAGAATAGGGACTCACCAAGATGTTGTGAAATACAGTGACTTCCTCTGTTCTATACTTCCAAATAGAGCTCTTCTCCTATCAGCTACATAAAATGGCACCTTGTAGATAACTGGTGTGTTGGTGTTGAACTTGTGAGAGCATCAAAAGACAATGACTGAACACAAATTAACACTCAAGACATACACAAAATATCCATCCAAGAAGAGGTAAAAATTGCTTTTATTTGATTCAGGAGGAAATTTTAGCAGGGTTGCACCTTGTAAAATTGTGAAAAGATGATTACAAATGACCAATTCACAATGTTATATGGAAAAACCAAAGAGGCTCATTTTTGGCGCTCTTTGTTTGCAAGTGGGCTATCACATCCCTCATTGGGAAGAAGAAAACACTGTTGCCGATGTCATCCTTCTAGAAGGGACCTGATGGAACCATGCTTGTCACTTTGTCTTTTCTCCATTTTGTCTTATCTAGCTCATTCAGCCCTTGGGGCGAATATCTTGGCGGGTCACTACATTCTGAGCTCTTTCTGGTTAGCGCTCTTTTGCTTTTAAAACAAAATGGCCATTTCACTTTGTCAAACTTGACATCCTCTGGGTCGTCATCAGGTCCTTTGTTGGCTTCGAGCCTTCCTAATTTCTTTGGGGCTTGCTTTAGTCTTAGCACCCTCCCGAGTAGCTCCTTTGCCTTGTATACTTTGGTGGGTCCTTGTTTGCCTTGGACTGTCTGCCAGGCCTTTATATGTTTTCCATAGGATTTTTTCTGCAGATATTTCCCTGCAGGCAAAAAGTCTACAAAAATTCCTCGAGTTTGTTTGCTGTGTTTTTCATGGGCTTTTGTCTGTAGACATTTCCCATGGACAAAAAGTTCACATAAATTCTATCTTCCCCTTTGCTTTTGTGTTAAGCTGTGCCCAAAGAAATTTAGGACTTAGACTTAGTTAATTTTGAACAAATTTGAAATTTGGACTTTGAACCAAATTGAATTTACCCAGGTCCTCTTCATTTGAAGTGTTGGCCCTCCACTAGGGCATTGGACTAGGCCGATGAATCAAAGGCCGAACTAATGAACTAGGCATTGAAACAATGAACCAAGCCAATGAACCAAAGTGCCAGGACGATGAACCAAAGCACTGAACTGAGCTAGAACCAAACCTTTGGACTTTGAAGAAGATGAAACAAATGCTGATAAACCAACCAGTTGAACCAAATGATTGAACCAATCATGTTGAACCAATTAGAGAACCACTAGCATTGAACTTGTGTAACCCCAAAATTATTGTTTTCAAATAGCAAGGGGAGGAGGTGACCACAATTTTTCTTGTGGGAAAAATTGGTCAACAGATTGGTGACTCACAGAGGAAGCATGCCTACTATGCTTAGAACCTAGTTGCCTTGCAGTCCATTGGGTTCAGAGTCAAATGCAGCTATAAAAGAGTTAGCAACAGCCCCAAAAGATTCAAGAATCAAACACAAAGCTTTTACCCCTACATGCAAAGGGAAAACACACAAGGCTAAAAAACACTACTTGTGCAAACTACACTTAGGGAAAGTAGGAAAAGAAACTAAAAGCAAACTACTATATACAGCTAACCAGGAATGTTTGCCTCCCTCCTGGATCAAAAGGAAAATTTCTTAAGTCCCCTTCCTGGCAAGAAGACTTATGGTGCTAGGCAAGTAGCTGAATGAAAAGGGGATTTGGTGACTTGCTCCTCTTTCCTATCACCTACATTGGCTAGAATCCAAGTGGATCATATTCAAACATGCCTCTGATATATATGTACTCTTCTTGTCCCTAGAGGCTTGTTGAATACTGGTTCTTCATATTGGTGCTCCTCACCAAGAAATCAATGGCTGCTGGCTCATCACCATAAGCCCTTTGATCTACACATTCCCTCTGCGATATATCATGGTCTGGCCTATTTTCTTCTGCCTCATTGAAAATCCTGTCAGATTCATCCTCTGCTCCCTCTTGGCCTTCTTGAAGAAGTGTGACTATGGTGATGTCTAAAATGGAATCACAAACTGATTGTTCATCCCATAGAACATCACCTCTTTATTCAAAACTCTCTTCTTAAAGGCATTCCTCCAGGAAGACAAACCTCTCCTTTTCCTCCTCTAACTCAAGCTCTTCAGCATAGTCATCCTCATCATCAAAACAACAAGGAAGTTCATCAAACAGAGGGGAAGAGAACTCACCATGTTTTTGTTCCTCCTTGTATTGGTGGAACACCTGCATATATGCAAGACCTGCATCTTCTCCATTGCTGATAAGGTCTTCACAAGTAGCCTCCATGATGATTCCACCTTTGTTGTCACTCGTGACAGCCTCTTGAAGAACTGTAGCTTGGATTTTCTGCTCCTCACCTGCCTCTTTCAAAATAGGTTCCTCCTTGAGAAGGGGTGAAGTGGGAAAAACACGTGGAAGAGGAGGCAATCCTTGAGCTAGAATCGAATGATTCTCCTCCTTCCAATTGATCAGCACTTCATCAATATTAGGTATGGCCTGATATTTCTCTTAGAAGTGTGTAGATGGGGTGTGCTCAGACATGGAATGTGTTGTTTGGTCTGAGCCATCCATCACACATTGGCTGAGGAATTTCTCTCTAGATTCCAACTCCTCAATTGTCCTGGCTAGATCCTCTTGGAAGAGATTTTCCTAGAGGTCGTTAGCATAATCATTAGTAGGAATAGCCTCAGCTTCTTCAAGGTTTTGAGAAAAATCTTACTTTTCCTCCTCCATTCTGCCCCATGATTCTACTATTTTCCCCCAATTTAGGATCTCAAAATTGGAATTTTGCTCCTGTGAACAAGCAACAACTTTGTTTTCTCCAAGGTCCTGGGGCTCCTCTGCAAGGTCTAGAAGTTTTAACTCTCTGTCAAGAAGTAGCTTCATCCTAGCCTCTAAATCTTCAATTTTCTTGGCTAGGTTGTCCTAAAAGAGTATTTCTTGGAGGTCATCAGCATTATCCTCTTTAAACCTCTGAGCTGGTCTCTGGCATTCCTTCCTCCAACTCAGAATCTGTGCATCACATTGAAAAACTTGGGGAGGCTGAGGAATACTAGGAAGAGAATGTTGATGCACTGGAATAGTCTCCAGAAGAGGGACGTGCTCGCTGGTGGTACTCCCCCAAATGAAAGATTCACAATCTAAGGAGTTTAGAAGGTTCATCTCCATGGGAGGTTGCTCTGATGCCCTCTGGTGTTGGAAAGCCAGGTGCACAGGATTGAGAGCGAATGTATTTGATGAGCTGGAGTAAGTGTAATCTGATAGAAAGGATTTGGCATAAAAGAGGGGGCCTTTTTCAGATCAAGAAGGGGCATGCAAGGCTGACTGCCTTGAATAGATGGATTTATCCATTTTGTTACCTCCTCTTCCATGGATTGTAAGGCCTGTGCTAGCCTAAACAAACACTCTTCTCTATACATAAGCTCTTGTTGATCCTCGTACTGCTCTTTCAGTCTGTCAATTTCCATTGTCTGCTTCTCAAATTCTAGCACCACCTCCCTTAATGTTGTAGGACAACTAGGATAGCTACTTGAGGGGATTGCATAAATATCTAGAGCCTGATTATATTCACATGAAGGAAAACAAAAAACATGATTCTGCGCAAAAGGATTATATATACAAAAATGATTTTGAATGGCACCAGGCTGTGCTTAACCAGTAGATTTAAATCAGAGTCACTAGATGCTAAAAATATTTGATTTGTTGTAAAAGGACTAGCATTAATCTTGATACCTTACTGCGTTATCAAACTGTGTGTCCCACTAGGTGTGCCAAAATTGTTGACATAGGAAATTGCACCCAGGGCAAGGAGGTCAAAATCCTACCTTCTCCTCGCAACATGGAAACTCCCCTCTCACCTGTGAGACTGGTGAAGCTGGAGGGGAGAGTCTTTAGATAAGGGCTAGCTCCCTTTGATGTATCATGTTTGTTCTAGCAAGTTCAAAATACAGGTGTGTGTGTGTGTGTGTGTATATATGTATACATCGATATAGTAGGGGGGATGAAAAGGGAAAAGAGAATGCACGAAAACAAGCCTACTCTAAAGAGGTGATACACCAAAATAAAATGACCTTCCCACACCCATACTCAGGATTAGACAAAAGAAACATACATACACTCAGACTTGGCAGAAAGGCCAGGCTACAAGAAAATGGCAGGGAGGTTCTTATGAAAATACAAGAACATGGACTCACCAAGATGTTGTGAAATACATACTGTAAGTGACTTCCTCTGTTCTATACTTCCAAATAGAGCTCTTCTCCTGTCAGCTACAGAAAATGGTGCCTTGTAGATAACTGGTGTGTTGGTGTTGAACCTGTGAGAGCATCAAAAGACAATGACTGAACACAAATTAACACTCAGAACATACACAGAATATCCATCCAAGAAGAGGTAAAAAATACTTTTATTTGATTTAGGTGGAAATTTTAATAGGGTTGTGCCTTGTAAAATTGTGAAAAGATGATTACAAATGACCAATTCGCAATGTTATATGGAAAAAACAAAGAGGCTCATTTTTGGCACTCCTTGTTTGTAAGTGGGCTATCACGTCCCTCATTGGGAAGAATAAACCACTATTTCCGATGTCATCCTTCTAGAAGGGACTTGCTGGAACCATGCTTGTCACTTTGTCTTTTCTCCATTTTGTCTTATCTGGCTCATTCGGCCCCTGGGGTGAATATCTTGGTGGGTCGCTGCATTTTGAGCTCCTTCTAGTTAGCGCTCTTTTGCTTTTAAAACAAAATGGCCATTTCACTTTGTCAAACTTGATGTCCTTTGGGTCGTCATCAGGTCCTTTTCTGGCTTCGAGCCCTCCTAATTTCTTCACAGCTTTCTTTAGTCTTAACACCCTCCCGAGCAGCTCCTCTACCTTGTATACTTCAGCGGGTCCTTGTTTGCCTTGGACTGTCTGTTGGGCCTTTATATGTTTTCCATGGGCTTTTTTTTGTGGACATTTCCCCATGGACAAAAAGTTCACAAAAATTCCTCGGGTTTGTTTGATGTGTTTTCCACAGGCTTTTGTCTGCGGACATTTCCCACGGACAAAAAGTCTGCAGAAATTTTGTCTGCCCCTTTGCTTTTGTGATAAGCCATGCCTGAAGAAATTTGAGACTTAGACTTAGTCAATTTTGAACAAATTTGAACTTTGGACTTCAAACCAAATTGAATTTACCTGGGTCCACCTTATTTGAAGTGTCGGCCCTCCACTAGGGCGTTGGACTAGGCCGATGAACCAAAGGTTGAACCAATGAACTAGGCACTGAAATAATGAACTAGGCTGATGAACCAAGTGCTAGGTCAATGAACCAAAGCACTGAACTAAGCTGGAACCAAGCTATTGGACTTTGAAGAAGATAAAACAAAAGATGATAAACCAACCAGTTGAACCAAATGACTGAACCAATCGTGTTGAACCAATCAGAGAACCATTGACATTGAACTTGTGTAACCCCAAAATGATTGTTTTCAAATATCAAGGGGAGGAGGTGACCATGATTTTGACTGTGGGAAAAATTGGTCAACATGCCTTTATGTAAGAAAATATCAATGAAAGAATATTGTACTTAAGGTTTATGTTTTTGGTAGACGTGAGTGACTTGATGAGTGGTGTGGAGCTGTTGGTCAATTTAGATGGATGATCAAAGTACTTGGATGTTTTTTTAAGGTCTTAAAGCTCCTGTTAGTTTTTGTAAATGGTTAGATTGATCTCAGTTGTGAAGAACTAGCTCAAATACATGATGAACAAGGCTATGAGGGTTTTAAGACTTCTTGTGTCTATAAACCTTAATGTGAATATTCATGATGTAAATGGCTCTTATTTAACCTATAAATATAACTGGAGTATTATATAGATTTTTTGCAATGTTTCCTATAATAGTTATCTTAATTTTTTTGCTTATTTGAGTGCAAGATGATGTCTAAGTAGCAAAGACAGAACAAGTGGTGTGAAAGTTGAAGATTGGTCTATGAGACCAATACCTTTAAAGGTAAAATGTGTTGATCATGTGATCTATGGTCTAGAGTTGGTTCTAAGAGTGAGATTACAAGTTGGTTGTGAATTGAAGATGATAAATAAATTTTTGAATATGTTCATTACTGTAGCATGACAAGTTTATGGTAATCTTGAAGAATATTGAAGTGGTTTTTCTCTAAAGGTTGTGTTATGATTTAAAATGTTATTTTGATGTCAAGATGACTTCATAAGGTTATAAAGGGTTTTTTTTTCATATTTTTCATGACATGAATATGTTCAAAATCTTGAGGATAATAGAGGTTATATGTTGTTCTTAACAAGACCTATTTGACTGTGTGTTTCCATAAAGATGTTATGAAGTGATCTAAGCCATGATGGATTGAGAATCTTGAAGAGAAGTAGGTATGGAAAAAGGGGGAGCTTAATGGTTATGTGAGTGGTTAGGTCCAAGGATAAGTAAACTATGTGTGGATGACCTTGTGAGAGTGTATATGACCCTTTGTCATTAATGTCAAAGGGGGAGAAAGTTCTTGATGGTCAAAGTTCCTATAGGAGAAAATTTATTTATGAAATTGTTTAGTTTGAGAAAGAAGCAGCTTGGTGAGTGTATTTTGAGAAGGATTAGTTCATTTTTGGTTCACCATCAATGTGGTTTTCCATAAATGACAAAGGGAGAGATTGTTAAAATTTGTCATTGATGTCATGTGTTTGTGCATTGTCATTGATGCTTAAGGAAGTGTGAGGTCCTATGAGTTCAAGAAGGCTAGTTCAGTCTTGGGTAGTGACCTATATTGTTTAAGGATATTTGTCAAAGGAGAATGATGGGAGATGCTATGGATCCTATATTATATTTTTGGAATTGATTATTGAGCTAAAAAAGATGTCTTGAAGATCTCAAAGTGGTATGGTGCTTAGTAGGGTTGTGAGATGGACTAGTTCTTAAGCATGGGTATGGCTTGTAGAAGCATGATGGTGGTGATATGGATGTGTATAAGATTAAAATTGTGTAATTTAGTGTGAGATCATGTGATAAATGTGTTTATTTAGTCACATGACTCTTAGAGTGAGCCAAAGGGGTATGCTCTTCTTTAGTGGTCTTCTCATGGACTTAGTCTTAAGACCTAGGTGGTAGAATGAGGTATCATGATCAGGTTTGAAGGCTTGTGAGATCATGTGAGCATTGATTTAGGTTTTAAATTTTGTTTCAAGTATGTTTATGTAGTCTTAGGTATTTATTTGAAGGAGAAAGAATAAAAAGTGATGTTAAGGTCTCTTAAGTGTTAGAATGAGGAGTTGTAGACCAGAGGACTTTATTTTTCTTGTTGACATGTGTGATTTTTGCATGGTAAGTTTAGATCTTTAGGAGAGATATAAAAGGGTCCTAAAATTGTTTTTCAAGCATTAGGAGTTGGTTTTAGGGGCAGATTTCTATGAACAAATGTTAAGAATTGAAACTTGTCTAAAACCCTCCTTGAACCCTCATAATGACCCAAGGTCATTTGGAATATTTTTTTGGAAATGGATTATAATGGTTTATTTGATATATTTTGGTGATTTTAACATGTAGAGGACCCTCCAAGGTACCTCCAGGTGGCATTTTTCTACTAGATGAGTGAGTAGAAGCTATAGGAAATCCATTATTTCTCATAAGTTTGTATAAGAGACAAGGTTGAGTGAGTCAAGGTTACACAATGAATGGAGGTTGAATATTGTGACTTATATTTTTTCCCCATGTATATTTATGAGTTTTTATATAGGTTCAAGTTTGAAAATTTGATTTTACAAGATGGCCAGTTGCTAGCAAGCCTAGTGAAGTAGTTTAGTGCAAATCTAGGTAAAGATGAGTTGAAGGTTCCTATCAAATTATCATAAAGGAATAATGATTATAAGTGATTGGAGGAGTGGGTTTGGATTTTTATGACACGCCGATATTTTTTATATATTTTTTTGATTATTATTGATGGTGAGATTGTTCAAGCTAAAATGACCTATCTGAGTGAGTTAAGATTGTGTGTAGTAAGGTTTTGTAATAGGTATGTAAGTTGAATTATTGAAATAATACCATGATATTTTTGTATATAAGAGTGATATATAGTTATAATATTATAAAATACATGTATAAATAGTTATGAATTGTGTATACATAGGTGTTGGAATGCAAGATCATCATGATTGGTTGACAAGGTGGAATGCTAATTCTGAGTAAGTGAGAGTGATGATTTTGAGGATGTTTGCACTTAGATTATGCATATAATGAATATGATGTTGTTTATTAGGACATAAAATACATATACATTATTGATATAATTTTTAGAGTCACTTTAAGAGGTTGTAATATATAATCCAAAATGGCTTGTTTGGCTGTGTAAGGACTATGAGAGAGAAGCTTAACAAATTGGTCTGAAATATAATGGATAATGTTATAGAGATAAAATATAAACTATTAATTTACATAATAATTAATTTAAGTGTCCTTATAAGATTTTAAAAACAATATTCATCATGACTATGTTGTTAGGCTTGTTTGCAATTGTATGTAGTCATCTAGCAGAAATGAGTTTGAGGTGATTTGCCCAGATTTGAAGAATATATTACATATTAAGATGTTATGGAGGTTAAAAAATTTTAATTTTAATGTATTTTTATTCATGATAAGTCACCATTCAAGTGTGGAGAGTCAATTGTTCATGACTGGGTTTTTGAGCTTTCAGATAGTTCTTAGTGGTCATATTGAAAGAATGAGTTTGAGGCTTTAAGACGTGTTTTGTAGTGTCTCAAGCACATGGTGATGACCCTAAGGTCATGAAGGTTATATAAAAATTTTATATTATTTTTATGTGTAAAAATTGGTTGTATACTCGAGTTATGTGAGACAAACTTTCTAGGTATGTGAAGACCTAGTTGTTAGTTATGTTAATGAAGTGGTCTAAATAATGAATTGGAATAAAAGGTGGTATGGACCTATATTAATTTTATTATGGGTCTATTATATATGTGTGTTAAGTTTCTCATCCATGTATGGTGGTTCAATAAGTTTCAATAGGGTTAAGTGTAATGTGTTGCTTGAGAAGACCTAATTGCCTTAGGTCATTATTCGGCCTAATGGTGGTTTTGGTCCTTATAAGTAATGACCAACCTATGTAGTGAGTGTTTAATTTTTGAAACATGTTTACTGACCTATTCAAATAATTATCCAATTATGGATATATGTTTTTCTGATGAAGGTGGGTGAAATCAAGAGTTAAGTATAAAAAGAAGGCATAATAGGCCTATTTGTGCATGTAAGAGGAATGAGAGTGAAAATGAATAAAAGTGAACCTTGAGGAGAAGAAGGACATCATATATAACTCCAGATAAGAGTAGAGGATTATTCATGGATATCCATCATAAATTTTGAGTATGTTAATCAAGGTCATATGACCTAACCTATTTAAGAAAAGGGCTTATTGAGTGAAGTAGAAGGGATGATTTGCTTCTTTGAAGAGATAGTTTGAGAGTGTTAAAGGAGTAATAATGTGTTGATTGAGATAATATTATATTTTACTCAAAGACATTTTCCTAATGTATGATAATGTATACAAAAGATAGAGATCTGAATAAGAGGTCACCATCTATTGGTTGAGCAACAAGGTGTTCTGAAGGCGATCAAGTTGGTCTTGGCTGAGTTGGTGCTTTGTCAAGAGGGTGTGGGAGCTATGTTATAGGTTGATGATTTTAGAAATTTATTTTAAGTGGATAAGTTGGTTTTTATTCACTTGGGTGTTGGGTTCCTCCTTGTAAGTTGGAGCTTACTAAAGGTTTAGTTGAGTTGGTACTTGACTAGTGAGGGGTTGGTACTCCTTATGGGGTTGGTGCCTCACTAAATCTTGATTCATAGTTTTATATGACTGTAGTCAAAGATGTGTTTTAGTGGGTTTTATCCCCCATGAGGGTTTCTCACATATCTCTTATGATCATGTATTGATATCTTGCTTCATGTTTATGTGATTGCTTCTCTATGCATTGCTTGATCACTATATTGGTTTTAAAGGTTAATCATGTTAAATGTAAAGAAAGGATTTTTTAGGACACTTATTCACCCCCCTCTTAGTGGTTGTGATTAAAAAATCAAGATACTCAAAAAAGGCAAAGAATAACTTCATAGAGCATCTCCCATAGTGAATAGAACATATGGCACCAATAGAGGGTCTATATAGTTTTCATATAGAGATAGACCTCATGATATCTTATTTACATATTAGATAGGAGAATGATCACACTTACTCCTATTGATAATCATCCAACACATCATTTTCACATAATAAGAAATAAATCATATTGAAATTATCATCAAATCAATGGACATTAGGATACTAATTATTGTCCACTTAGAGATAGTATTGACCAGTATGTCGACAAAGGCATTATAACATTCACATAGGGGGCATCGAGATCTCCTTCTCCACATTATGCTAGATCATAATCCTCTACAAGTGAGTTATCACAAGATGTTCCTTTCAAGGAGTCATTGGTTACTCATAGTATGAGCTACATGGTTTATAGGACACCTACATATGAGATATCTCATGCACCATAGATTCTGTAAAGATGGAAACTATTTCAAAGAGATCAACCTACTTATAATGACATGATGACAAGAGAGAAAATAACTCAACCACTAGTTTTAGTAAGAAAACTAATTAAGATACTTGGTAAAAATCACATAAATCATAGCATAAGTTTAATATGACAACTAATTAAGATATTTTTAAGAGATCATACACTATAGAGTATAGTTTCAATATGACAACCGATTAATCTATTTGCTATAGAATATAAAAATATAGATACCACCAATGCACCATGATTAGTATCAATTTTTGAGACTAATTATACACCTACACAAAATGAGCATTATGGTCCCTTGTTTACTATTCTCGTAGGATTCAAATAGTGCATCTTGTAGTCACAAGATCAATAATAACATATAATAGATACTTCCATGTCATCAATACCAAAAACTAACATTTATAATACAATATCAATATTTACTCAAACATATAGATACAATTAAAATCAATTCTCATTATCAATTCAAAGAACACGTCTTCATATCAACCCATAACCCCATGAACATAATCAAATATCTACTCAAAAAAATAATGCTACAATAAAAATATCAAATAACATGATGTCCATATATCAATAAGTCAATATATATAGACACACACACACACACAAACAAAACTATTACTCAAAATAATTTTTCATATAATGATATATAATTACTCAATAATATGATCTTGGTCACTAGGAATAACTTCATCACCCTCATTCTCATCTACATACACACTAGAGCTTAATGCCCCCACATCCCCTCTAGATCATTATCTAGATTGAGACATGTGTTTAAACTCTCTATACCATAACACTAATAGCTCAAAAATCACTTTTGCATGCTCACATTGAAGATGAATATAATCATCCACTATCCTAACACCTACCCAACCTAGACTATTGGGTAGGGGAATAGCTTGCCTCTGTAATTATGCACATGCATCACCTTTATCTACTGCCACCTACCTATATGATGTGGTGGTAATGACCACCCAATCAAAGAAATGTGTATGGATAACTCATGTATCTCACTTCACTAGCCCATCATCCATGACATCATCAAGAATTTATCATGAAAGCTCTCATAATGTTGCATCAATGATGGTATCCTAGTAGTCATCATCTCCTATGCCCATGTACACCAATTTAATTCATTAGATATCTACTCGATAGGCCCATACTAAACAATCCAAACATACAAATATATAATAAACACATACCTTCAACTACTCTAATGGGATCTGGATCTAACACATCCTCCATAATGGCCCCATCTCCCATAAATAGTGGTGACCATTTATGTTATCCCCACCATAGTATGTAGGCATATGTGGCCCCCACACCATCTACATCATGTATATCTATCATAAAATCTCTCTCCATCACTAGAATTGAAGCCAAATCAACTGTTGTGGGTCTCCCTCTACTACCTGACCTCATTATAGCCTAAGTACTCTTCACCCACACCCCTGGTGTAGGGTGCATATCATGTACCACACTAAACTACCATGTCACTCACTCATACTATAATCTCTCAAAAATTGTGTTCCATTAAACATGAAGCCAATAACTAGCCTGAATCTACCTAAACTAACGCCCGTCTTTAGGCTATCCTTGAAATACCCTATATGGATTTTAACTAATGTCCTAAGTTGTGACCCAATCCAACACCAATCGATAGTGCATCATGTTTTTAAATCACATAGGAGCTACGCCCATCCATATCTCTATAAATAATTAGGGGTGTGCCCAATATATACATGGAAAACCCTCTAGTCTAGTCACCATAATATTCTCATAAGCCTAACATTGTAACAATATCAATGATCCAATCCCACCACTATATAAATCTTGAGTGAAATGGTATACATCATGATACAAGTAGGCCAACATGGTGTGACCCTACAAGTATATGACCCTATTCTCCTCTATATCATAAAAAATAAAGTGCATCCTATATCCAATCAATACAACATGACCATCAACAAAAAAAAATGAAGCTAGTAACACTGCTAGAAACTTCTATAACCATAGAACATTAGCCCTAATAATCATAGAAAATAACACATCACTACTACTGCCTCAATGATGTGTCCCTAGAAGAATGGCCACAAAATAACTTTAGGCTTGATCTGTATCTCTTTGTCCACCTACCTCTTGCAATACCACTCCCTAACTAGTAATAAGTATCCTCAATATCCTATACATGTCCTCTAGAGTAATAGGCATCTCTCTAATAGGCAACAAGAAGGTACATGTACCAACATTTCACTACTCACATAGTGATGTCTTCATGTCATAATCCCAGGGCATTAGTTCTAGTGATGCCACATACCCCAAACCAACCTATCTACTAATTCTCTCTCACCATCTATCAAGGGTATCCCACATAGACACTTTATCATCTGACCACTCTAGAACTCTCTCATGCATACATCCACCTTCAAAATACCCGAAATATGACATTAACATCTCCAAATATCAAGTATATGTGCCAAAATAATCATTAAATATAACTTCAAATTGAAGATTTTGCTATTTTATCCTACAATACAATAGTGTTTTAGATGGGACTATAGCACTAGACAATAGCACGATCTGCAGACAGTAGTGTGACAACCCAGGATGCTAGTGTCATCTTTACGATGATAGCATAACCCACCCCAAAAAACCTAATCTAGTAAACATGATGAAAAAAATGATACAAAACTCATCAATGTGTCAAAAATATGTAAAATGATATAATCCTTACTAAAGTAACCTCCTCATTGGCCTAGATCAACACCTCCACCTACTCGTACTGGGTCATATTAGTACCTCATCTCCTTAACATGTTTTTTTGGCTCATAATTTTTTTTATCACAAATCAAAAAGTTCAAATGATTTTAAAATCAATAAATACAACCTATTTAAACCATGATTTAAAAATGCTACCTACCTAAGGTTGGCCCCATACCCAGATTTTTCTAACTATTACCAAGATATTCCAATCATAATATCTTGAGAACCATAGCTCCAATTTTTGATCTATTTATTACATGTGGAACTCTATGACAATATCACCTATACTATACTGGTAACACTTATATCCCAATCAATTTGACTCTGAAAATGGAAAAAATCTTATCTCCTTAACAAACTCAATATAGACTGTGGGTCTATCTTAGTCTCAATCTATAAACAATCCTTGTATAATTATCAATATAATCAATCTTTTACCATCTTACAAATGTTATTCACTAACATGAGTTTTGGTAAACTTTTGATTTGATACCCTTACTTCGGTTTTGAGCCTCTCGCCAAAGGGGGGGCATACATACACTATTCACATCGAGAAAAATTTATTTAGATAGGCTTAGATATACAAATACACAATTTCTTTAATTAGACACTCAGATATTCATATAAGTAGATACATAATTTGACTCATATTTTTAGGGATCCATGATTTTGTCAAATATTGGTTTAGGTGTTTAGATTTTACATAGTATTTGATATAGTTTTAGATTTAAATTATGACTATGGGAAAATGTACAAGATACACCATCCATATACAAATATAGTTTTATGCACAAATTACATGGCTACATTACTCATATATCATGTTTTGGGGCATGATGTAGGGCACATGTCCTTGATCCTATAGGATTTCACTAGGTTATACACATGGAATGGAAAACTATACCATTCTATATGATCATATCACCATATTACACTTAGGTTGTCACCAAGATGTCACCATGACTTCACCAAATTGGGTCATATAGCCATTTAGCAGTGGTTGATCCATAGTTGTACCAGACCCAAATTATACCTTTTTGTTTATGACATAAGTCAAGCAAACATTTTTAACATCATAGCACATTTTCTTATTAGATTTATTTACATATTAGAGTAGGGGCGATCATGGCTTTTTAATCCACATTTACAAATTTCTTCTTAGACTTAGTTACATATTAGAGTGGGGGCAAGCATGGCTTATTTCTCCACATTTAAAGATTAATTATTAGACTCAGTTCACATATCAAAGTAGGGAAAAGCATGGCTTGTTCTCCACATTTATAGATTACTACTTAGACTCAGTTCACATGTCAAAGTGTATGCACCTAATTCTACTTGCCAATGTTATGCCTAATCTAGTCACCTAATCCCATATTAAAATTAGCCTTTTAATCCTCATTAAGTTAATTAATCAATTAATCCTATGAAATATTCCATTTCCCACATATTTACATTTTCCTAATATTTAAAATTCTAATTTACCCCACAACCCCAATTTCCACTTAATTCTCAATTTTAATCTACCCCACAACCCCACTTACCACCTGAATTCTTGTTTTTATAATTTTTTTATTGCTCATATATTTACCTCCCAAAAGGTCTAGAGGCTTCCCACCTATATAACCTTCTCCCTCTTCAAATTAAAAATTTGAGAGGGAAATATCCCCTCTAGTCCCTTTCAAATACCTCTTTAAATAAGAGGCATGCCCAAGCATGAAAAAATGAGGAAGAAATCTGTATTCATATTGTCCCTATTACATTGGCCTTCATATCCCATCTTGTTTCCATCATAGCCATCCATTGAGCCATTTATATTAAATTGTTATTCAAGCAATCCAAACATCACTTAGTTGAATTATATTGAACATTCCATTAGAACATCCTGGAGAGAAGCTAAAAGAGGGATGAAGTGATGGTAAGTCCATTATTAATTCTGATTGCTATTCTAGATTCTCTCATACTAGTGATCTTGGTAAAAATTGAGTAGGTTTAGTATTGTTTGAATTTAATTTTTTTTCACTTAAATTTTTATAGGGATCTATTTGGAAACCATGTTGGGACCATTCCCATTTTAGATTAATCTTGTGTGTGAATAGTGATAATGATACTTGCAGGAAAAATTTAGGATGAAGTTAGAGTCTTTAATCCTCTTTGCTATCAGTAATTTCAATGTTACACCTTTATAAAAATCCATAATTTTGATTTAAATTTACTTTTATGTTTATTGTATACACTTTGCTTTTTTTTCAAGGTAAATTAGTCTTTTTTAGTTCATTATTTTTATTGTGTTGATTTAGTTTAAGTATTTGTTATTTATCAATATTCTATCTGTTCTACTTTGTTATGTTGCATTAGATAAATAGAAAATTTAAAATGTGCATGAGTATTTAGATGTTTTATTAGGTAGCTTTAAAAAACTATATAAACTCCCTATATCAATGTTTTTGATATCCCATATGTTGTCATTAGGTTTCTTTGGCTCACATATCAAATGGTCTATATGTTTCTCCACATTTTACATACTTGTCTACTAGTGTGATAGTAAGTATGGCATTTGGTAAAAATATGTTGTTATTACACTCTAATAGATGTATGTACCCTATCTTTAATATCTTATTTTAGCACATAAGGAAAGAATATTGGACAAGGTTGCAGAGTTTGGTTTTAAATAAGCCAATTTCATTTACTTAAACATTTTCAAGGCCTTTTGATCAAGCCCATCATGTAATTTTTTTTAGTCCATAAGATCCCTTGTTTGTTAAATTAAAATACCCACGTTCATTGAAGAATTTGTTTTATCTCAAGATGTTTAGTTAAACTAGTCATGCTCTTTGCATCGGCTTTTACATATTACATTCATTAGACACTTTCCATTTGTCACATATGATAAGAATATGTTTCTGATCACACCATAATAGATACCTGGAGCCAGTTTCAATACCTTTAGTTTAGAAATAGACCAAAAATAAATAAAAATAAAATAATACATGTGTGTGTGTGTGTGTGTGTGTGTGTGTGTGTGTGTGTGTGTGTGTGTGTGTGTGTGTGTGTGTGTGTGTGTGTGTGTGTGTGTGTGTGTGTGTGTGTGTGTGTGTGTGTGTGTGTGTGTGTGTGTGTGTGTGTGCATGCGTGTGTGTGTGTGTGTGTACTAGGGATGTAAATTGTAAACTATACCTAGGCACAACCTAATTGTATATTTTATAAAATTTACATTAGTGGTCTTAGGCTCTAACTTTTTATTTGGCATCTGATCCCTGGTAATTTTGATCTTGATCTTACACTCCACATGTGAACAATATTTTAAGAGGCATTTTTCTAAAGATGATTAATAAAATACACATTTATGATACAAGTTGTCATCTCTCATTAGAATATAAAATTAATCAAATATTATCCAAAAATTGTGTAATGATCGATAGGTAGCCATAATGTGCAAAGGAACTACAAGCTCTCTTCAGCATAACCATTTTTGTTGACATAGTCTCTACTGATTAAATCCCAGTGACATCTTAAATCAAGCCTTATTTTTTTCAATATCCTATAGTGAGATCTCTATCATAGGTCATGTGTCTTTTATGCTTCTTATATGTTCACCAAAAGTGCTAACATCTGTGCTATTTGAAAAAATTTCCTATTTCTAAAATGTGCATTTGACATGTGTCATTACCATTGACAACAATCATTACATTTTCAAAAAAAATTGGACCACCCATTCTGACCAGTTTTGAATAAGTCGTGTTTTCTTTTAATGATGATTTCATTGAATAGTCATACAGTCCAAATTTTTATGGTCCTCTAATAGCTGTGGCATCGAATCATTTATTATTTTTCTCAAGGTTAAATATTGTTGTCAACATTAAGTCTCAAAGTTTATAAATCTAGGTTTTATATTCGGGTAACATATTTGTGATGCTTTGAGTTACAAATCATGTCAAAAACTTTGCTTAAAATTGTCCTATAGAATATAATCCAAGATTTTACTTAGAATGTTATCGAGTCATTCATTGTTTTCTCTCATCATTGTCTTAATCATGGATATTGTTGTTGTCCTTATTAAATACTTTTGTAAGGTTAAGAAAATTTAACTTTTAGTTTTTATTGTGGTAAGTTAAGAATTGTAAATTATAGTTTTATAAATTTTTAATTAATAGTTGTAAGTCTTGCATTTTAATTGTCATTCTAGGGATTTGATAAAGTCAAATTAATATTTTAAGTATCATCTTAATCATTTCTAGGTATTCACATATGTCAAAAGATTTTGATTTGTTCAAGTCACTAACACAATTTCTTTAATGGTTGAAGTCTCCTATGGAATGGTCGGTCAAAGATTAAAAACTACTAATCATTTATTTTGCATTTGACCATCTTTGAAATCAAATACAAACATAATTTTTAATTATCCATCTATTTTTTCTTGATTCACCATGTGCTTGCAGGTTTGATTGGTTCAAGCTAAAACTACTAATCCTTTGTTGTAGGACCCCTCAAGATTGAAGACAACCCATTTTATTTTCTAAACTTTGTGCTTACAGGAAGGGGTACCAATAGTATATTGTTTTATTTTTATTATATATACTTGATTTTTGGGTGGGTGATTTTACTTGATTGCGTGTGATTGTATGTACTTATGTTTCATCACATAGAATAATTAATTGGTAAATTAACCATGTATTTGCCTATGTGTTATCCCCACTTGAGTCTAAGATAACACGTGACATGGAGTTCTTCCCATGAATAAGCTTATCAATTAGGGGTCGATGATGTGGATTTCATCACCACACACTAGACCAAACTCTATGTTTTGGTAGAGTATAAAAATTAGGAGAGCTGTCATTTAGTGTTAAATAGAAATTCCCCATAAAGGGTTCCATAGAGTGAGGGGTGTTTAGGTTCAAAGATACAAGGCAGTCATACATCATATTATACATACTTGGGCCCCACTATACCTTTGTGTGTATAGAGGATGCACCTAGAAACCTTTGTGTAAACCTATATTAGGAGCCTTTGGTCGTAATAGGTATACCACTATAAGAGTTAGTATCAACTCCAAATTAGTTATTGCATGCAAGCAAGGTCAAGAGGGTTTGGTATATTTCATAATGGGTCACCAGCCTATAGCTTCACTCATGAAGTTATTTGATGGTGCATGCATCAGGGTATACACCTCTATCAGTTGAAAATTTAGGATTATCATTATGCATATTATTTGAGTGTTGTATGAGACCTGTATTATTCACAAAACTAAGTCAACCATACCCTAATTTTGTGTGTGACACCTTAGATACCCATAGGCTAACATCCTTTTTCATCTCATCATTCAACATACCTATCCTTTGTCCCACCCTCATCTCATACTCTCCATACCCTAATATTTCATCTGTCACCTAAGCTACTACCCATCCTATAGTATCCACCCACTCTATTATATCCTAAAGTAGGTCTAACTTATTTCATCTACCCATATTGTATTAGCCACCCATCATACATTCTTTACATCCTATCTTAGACATTATTTAATACTTATCCTTTATTGACTCATCTTATATACCTTCCATATTTGACAACCCGTTAGACATCCTTAGCCTAAGAAATTTACATAACCCATCTTGTCTATCCTATATCTTCCTTTACTTATCATATACACCACCCCATATCTATCACATATTCCATATCCTTAATACCAATCCTATATTCTTTGTTTTTATTCATCACATACATTTACATCCTATATCTTCCATACCCTCCTCATCTCATATTCCCATGTCATCTTTGAATGTTATATTTAACCTTAGAATCAAGTTATAGTGGTCACCCATCCTTCTAAATCCTCATTATCATCCTTAGAATAGATATTATCAATAGCTAGAGTCTCATTAAGATTCTAATCTAGTACTCATCACTCATCCCTATCAGGTGCCTTCTTCACCTAGTACCCATCAAACTATCCCTCTTGCTAGTGGACAAGGTATTTGATCCCATCATTCTCTTTAATTCTTGCTATATTGGTCTCTTACCAATATTTGTCTCTTGGTGATACTTAGTCCTCTCATCCTTTTCCAAAATGATTGTCACATCATTCTCTCTGACCACTAGTAAATTTGGTTTCTAGACTAAGTTAGTATTCAAAACCTCATCATCACCTATCACACTTCATCACATCTCTTTTCCCTCATCCAAAATAGTCATTCACACCCATGCCCATCATAGGATTGGATAAGCTTCTAACCAAGACATTGACCCATTGGGGAATTTAGTTGATCCAACTCAAGATCATGATGATAGCCATGGTGATATACATACCCTTAGAAGAGAAGATGAATGATTCGATCCCCTCCATAATGACCAAGTTATGGATATATTTGACTGATACATATATGAAAACCATGATCATGTTTTAGCTTGTACCATTGAAATAGGGACATATTACCTTTAACTTATGATTTTAACCTGCTACAACACATAGTCTTTCCCCCCTCCCATCCTAACACACCCCATCAAAACATACCTACCAATAAAATACCCAAATAAGAGGAAGGTGTGGACCATGGACTTATAGAAGAAGAAAACCCAGCATCCCTCTGAAATAATTATATTGATGCTAATCAGAGGCAAACTATCTTAGAGGATCGCTTAGACCAACTAACATGAAAAATCAACCTTTTACTCTGTATTCAATGTCCATCATTCCCTCAATAAAATAATGTCAATAATACCAATAATACTACTAATACAAATAATACCACTAACACCCAAAACACTCATAGCACTCAAAATGCCCATATCCCCCAAAATAATCAAAATAAAACCACTAATCCTCTTAGGGACCCCACATTCACACAAGAATTGAGAGTAATGAAGGAGACCTTGAAGAAAATAGAACCAAATTCACAAGCTCTCAAGTACAAATATGAATACTTTTGTTCCTCACCCTTGGACATGATTACTTTACAAATACCCTTTCCTTCACACTTTGAAGTACCTAAGATTGAAAAATATCAAGGGAAATGAGACCCTAGAGATCATGTGCAAGAATTTTATGTGGCTTGCCAGGAGGTGGCATATAAAAATGACTATATGTTGAGACTTTTCCCCGAAAATCTTACTGGACCTGCTTTAGAATGGTTTATGCATTTACCTAAGGCTTAATATCTAGCTTTGGATAATTAATGGAACAATTCATTAGACACTTCTCATTTAATATTGAACATGACATCTCTATAGTTGACCTCTAAAACACAAAGTAAATAAGAGAGTAAAGTTTAGCATACTTCTTATAAATATGGAGAAGTTTGGTATGCCACTTGAGATGTGTAGTACTTGAGAAAGAGTTGGCTAAGATATTTGTGGATAACCTTAATGCTAAACTCAAATATCAACTAAAACTACAATTTTCTAATACTTTTGATGAGATAATTGAGAAAGGGATGCAAATCAAAAATGCCCTTATTGAAAAAGGGAAAATCAAATTATACTTTGATAATAAACACAACCAAAATCAAGACAAATCCTTTTTAGGGAAATCTAAAGTCTTCAACAAAAACAAGAATTTCATGGGATATGGTGTAACTGATTATAAGTAGTAGCATGTGAAAATAGTTCAAAAGAAGAGCCCCACAAAACAACAAACTATCTCCTCCATCTGAGTTCCATGGGGCAATCCAAGGCCTTAGAAAGACAAAAGACCACTCACTAGCTTGGGATTACCAATTGAAATAGTCCTTGATCAATTAATTACTACAAATATGATCACCCTTCTTAAAATTAGATCTATGGATGATCATCAACCAGAGCTAGATTGGTACCATGAAGATGAATTCTATAAATACCATAAGATCAGAGGCCCTAATATGGAAATATGTATACAATTTAAGCATTACATTAAATATTTGATTGAAAGGAGTGACATTGAAATAAAAGGAGAGAATCCTTCCAATCATTCAATAAATGAGTAGCTGGACATCTACAAGGACCCATTTCTCATGCATGATCAAAGAAACATGAGACCACTAAGAGACCAGGGTCAGACCTCTTCCTCTAATTTTACCAACTACCATGCTATGCCATACCAATATATCAATACCATTAAAATACACAACCCCCAAGAGTCCACTCCACCTTTATCCACCATTTTTAACATTAGATGGGCCATTAATAATTGAATAGTCACCACTAGACGTAATAAAATTATAGTTCTTGTGTCACAACTCAAAGACCCATCTACTTTATCTACTAATCCAAAGGGGAACATTACAAATAAAGCTTCAATTTCTTTTGATAAGTCTTATGACATCATTCAATAGATTGAGAAGACCCCAACATAAATATCATTAATGGAGCTTCACAAGACATCAGCTTTACATCAGGAGATACTAAAGTAAGTCTTAAATGATCTTAAGGTCCCTAGTAATCTGGTTAATAATCAGCTTTAGGTGTTAGTGGGGCATATATCCCCATCTCAAAAAATTAATTTTGGTACACAAGACATGCCTCCCATTGGACCACACCATAATTATGCCCTATTCACTGAAGTGTCCATAACCCACCATCATGTCTCCTAGGTTCTCATAAATAGAGGATCGATGTTAAATTTATGTCATCTAAACTTATTGAAGAAACTAGGATATTTAGAAGCACCTTCAGGGCCTACCTTGGTTATGATCAAGGTTTATGATGATAATGAAATACCATGTACAAAAACTAAGTAACTTTCCATTATTGTGTGGCCTATAATACACTAAATACTACTCCATTTTGTGGATGTAGATTTTCCCTATAATATCAGACATCCATGGATCCATGAAATACAAGTTATACCATCAACCCTACATCAGTGTCTCAAATTCCCTCACTCTGGAATGGAGATCACCATCCCTAGATTAATCAATCATTTTCATAGTTGTCAGATGAACCAATCATCATCACCCTATCCTTATCTTGGTACAAATAATTCCATCTTAAGTCCCATAGTTGCCAAGTACATCTACCCCAATTAGCTTGAATCCACATTAGGTCCACTACCCAAAGTCACCTATTTGAAAATCACATCCACATGCTATGGTGAATATGAATATAAAATCTTTTGTATAGGTGATGTACCACTCTGTCCATATAGCTATGGGTCCCTGACCATGTAGAAGGTAAATCCAATCAAATATTAGTTTGGACCACTAGATTTTTCAAGTGCAAGATTCCTATTTGAATAATGTATTGAAGAATAAGATGATTCATGGCTTACTATAGATGAAGAGGCCCTTATATATATATATAAACAATATCCCTACATTTAGAAGATGATGGAAAATATGTATTATAAAGGGAAAGGACTAGACAAACAAAAACAAGGAAGGATTGAACCTATCATGGTTCAAGAATATCCATAGTATTTTGGTATAGGGTAAAAATTATATGATGATAACCCAAGAAATATTATTGTGGATACTCCTCTTATCCTTGAGCAGTCTCCCCTTGATGAAGACATTGAGGCAGGTTTTGTTTATAGTCACTTCAAGGAGCTTGATGCCACCAACCTCTTCCTTGACACCACCATATCCACCATCAATATCACCCTATGCTACCTATCATTCATCAAATAGGATGAATAATAGGAGCCCTCTTTTGACACATTTTAAAATGATGAAGCAATCTTAGAATTCATGGAAGCCTGAGATTTTACACCATTCAGTGATCACAAAAAGTGTTTTTTATAAATCATTGTTAGTCTACGTACTTTGGAAAACAACAAGACTCCCATGATTAAAGGGATAAAGAATAATATATAGAGGAAGAGCCTCCTAAAATATAGATGAAATCCCACATGTCTCATTTGAATCAAAAGAGTATTTTGACATTGATATAGAGCTCCCAAATTATTCTTCTTTAGATATTCTAAAGATATCATTACCTCCCTATTTACAAGAGCAATCATCCTATCTTATTAAAGAGGTGGTATAAGTCAATATTGGGATCGAGAAACATCCCACAATGCTTAAATTGGGGGCATATTTAACACTCGAGGAATGTGAAGTAATCTTGAGCTGCTTAAAAAGTTCATAGACATATTCACATGGAGCTATGTAGACATGATTGGACTAGACCTCTCCTTATTATTAAACCACTTGGTTTTTCATCCTAATGATAAATTGATCAAATAGAAATTGTGCAAGATGTACCCTAAAGTGTCCCTATTATTCAAGGAGGAGCTACAAAAGTTCTTGGAAGCCAACTTCATTTGACCAATAGACTATTTTGATTGGATTTCTAATATAGTTCTTGTAGCTAATCCATAAGGTAAAATTCAAATTTACAAAGACTTTCAAGACATAAATAAGGCATTTCCAAATGAATAATTCCCCCTTCCAAACATTGACATGATTTTGGACTCAACCATTGGATATGAAATGATATCTCTCATGGATGGTTTCTTAGGGTATAATAAAATTAAAATTACACCTAAAGACCAACACAAAACAACTTTCATCACTCCATGGGGAACATTTTGCTATCAAAGAATGCCCTTTAGCCTTAAAAATGCTAGTGTAACTTATCAATGGGCCATGACAGTCATTTTCCATGACATGATGCATGACATAGTCAAAGATTATGTGGATGCCATCTTGGGGAAGTCTCAACTCAGATCATAACATCTTATAGTTTTAAGGTGAATCTTTTAATGATTGTGAGAATACAAAATCAGGATAAATCCCAAAAAGTGTGTATTTGGTTTTACTTCAATAAATTTATTGGTATTTATCATTTATAGAAGGGGCATATAAGTAGATTTAGCCAAAGTAAAAGCCATCATAGAAATGCCTCCACCTCATAATCTCAAGCAACTCCAAAGTCTTTAGGGAAATGTACAAGCTATCTAGTGCTTTACTTCTCAGCTTGTAGATAAATGCCACCCCTTCACCCATCTCTTAAAGAAGGATACTAATTTTAACTAGAATTAAAAGTGCCAACAATATTTTAATAATCTCAAACACTATTTGGCCAACCCTCCTATGTTGTCACCCCATATCTTAAGAAGACCCTTGCTCCTGTATATCTCAACAACTCCATGTGCAATAGGTTCCCTCCTAGCACAACATAATGATCAGGGAAAGGATCAAGCAATATATTATTTAATTCACACACTAATATATTATGAGCTTAACTATACTCTAATTGAAAAGGCATGGTTATCCATGGTTTTTACCTCGTAGAAGCTTCAACACTATGTGCTAAATAATCAAGTCTAGCTCATCACCAAGGTTGATCCTCTGAAATACTTATTCTCTAAATCATCTGTTACTGGTGGAATGACTAAGTGGATCATGCTTCTTAATGAGTTTGACATTGAATATGTCAATCAAAAGGCCATAAAATTATAAGTCATAGCGAATCAACTAGTTGAGGTACCTCTTGAAGCAACTGAGACCTTTATGACAAACTTCTTGGATGAGTCTATAATGAGTACTTCAAAATCAAGTAGATGGAAATTATATTTTGATGGTTCATTCACTACAAATGGATTAGGGATAAACATTCTCCTCATCACCCCACAAGGTTATCTTATTCAAAAAGATTTTCACCTCACCCTCCTATGCACTAACAACATTTTAGAATATGAGGCCTTGATAGCTGACCTTCATTTAGCCATTCAATGGAATATCTAGTATTTGAAAGTATTTGGTGACTCATAACTGATAATTAATTAGGTTAATAATGAGTTCCAAATAAAGGATGAGAATTTACTCCCTTATAAGTAGTTGGTTGATCAATTAAAACAACATTTTCAGTCCATAACATTTGAATAAGTACCAAGAGGGAGTAACAAAATAACTAATTCAATGGCCACCATTGGTTCTCTCATGAAGGGAACTTTTTTATTGAACATTTGATCCTCCCTATGCATAAATCTATGGATCCTTTCCAAATTTTCACAATAAATGATCCAAATCTTCCCTGGTGCTATGACATCTACTGATACCTCCAAGATAACATCCTCCCTCCTAACCTTAACCACTACCAATGTAAAGCCTTCATTCATTGCACTTCTCATTACACAATCCTTAGTAGCATGCTTTATGATAGGGTCTACAATAGGACTCTATTGAGATGCCTGACATCAAAAGAGGCCATTCATATGATTAAGGAGTTTCATGATGGTATATGTGGTGGCCACATCAATGGAATGGCTTTGGCTAAGAAACTACTCCAGACTAGATATTATTGGCTAACCATGGAACAAGACTGTTTTTAGTATGTGTGGAAGTGTGTCACTTTTCAAAAACATGGGAATATTATTGATGCACCTACACATGAATTACAACCCATCATGAGTCCATGACCATCTCCATATGGGACCTTGATTTAATTGGTAAGATCAATTTAACTTCCTCCAATGGTCATAATTTTATTATCATAGAATAAATTACTTTACTAAATGGATATAGGTGATGCCACTCACTTATAAAACAAGCATCCAAATCTCCAAATTAATTTTTAATCAAATAATTTGCTACTTTGGCATACTTGCCAACATTATCTCTAATAATGGCAAATCATTCAAAATAAGGAATTTAAGACCTTGTGTCAGAAATACCACATCAAGTAGAATTTTTATTCTCCCTATTAACCCCAGGGTAACAAACAAGATGAAGCTAAAAATAAGGCCCTCATCAAGATCTTTAAGAAGATAGTTAATCAAGTACGCAAAAATTTTCACCTGTAACTATATTCATCTCTATGGGCTTATTACACAATCATCTACACACCTACTAGGATAACTTCATACACTTTGGTTTATGGGGTAGAAGTGATCTTACTAGTTGAAGTAGAGCTCCCTTCCTTGTGTATTTCATTAAAGGGTATCATCATCGATAATAATTACAGATAATAACATATATAGAACTAGAAATCCTATATGAGAAGTGACAAAAGGCCCTTGATCATTTACACAAATATCAAAATAGACTAAAAGGTCAATATGAAAAATAGATTTATTCAAAATAATTTGAGGTTGGTGACCTAATCCTAAAGGAGAACTAAAAAATTACTAATGTAGACATAGACAAGAAGGGTAAATTTAAAGCTAATTGGTTAGGGCCATATATCATCATCACCAATTTTAGATCAAAAGAATAAAAATCAGCCAAGTTGGATGGAGAATAGCTTGATGATCCAATGAACATCATGCATCTAAAACATTCTTATACCTAATAGGCTTTTCCATCCTCCATCTATGATCCCCTACCCTTGTGGGTATATCCTCTTTCCACTCCATCGTAATCCATCACCATCTCCCCAATAATCCAATGTTATCAAAAAATGGTCAAATGGTGAAAACCAATCTTATAACACCTTGAGAAAGTACCATGATGATAATTAATTTCTAACATCATGCTAAATAACCTATCTCTGACCCTGGTCTTAATAGTGGGAATCCATCACAAGTCTTTATAAAATAATAGGAGATAGGAATTTCTAATCAAAGAAGAAGTCATTGCTTTTTGAGTAATATGTATGTTTGTTGGGCTAGTTCTCTAGAATCTCTCATCCATAACTATCATGCAAATGTCCCTAAGTCCTATCACATCCTATTATCCAAACACAATCCTATTACCCCATCATATCCTATTTAAAAAGTGTGTCTCCTTTTAGCCTCAAGATCAAATCCCATCCCCATTTATCTTTTTTTTTGTCTCTAAGACCATGGTTCACACATTCCCACTAATGTTGTCATTATGGAAGGGTCAAACATAGGTTTTCTAATTTGAGGGTTTAGCTTGCATTATGCTATTGAATCTTGAGGGGTCACCCTAAACCCCATATACAACTACTTTTTAGACCTGGTTAAAATCTTTTTTCAACATATGATAGTTTTGGGCACTATATACCCTGTGTACATATCCCCTAATTATCACTAAGCCCATTGTCTATGACCATTTTATAATCACATCATTATCCATTTGCCTATTTTTAATATCCTTATTATCATCCTATATTATCAGATGATTGTCTTATGTGATTGTGTGTAGTTTATTTGGTTAACTTTGTATACATGACATTGCTTTGCTTATTTAACTAGTTGTGTTAGCATTATATTTATCTTATTAATTTTTATGGGAAAAAGGATGGTATTGGTAGCCTCTGATAATTTTATTAGATAAGGCCAATTTTCAATAGAGTTCCCATTCATTATGAATTCATTGTATCCTTGACTCTTATAATGTCATTGGTACACATATACTCATAAGTACAACCAAAAAATGGATTATAAAAGATACACGGCTCAATATATTCCCATTCCATCAATTAACATCCCTTGGGTAGGAGGATTACACTAAGCCATATTATAACAATCCAACCACACTTTTGTTACATTATTCTTGATTAAAAAAATCACACACCATTCAACTATCTAACCACACCTAACAATACCACAACACTCACACTACAAATATATAGTTATTCTACCAACAAATAGTACACAACTAACTCAAGCCCATACCTACCTTGATCATGGATTTAGAGGTACTCTAATAAATCTTGAGGTTATCACCAACTAACCACCTTATCTACGTTGCATATAGCCTACATCTGCTAGCTCCCTCCAGGGACAATACTAGCCTGGATGACCAACTTGTCCATAATAACAACACACACTAGATGGAGTCAATCACCAAACCACTTACCTCATTTCAATAGTCAGATCATCCTATTTCTCTCATCTAAGATCTGTTCCCTCTTGATTCCCCTACAAATCCCCCTTCAAAACAATGGGATGCCTCCAAGTTCTGTAGTGCCCTAGGTGTATCTCCTCTCCTGGCACCTTATGCAACAAAATTTCCACATTTTACATGGTGGTTAGAGTCTCAATTCTTCTAGTTACTACTACCATAATATCACCTCCAACATGTCCATCACCTAGTACAACATTTGAAATACCTGCACATTCACCTCATAAATCAACACTGATGGTGGTACTAGTCTACTTTGCAACATCTTTGGAGTCTCTATCTACTTATACCTACACTCACTATGTGAATGATTTCCAAAGTTTTTACCATGATACAGATGACTCACCTCCTCATGTGTTATATAACACATGTGACCCTACAATCATTGATATCACTTTCTTATACCTATTGATAGGATGAATCCAACAATTGTCATCACTCCCACACTATAGTGTCCCCACTCATCGAGTGCCATCACATCATTTTTTGACTGTTTCCCAATAACTTTTCCCCAACCCCAAACACACATTGTAACAATTCTTATTATTATTTTATTGCCTATCACTATTCATTCCACATCATATTATTCCATGATAAAATAAAAACAACCACATTCTTATTTATTCTTATTAACATAATATTCATCATTACATCATATTTGCATAACGTCTTTACAACCTCTTTTCACATTATTCTATAATTACATATCTTTACATATGAGCCACAACTCTACACTATGACTATATCCTAACCTACATCCCACTCAATGGTGGTGGCCTCAATGATGGATGTAATGATTGGCATGATGACCTAGAACCTAGTGTCCTCTCAAATTGACTAATCACCCTATAAGAAGGAACCCTATGCCTTATTACAACTGCATACTCATATAAGGCCCTCTAATATTATATCTCTCATGCCATTCTCACCACCTAAATTTTCATATCTCTGAACACTAGGGCATCCAATAGTATCTGGTCCATATTTCACTCCATACCTACAACTTGTGCCTTCATTTATTACTTCTCTAATTGTACCTGTAGCTGCATTTGGTTAGCCTGTATTTGCTTTGTTTTTTCTTGCAATACCCTAAACTATACCTCCAAATGATTGACCTACTCTATCGATGAGGTAACTCAAACTAGTACTTCTACTATTTTCATAACCCTATAAATAATCTGACCCTATAAATGTGCAACATATCATTACAAATCTAGTCATTCCCTTTGTGTATCTACTAACTGGCTCACATAATACCCAATAACCCTATTATTTCTATTTCTCCTCCCATGCCTATGCATACAGTACACATTCCTTAAATAGTGACTATGTTTCCATCTCTACAACCACCTCACTAAACTTTCTACCACAATCATTCTTTCTTGATCTTGATCCCCTTGCAATACACACACACATAATAGTTAAATAATATCATCGCTTCACCTAAAAATAATAAATATATATCCCAAAACCATCCTAAATAAATTCATTATTTTGTATATCCTATTTCCCAACATAGATTTATTTCCCCACCTAATCATGGCCACTTCTCATGCCACCCTCCACACAAAACCCATTTATATGGCCCTTTTTTCCTCTTATTACTTCCCTCGACCTATAATTTCCTTCCCCTATGATGTGGTTGCATCCCCTTTCCTCACCCATGTTCCTACTCAACTTACCTGCATGATTTTTATGTTCTCTAACATGATCTTCCCTATCACAACCCTCAAACCCTAGTCCACCATAAAACCTATATATAAAATAAACACAAATACAATAATCACATCCATACCTAGTTTTGGATTTCACCTCCACTCTATCCTCCTATCCCACGTCATCACCATTTCACGAACCCTAATTTTATACCATCACCCTATGTCATGACCTCCCTCTCCCAATGCATTATACTAACTTGATCTTTTCCCTTTTCCTTCCATGCCCTTTTATGCCTTTTGATCTTTTTAAAACACATCTAATATTTCTTAAGTGGTGTCTAAGCCTCCACTACCTTTTCCCTTAGTGACTAGACCTTCTTCCCTTGATTCACTAATCTCAACACTAATGATACCCTCCTCAATTCTTGATAAGGATTCCTAATGCTAAAGTATGCATAAAGATGATGCATACACCCACCAATGAATAGATCATACAATATTTTCAAACCCTACAATCCATCTCGACTCTTCACATCAACCCATAGCAAGGGTGAACTTTAGTATCACACACCTACACAGGTTTCACCTTTGCTTCAGCCAATAAAACTTGGCTCATAGTGATAGCCACTACCATTTCACTCTTACTACCCACCTCCTCTTCTGAAACCACCTCCTCTATATCAACTCCATTTTTTATTGCCTCCATCTTATTCTTCACTTCTTATTTATTAACCTTTCTCCCTCTATGCCTATTAATCCCACTACATATGGGATTAATCCACTTACCTACCCCTTTAACTATTTGCATTTTTGGTCACCTACTCTAATTATCCACTGTCATGACATCACTAGTATCCTAATCCTTCATCAAATATCTCTCAAATCTACCATGACACTCGTATATCCTCTAGTCAAGACCCACATTTATCATAAACATGTGTCCTTACTTGGGATACGTCTTCATATGGCATCTCTCCCTTTAGTTATGGATGATTCCCCCTTGGCATGTGTCAACAAACATGAAACCATCCTTCTCACCTCCTATATATATATATTGGCTAGGAGCATCATCAATTATGTCATAGCTCATCCATCTTTCCACCCATCCACCAGTCTTCATCAAATCTAATCCATCTATTTCATCCTCATGTCTTTTATCCCTCTCATCAGAACTACATCAACCTGATGTCTCCTAAGATAATTTAGGCAACACTTACCCATGGTTTTGTGCCCAAGGATATCTCATCCACTTTTAACCCCCAATCCCCATCCCATCTTGGATGGAACACTTGATATCATTACATCATGTAAAACTACACATCTCACATACCTTTGCTTATTATCCTTAATCAGTCATCACATCTCTCCTATAGGCCTTCTTCCATCCTGAGCATGTGTCTTTGCTTTGGGACTCATCATCAACTAGTGGCCTATCCCATCTCTTTATTTCCCAAACATGTCTATGTCTTAAAAATTCTAGTCTTATTATCTTAATCAAACCATATCCCTTTTAGATATTGGTCATTTGTCTATAACTCATCTCTCATGGCTAAGCCGCTTTATCCCATAGCATTTGTGTTTGGGGAATATCAATTATAGCTACATCAACACTTAGGGCATCTCAACCCCTTATCATCATCCTAGTCTTATCCTCCTTTGGGGATTCCTGTTCAAGTGACCATCTAGATATTTTCTCTTTGCATGCTCCCTTGAGGGGGCATCATACCTAGTAACAGGGTTTTCATCTATGACATGTTTTTTATTTGAAAGACCATTTATCTTTCCACTTCACTCCACTCACAATGCCCTTTCAAAGAGGGGGAAAATTTATTCACCTAATTCCACTTGCCAACATTATGCTTAATTTAGTCTCTTAATCCCATATTAACATTAGCCCTTTTGTCCTCATTAATTTAATTAATCAATTAATCCTATGAAATATCCCACTTTCCACATATTTACATTTTCATAATATTTAAAATTCTAATGTACCCCACAACCCTACTTTCCACCTAATTCTCAATTTTAATCTACCCCATAACCCCATTTTCCACCTGAATTCTTAATTTTATAATTTTTTTATTACTCATATATTTCCCTCCTAAAAGGTCTAGAGGTTTCTCACCTCTAGAACCTTCTCCCTCTTCAAATTCAAAATTTGAGAGGGAAATCTCCCCTCTAGTCCCTTATAAAGACCTATTTAAATAAGAGGCATGCCCAAGCATGAAAAAATTAGGAATAAATATGTATTCAAGTTGTCCCTATTACACTAGCCTTCATATCCCATCTTGCATCCATCATAGCCTTGCCTTAAGCCATTTATCTTGAATCCATTATTCAAGAAATGTGAACATCACTTAGTTGAGTTGCATTGAAGAGTCCATTAGAACATCTTGGAGAGAAGCTTAAAGAGGAATGAAGTTATGGTAAGTCTATTATTAATTCTAATTGCTCTTCTATATTGTCTCATACTAGTGGTCTTGGTAAAAATTTGAGTAGGTTTAGTATTGGTTGCATTTAAATATATTCCACTTGAATTTTTATGGGGATCCATAAAGTAGGGGAAAAATAGGGTTTTATTTCTCATAATTCAGTTGATTACTTAGACTTGCTATGGGGGACACCCACATTATGGATTTTATCTTCACATACACCATTCTAATTCTCTTCCACTTCTTTGGCCAAGAAGTGGTCTGGGTCCAGAGCAAATTCATTATCCACATGGATCGATCACATAGGTAAGTATAGATACACATTTTATTTTTATTTTACTCTAGTACTTTCATTCCGTTACATTACTAGATTAAAAGGGGGCAAATGTACATGCCCTAATTTGGTGAAGTAAACACAAGTACTATGTCTTTTGTGGCTCTTTCATAGGAAGTTGTTAAGAATGAATGAGATTATTGTTTGCATGGTCACTTTGGTCTTTTAATCCTTATTATGACTTATTTTCCCTATTTTTGCACCTTCATTATTCTTATGTCATGCCTTTCCTAGTCATAGGGGCCCCTAGCTTGTTTATCTTACTTATGACCCATTTTTTTCACACAAGACAATATTTTGGTCCTAGATAATAGATCCCTGAGTTATTATCCACCTCAGTGCTATTATCTAAAACTTATGTTTTTAACTTGTTTTAGGTTCCTTCCCTCCTTTGGGTTTCATCTTATAATTTATCTATCTTTTTACCTTGTCAACCTATGAACAAGTGTCTCACAATCAAATTAAAGTTCATTCTATACAAAGAGACTCACAAGGCATTCTACATATAACACTTACAACTTTGGTATATATTACATAAAAATTAGTCAATAGTATAGCTCAAATTTTTTTCATATTACTTAGGATCACACATAAATATATACGCTTGATCAAAGAAGGGCCTAAGCAAAATTCATTCTTGCATATCATGTGTATTGATTATACATGTTCCATAAAGAAGAACTACATTTGATCTGAGACCCATATCATTAGGGTTAATGTAGGCAACATCCAAGATAGCAGGGGTTCTATTTGCATTATAGTAACATCCCAAAACCCATATTTTCCTCTTCTATTTTAATTTTATTCTATTATTGTTTCATATGTGCATGTATTCATTAGTGTTTTGAATAAATAATAACCAAAAAGTGACACAAAAATATGATTGAAAGTTTTTGAGGACATATACAGAACCCACAAAGCCTCCCATAACATCCCCAAAACTTTTAAGACTCCCATCCATAAAAGGACACTAACACAGTGCCTTTTCCAATAATACATTGTGTTATTATCCAACTAATTATACTATTAACCCAAGGTACCATAACTCTAGTTTATGAATGAAGGGAATCCTAACTATTTATTTGATCTATTCTAGTGCTGCCATTACCCAATGATGCACATTTCATTCAATATATGTGGTTTTCTCCTTTCACTTACTATTTAGGGTAAATTAATTAAATTAGTCATTTGTAATATTTATCTATATTTACCCCTTTACTCAACTCTTTAAAAATTTAGGATTTATATATATTAATTATAAAAAACTTAAATCATTAAACCATAGGGTTATAGACACCTAAATCTGGTATTAGACACATGACAACATCATTTTTGATTGAGCTTTAACATACATGAATTTTGTGTACACATTTGACACTTATCCACATATTCCCATATCTGTTTATGCATCATCAACTTGGTAAACCTAATTTACTAGAATTCATACTCATGGTCTCTCTACTCTATGAAATAATCTATAATCATAAGCATAATGTTCCATATTATAAATCATTTTTTTTCCTTCCTGGTCAATGCCAAAAATAGTGGGATGATGGCAGCTACTAGAAATTTTCACATTCATTAAAAGTGTCCCAATATCCTCAATGAATAATTTTCAAATTAAAATATTTGTTTTGGGTTAGCCTATGCACTTTTCACTTGTTAGGTGT
Organism: Torreya grandis; assembly: GCA_037957365.1. Classification (NCBI taxonomy): domain Eukaryota; kingdom Viridiplantae; phylum Streptophyta; class Pinopsida; order Cupressales; family Taxaceae; genus Torreya; species Torreya grandis. The sequence goes on along the minus strand of JARHVA010009068.1, from coordinate 160,599 downwards.
GGGGGGAAATTCCAAAGAGTCATCTATATATACATGACAACCCTAAGGTATTATTCACTTGGTCACTCTCTAACATACACACTAATAAATATATTTACACATCCTTGAGACATTACCAGAAAATAATATACATATAAAATAACCTCAAAGGAGCAACCCTAAAGCTAATTCTAAATGAAAATGTAAATTCATAGTTACATGTTGTTAATTATTGAAAGTCAAAGCATTGCACTACATCCTAGTGGGCCATGATTAAGAACACACTCACACACACCCTCTATTTGGATAAATATGTATGGTTTGATCCTTCTTTAGAGTATTGTAATGTAGGTAATTCTCAAGAACTCAAGATAGAGTGGTTGGGGTTATCCAACCCATTTTCTAAAGTCTATCTTATGTCAAAATTTAAGCTATGATTTTAAGGAAAGGAGAAGCAAAATCATAATTTTCACACATTATAAAGATAATAAAAATCATATAAATCATATTGAAAGGCATGCACAATGATTTGTTATGGAACACCATAATCAATTTAAACAATGCCAATAAATAGTGGACAATATTAGTTGTCTTAGGTGTTTGAGCTTTACCAACAACATCCTAACATATTTTGAGATCTATTTCTTTATTAAAGTAGTTATAGATCTTACATAGAATTATTTTGAGGACTATGATATATGAAATCAACATTAAGATCATAAAATTAGCTAAATGTCTTATCTCCCCTCTTTGCTTGGTCACTTCAAATAATATTAAGTGAAATTAATCTCTCTTTTTCATTAATTTTTTTTTGGTTTCTTCCCTATCTTGCACAATCTAAATTTTAATATTTTTTGGTTATTTAGATAACCTAAATCTTAAAATAACTAAAATATTCTAGTGAACTCAGTCTTTGTTTGAGCATGAGAAACTCTAGATCCCCCTCCCTTAGGGTTTCATCTTTCCTTCTTATGGTTTTATATTTCTCATATGTTAGGACTTTATATTTTATTTCTAATTTCTCCTTTTTTAGATAAACAAACACACTTATTTATTAAAATGGATATTCATAGTTTATATTTTACAATTCAAGATATAATTATCATAATTGCATGTTGTTTTATTGAAATATGTGATTTGTACAAAAATCATGTAATGCAATGGGTTAAATTTATCTACAATAAAACTAAGGATGATATTAATATTAAACAATTCTCAGCTCTCCTTCGTAGCACATTACTGAATTATATAATTTGAGATGATTTCAATTACTACTCAATGTTAAGGTTGGAATGGAATAGATGATAGAAAAAGTTATGCTTTCGATCTATAACCTATCTATATATATGGGACATCCAAACATTCCCATCCCATGATGATGTTACCCTTATCTACATTTACTCACTTACTCCACTATGGGGTTGGGTGGGGGTAGAGGAAGGGGTGTGCTTGGTAAAAAAATAAATAGGGCTTGTATTACTCCTTTCATTCCTCCCTTTAGACTAAAATGTAGTGATAAATACCATCCCCCCATCCCCCAACACTTATATTGGATGTTGAAGACCATGTTGTCACAACTTGAAGAGGTAGGGTACATCATCCTTGTACCATAAATCAAAGGTAGTCTGAAGACCATGTTGTCACAACTTGAAGAGGTAGGGTACATCATCCTTGTAGCATAAATAAAAAGTAGTCAACATATCTCTCCTACTGTTCCTCTTCCATGCTAAGGTGCCACCTAATACAACTAAAGAGTATTATATTATTGATCAAATAAAGATACTCTAGTTAAAATCTCCATGTTACTTTAACTAATCCATGTTAGAGTTTAGTACTTGGAAATGTTAATTCTTGACATATCTTAAGAAATTTAATTTTCATCTAAATACATCACTATTATCCACATTCATATAACCATTTATCTATATGTAGGCTTGACCCCTTAGTTTGTCATCATTGCTACTCAAAATTTCCAAGTCAATCCTCAAACCTCTTTATATTACTCTGAGACTACTTCACATCTCACGATAGTTATCCTTGGTGTTTTGGGAAAATTCTATGTTAGGCAAACATGTCTATTGCCATGGACATATCCACCTAGAATGGATTTATTCCCACACAATGTAATGACTAGTTTCTAAATTCTCAATATTAATATGTGTCTTATCATACGTTTCACAAGATCCACTAAAGGAAATTGTCAAAAGGTTTCATTAAATAGTTGTTTAACCCTAAATTCAAATATGGGTGGGGATAAGGTTAATAATATAGAAATAGTTTAAGCATAAGGATTATAAAATAATCTATAGCAAGTTAATTAATTGCAAACTTAGATAAGTGAATATTCTAAATTATAATATTGAGATATGTTAAATATCAAAAGTAACAAATTTGAAGGATGTTCAATTAATTAAAATACCCAAGAGAAATGATAATTAGCTAGGTTTATTATGCACAAGCTGATCTAGACTAGAAACATGTGGAAATCATGTAAGATCAATATGATAGATTGATCATCATATTCTAGAAATTATACTTCTATAGTCAGAAACACTACTATCGGATTTGGAAAACACCATCACGCTAGTGTCTAAATATGATGTAGGTGTCTAGTATAGAATAATGAATAGATCTCAATGTGACGAAGTTCAATGTTATGGGTTTTATGTCACCTTTGTACTTATATATTCATATCTGGGATACATAATATCACTCTTTGCTAATTGATCAAACTTTATCTCTTTACCATTATTCACCTTTAGAATGAGATTTGCCAAAAATGGGTTAGTGGGCTCACAATGTCGAGTTGAAATCAATGACCCTTATATCAATAAGTAGTAATTACATATCCAATACTTTAAGGAAGGCCTCTTACTTATGTATCTCTCCCTTATGTGTGGGATTATATGTGCACAAGGGTACAATATACTATATGAAGATACATGCAATGATTTATCTTATAACTTGACAAATATTTATCATGGGCTACTCTTTGAATGCATTATACCTTTTTCATGATTTATCCTATGATTGATAAATAAATAAGGATGAATAGGGTAGAATAAATTATTTTTGCAATTGATTGATTGAGCTTTGATAAGTGCTTACTTGGTATTTATTAGATGAATAATGACAAGGATTAGACTTATTTTATACCACACCTTTTGAAAAGATCTCATGGTAGGGTTTAATAAGACAAATAAAACCACCGATACGTATGAAAATATTTTTAATTTGGATGAATTTTGGAAATAAAAGCTATATAAGGATCTGGACACTACCATCAGTGGTAGTGTCCTTCCATGGTCAATAGTGTCTAGAGGGATAAAAATAGGAATGGATCTAAAAATAATAGTGAAGGATGTATATCATATTTTAATATTTATGTTTAGTGTAAGATACCTTTTTCATCATAATGATATGGACCAAACTAAGAGATAATCATTTAGGCCCAACGTGATGGTGAATATGAGCCTTTTAACAGTATAGAGGTCTAGAACTAAAGGATAGAACCCTGATTGATATTTGTTAGATGTATAAGATTGAGATGCTATAAATATTCAATTTTAGTATCTACATTTGGCCCCTCTAAAATCTATTAATGCATAAGGATGAAATTATTAGTTTAAAGGAAATAAATGCATTCTTGGGTGTGTACAACACACTTTGAATGCTTTTATAGTGTATGGATTATAACCAAGATCATGCTATATTGTAAATTAGTTCATATAATCTAAATTTGAAATAATTAAAATACTTGAAAATAAAGAGAACAAAGAAGGAGTACACATGTGTCAATGCAACCATATTACCTCTTAATGCTTTGAATTGGTAAAGATGATTCCTTATGAAGCATTGGAGATGGAAAAGGTTTAGATCTAAAACTTAGAGAATTTAAGGGGGAGATTATAAGGTATTATTCCCCCAATCTAATGCAAGGATGAGTTGTGACTCGACCATTGAGATCATTATATCTCAATCACACAACTAAAGTGTGAATATGTAATGTAGTGAGGGTGAGTGATTTAATCAATTCATCTTATAAATTTGGTGAAATTAGATGATTTAGTAACTCTAAAATATAAATATGGTGATGTTGAATTATTTAATAAATTCAACCTAAAAAAGGATTGATAACAATACATTCTGGTGTAATCAGTTTGTCTTAGTGAATAGTGTAATTGATAAATTTGTATTTTTTAGTTTAATATCATTGTATATGAAACTCTAATATGTCTCAAATAGATTATATGTGTCATGAACATTAAAAAATCTATTTAAAATGTATAAACAATTGGTACAATGTATGGGATTCTGACCCAAGTGTATATATGAATCATGAAACTGAATCAAAGTTGTGAAAGTGTGGAGGTCATTTTTTATGACATGACCCAACTAAGATCCATAAATTATGAAGATATGGAGGCCATGATTCTCTGACATTCCCCCACTAATATTCCCCCTTTTTGAGGTGAGGAAAATAGAATTTGGTAGGTACCTTACCTCAAAAATAATAAGGTATCTATATAATTTGTGTATTAATAATGTAACATATATGGATAATATGTCTAATTAGATATATTAATGAAAATCATAGTATGTGATCACATCAAGTCCTATGATGCTTGATATCAATCATATCAATGTTTAGAGAGTAATAGTACAAGCTCATCAAACAATCAAGCACATACATAAGAGAACTAAATGTAATGAAAAATAATGGTTCAAAGAGACCAAATATAAGGGTCATGTTAAAATTCCACATAATATAAATGAATGAAATATTTAAATTCTAAACCAACATAGAATGACATATTCAATTGTTTTTTTAAACATACAATGACACATGGGCCAACAAGTAAGGAACATATTTAAATGTTCCACGAGTAATACAACATCAAGCAATGGAATACACTCAATGAAGTGATAATATGAATAGAATATACATAAGAAACCGACATAAGCATATCATACTAATCCCTACATATATGTGTAGCAAAAATGCTATGTAACATAACATATCAAATACATTGTAAAAAATGTGAGCATGGATATATAGATGTCAAAGTGTTAGTATATAAGATCAACTATGATAACTTAGAAATTATCATAAAGGATATGTAACCTATATCAACCATGAAGAAAGAAGTATATTCCCATAATGTACTATATGATGTGGGTAGAGGAGAGTTCCAATGATTATATATGCATATATCATGTTTTAGTGGTCTGTATGTATCACACTCAAAGATGCATAAAACATGTATGTGTATCAAAATGAAATGATATGATATTTACTAACATGAATAAAAAACGATAGGTGCCAAGGAGATAGTAAATATGGGAATACTTTTTTTTTTTTTTTAAAATTTTTTTTGAATTATTTAAATGTTTTTATATTTTTAATTTTTGAATGATTATCAAAGAAGCGATGCACATGGGAAAAGTGCTACTAAAATCCAAAAATCTCATCAAGGGGATGCCTCTGTGGAGACCTTATATCATGTTAATATGTTGTGAAATTAATATCATTAGAACCATACAAATATTTTGTGTTATTAGGATCATAATCATCAATCTAATCTTTAGTATAGGAAGATGTAACTTCTTAAGTTGTTCTCAAACATGTGATATACGAGTTTGAGCATTTGTGTATGAAAAAATCATTGCACCATATGTTGGAGTTTCCTTCTTAAAATTTTGATTTTATTAAGTATGTTCATCATTTTCAAAATGTTTCACCTCATTATATATTAGAGAAAAGTCATGTATATATACTTAAGCACTAGGAAAATTGTAATTTATGATTTTAATTATTGATCTTTTTGTAACAAATCTTGCTCTAGATTTTTTTTGTGAATATTTTCATGCTTTAATTGCGCCTTTTGAATATGTTCCTACTCTAATTTTTTCATTTACAATTGTGTTTGTTTTGAATTATCCTTTGGTATCCATACTTTTTATTTGTGCACTTTTCCTTTAGGATATGTACTCATAATGTGAGTGGTTTTCTTGATGGATGTATCAATGATAAGATCACCACTATATTTGGGACTTTGTATTTTTTATTTAATACAAAAAAATAATTTGTATGATGCCCATACGTTATATGATATGCACAATAATGTTTGGATCACCTTATATGATGTAGATGAGGTAGTTGGATCACTTTGTTTCAAAGAATTTCTCTTAGGATTTCACCTAGAATCTTAGTAGCCTTTGTTATAATATTTAAATCATTTGTTTTAGATGTATTTTATTTTTTGTCTTTTCATTTGGATATGGAACCTTTTTGGGTACAACATTGCTAGTTGAATATGCAAACACATAATTAACAATAGCATATGTTTGATTCTGTAGGTATGAAATCTATTTTTTCAATGATGCCACCTCTAAACTGAATTATTGATTTTTCTTTTGTAACTTTTTTATTAACTTGATCATAGTGATGATTTGATATTTAAATGCCTCACAAGTAAAACCCCTAGGTAGTTAAAATTTAATATGAATATAAACATCATCCAGAAGAGATGTGGGAGGGGTTAGAGAAAGAATTGGTATAATAAGATGGGTTACCTTCCCTCTTAGAGTAGTGACATCATACACTTAGTTAGAGGGAAAGTAGCTAACACCCTGCTTAGGGTTATGAGGAGGAAGAGGTTCCTTTTTATCCATTTTAAATGTTTTAAATATTGAGATGAGAACAAGATAAGAGAGACATAAAAATGCTATATAAAAAACCAACATGATAAGAGAAATCACAACTAAATAATTACTAAATTATAAAACCCTAGAGCAATCTTTCATTATGAAAGAAGAATAAGAGGCCATATTCAACATATGTTTATCATCAGAAGGTTGCATGTTTGATTCACATCAAATTCACCAAAATTTTAACCCTAAATTAAAACATGGGATGGGATAGGGTAAATAATATAGAAATAGTTCAATCAAAAGGATGATAAAATAATCTATAGTAGGTCAATTAAGTATAAACTAAAATAAATGAATATTCTAAATTATAATACTATATGCCAAATATAGAAAGTGCCAAATTCAAAAGATGTTCAATTGATTTCAATACCTAAGAGAAATGATATTTAGTTGGGTTTATTTTGCACAAATATATATGGACTAGAAATAGGGGGAAATTATGTAGAATCATTATTCTAGACAAATCATCAAAACTTGGAAATTTTACTTCTATAACTACAGACACTACCATTAGATCTAGACACTATCATTGATGTTAGTGTTTGATTATGAGACAAGTGTTTAGCATGGAATAGTGGCTAGATATTGATGCAACCAACTTCACTAATCTATATTTTCTATCACATTTTTTTAATATATTCAAATTTAGGATAAAGGATGTCACTCTTTTCTAAGTGATCAAACCCTAGATCTTCACCCTTAGAATGAGTTTTCCCAAAAATGGGTTAGTGGGATTGTAGTGTTGACCTGACCTCAATGACCTATCTATCTTTGAGCACTACCTACATATCCAATGTTCCAAGGAGGGCTTCAAATTTATGTAGTTCTCTCCTATGTGTGGGAGTGTGTGTACATAAGGGTATAATATACTATATGAAGATGCATTCATTGATCTATCTTGAAACTTGAAAAATATCACTCATGGGTTGTTATTTTAATGTTTCATACATTTTATATGACTATTCCTATGATTGATAAATAAATAGGAATGAATATGGCATAATAACTTAGTTGTATAATTCATTAAATGAGCCTTGATAGTTGTTTGTTAGGTATTTTCTAGATGAATAATGAAAAGTATTAGAATTGTATTTATACCACACCTTTTCAAGGTATATCACAACATGGTTTAATAAGACAAATAGGCCAACCCATAGGTTTTTAAAAAAAATTAATTTAAATGAATTTTTTTAAATAAACACTAGATAAGAATCTCGACACTACCATCGATGATAGTGTCCTTTTGTGGCTAGTAGTGTCCAAAGGGATAAAAAATATGTATGGATCTAAAAATAAAAATGATATATGTATATCACATTTGAAGCTTTATGTGTAGTGCATAAGACTTGGGTCATCAGAATGATGTGGATAAGACTAAAAGATAAGCATTTAGGCATAATGACATGGTGAATGCAAGCCTTTTGGTAATAAGGGAAGTCCAGAATTGAAGGGAATAACCCTGATTGATATTTATCTAATGTAAAAAATTGAGATATGATACATATTTAGTTTTAGTATCTACAATAAGAAAATAAAAATATCATTTCAAAGGGACTTGATTTATATTTAGCATCTATGTTTTACACTACTACACACTCAACAATTCTACCCTATTCTTCCCAAATTCAATATCAATCATAATGACCAGTCTCAAATCAAGTCTGAAGCATTTCAAATCAATAAAAAAGATAGCATTTTTAAGTATAAAAGATAATTTTATAGTTGCATACATATAGTCAAGGACCTATTGGCCAATTTTGGCCCACATACCAAACTTGTACCCATATGGATCAGGTTGTTGTTGGATGAGTAGAGGGAAAGGTTGCAGAGACCCTTAAAAATGTCAAAAATGCTTAGAATGAGTCTAAAAGTGCATGGTATTCATTTGGTTTTTTATTATGTTCATCTAAACATTTTGGGTCTAGTGGCATAAATTTTGAGTAGGTAGTTTGATGACATCATCATTACCACATGTGGATAAGTCAGGGAGAATTAATCATATGGTTGTGATCACATTAGTCTAAATTTTCTATGCACCAATTTTAGGCCATGCATCTAAGTGTAGTAGAAGATATGAAGGTTCAAAGTTGGCCTCTTAGATATTTCTCACTAAGTTTCTTTACTTAGCCAATTTTCAAAGGAGCTCAAATAGAGCCAAGTGGGTAGTTTGATGTTATTATATCTCACACATGTGTTAGTTTCAAGAGAAAATGGTCATATGGGTTTATTAATCTTAGTCCCTAATTTCAATGTGTTAAGGTTTAGGCCATGCATCTAGTGTGATAAAAGGTATGAATGTTCAAAGTTAGCTCCTCATACAGAATTCGCTAGGTTTCCATACTTAGCCATTTTTTACCAGACTGTCATGTAGGAGCAAATGGACCAGTTAACTTGTGCATTTAATATCTTCACTTAGAAGCCTCATGTGATTAGAATATTATGTATAATTATAGTTATTCATGAAAATATAATCCTCATAAAGTTTCATATTCTCACGAGTTCTCTAACTCGAGTTATTAGCTTCTAAAGATGGAATTGTAGAGTGAAATGTTTGCATGGACATCAAGTTTAAGCTTGAGAAAAATAGATCCTTTTCAGCATAAATTTGATGGCCATATTAACATTAATGATATTCATGCAAACATCATTTGATAGGAGAGTGGATGCCAATTTTAAGCTCATGAACTAATAGTTGGGCTTCAAACAGTGGGTTCTAGTTGATCTAATGGTCCACATTACATCATACATCTTGATCCAATGGTGTGAAATGATTCAAATAGTCAAGGGGCTTGAGAGGTTGACATATGGCCCAATCACATGAGTCTATAGACTGATAGTAGATCCTAAAATCAAATGTAGAGGTGCCACGTGGCATAATCTTGGACAAAGTTGATAAGTCAAGGGGAAAGATCAATGGCTGACACTTGATCATTTAGATCAAGATTAATAGAGCAAGCAAAGGTCAATATGTTAATGATCTAGGTCATGATTGATAGCTAATTATAATAAAGGAGAGCCTAGGTATTTTGATGAAATTCAAGAGGCCATTTTTGATAGAAGTAAAAAGGTTTTATAAGATCACTCGATCACCATTGAAGCTTGATCCAAAACCATTAAAGGGATACATTGATGTAATAAGATAGAAGGGACATAAGGGACTGCTATTAGAGCTAAATATGGACCTCTAGTTCAATATTTTGTAATTTTTAGGGTTATTTATATAATTATGTTCACCATTTTTAAGAAGGGTCCATGCACATATGAACTTTTGGTTCTTGTAAAAATTGAATGAGTCTTTTTAGACTTAATGGGAATATAGAAAGAGGTTATGCAGTCTATAGGTCTGCATTAATATGGATAGCTATAGGAAAACTAATAACCTTAAATTGGTTTTCCATCTATAGATGAACCTATGATCCAAACATGAAGATGGAGCAAATATATGTTAAATGTAAAAGGTCCCATCATCAAAAAAAGTACGTACTAACCGCCATCCATGGCATGGCATTGTCAGTTTCAAGATTTCAAAAATTTGATCCTCATAAATAGGTCAAGTGGACTTAGGGTCCCAAGGTGGTGAGTTGTTAGTTGGAGAGGTAGTTAAGGAGTATTGATTTCATTCAAACATACCTTATCATCATGCATAACAAAGCCTTGTCTTTAGTGGGAATCCCTCAGCAAATGAGAGAAGATTGAGGACAATTGGGACAAAGGGAGGCTAGTTTGTTGATTAATACATGCATGCATAAAACCAATCAATGAGATGATACCACATGATGATCCTTTCTCCACTCTCCCATGCATTGTTCCCATCTTTCTCTATGTCTCTCTTTCTACTATATATAGAGGCTTTTGAGTAGAAAAATGGATCCTCTCTATATTTTGTCTACCGTCTCTCTTGGGCATGACAAAACTCTACCAAGATGGAACTTGTAACATCTTGAGATGAATAAAAAACTATTTCATATTTCATTGTTCTAGTAACACATGTACATTTCATATTTGAATATGTGGTAGAGCTTTCTCCCTTGCCAAGTCATGATCTCACTCAGTTACTAGTTCATCTAGTTATGTAGGTCATGTTTAGTGTTCTACATCTCTTGATTGAATCCTACATGTGGATACTATGGTTGGTTAGTGTCTTTATTTAGACCTATCCATCATCTTCCTTAGCTTTTGATCATTTATTGAACCTCTTCATGAAATATTAATGTATGATAGATATTTGGAACCCTGTATCTAGTCTTTTATTTATTTAATTAGTGTTTTAAGAGATAAATAGAGTGGATCAAACCATAATTTATGTGAATCACCATCCATAGCTTAGGTTTCCCTTTCATTTTATCTCTCTTTCCCTTTTCCCTAGTAATTAGTAGGTTTTAGTAGTGTACAAATGAGCTAAATGATGCATCAAAGGAGCTAGCCTTGTTAAAAAATCCTAGATGTCTGACACCATTATAGGATACCCATAGCCTAGGGTTAGTCTTGTATTGAGCTAGATTTGGAGTTAGGACTTGAACACTCCTTCCTCCCGGTTGGTTGTAATTCTAGTCTATAATAGTTTTGGCACAGCCGATGGGATAAGGTCCAAAAGGGTGGAAAGATCTTGGTGTGTCTTTCCTCTAATCAACATTTAGAATCAAGCACATTAGAACTAATGGCAACTCTAAATCAAACTTTTGGTTATGATCAGATCACATATGTCTCAATGTAGTTTTTAATCAATTCTTACATCTCATTTGACATGGATAGCTATGGTGAATATTACTCTAATCCACCTCCTTATCAGCATCTCCAATATGCTCCTCATATTCCATATGACCCTTATTAGTCTTATCAAGAATCCTATCAAATCTACAAGAAACCTTTCTAAGTTCTTCATGACCCATATATGCCATAATATTACCCTAACCCGTCTAATGAATAACAATCCCATCATAATAATTATCCTCATCAAACCTATCATGAAACATCCATATTAACACTTAATCAAACTTTAGTGAGCCTTGATAAGTATGCACTAGAATTATGCTCACAAAATTGTTATGGCCAAGATGTCCCTATTCACTTGATTCATCATGTGAGAGGGTCATTACAATTAATAAAATAAGAATGGACACCTTTTGAGAGAGCAAATTGGAACAATCTCATAGGTGAGATGATGGATGTAGGTGGCTATATTCAAAACATTGACGATAAGATAAAAGGCATTGAATAATAGTAGGTCCAACCTCACCAATATTATGTACCTACATATAAACCACTTTGGCCTTGTTATGTGCCATCCATTCCTCCTCAAGAGACCATTCCAAGTGCCCCTTTGAGTATTCCAAGTTCTTCATGTGTTTCTCAACCTTTTCCTTATTATAAATCCATTCAAGAGAACTATCAAATAAAGAAGGAGATATTTGTGAAAATTTTTCTATTGAGGTTCAAGATTCCATCCTTACTCAAGAACCACTTATGAAGTATTTCAAGGTTCTAATCTAGAATCAAGTGATGAAGTTATGGGGTGGGCAAAGTCAGGTCAGTCTAGATATGAGGGCCCTAGATAAAGTAGGATCTAAACCTATGCAGACATCTCTAATCCCTCCTCAAGAGTCTTTTTGTATTTCTTATCTTCATGAATCCATTGACCACCTTAAAGAGAAGATATCCCAAGAGAATATTAATAATTAAATTAGAGAGTTGGAGCTAAAAGCAAGGAAAGAGGAGAACTAGGATAAAAATATTAAAACATAATCTCTAGCTTTTCTATCTTAGAACCAAGTCATGCAGTTAAGAAAACCCAAAGCTACTCAACCCCCATCCCTCCCTCCTCAAGAACTTAGGTCATTTTCATCTTATAAATCCATCCAAAGTAGTATGCAAAAATAGAAGGAAGACATGATAGTCAAAGACAAACAACTAGACCAAGGAAGTATTACATATGTTTCATCTACCATGTGGCATTAGCTTGGACAAAGTTGATAAGTCAAGGGGCAAGATCAATGGCTGACGCTTGATCATATATATCAAGATAAATGGAGCAAGCAAAGGTCAACATGTCAATGATCGAAGTCATGATAAACAACTAATTAGAAAAAAGGAGAGATCATGTCTTTTGATGAAAGTCAAGAAGCCATTTTCAAAAGAAGCAAATGGGTTTTACAGGATCACTCGATCACCATTGAAGCTCAATACAACACCATTAAATGGATATAGTGATGCAATAAGATAGAAGGAACATAAGGGACTGACATTGGAACTAAATATGGACCTCTGGTTTGATACTTTATAGCATTTAGGAATATTTATACAACTATGTTTTCCATTTTTAGGAAGGGTCCATGCACATACAAATTTTTGGTTCCTGCAAAGACTAAAAAGGTCTTTTTAGACATAATGGGAATCTAGAAAGAGGCTATGTGGTCTATAAGTATGCATTAATATGGATAACTATAGGAAAACTAATAACCTTAGATTGTTATTCCATCTATAGATGAACCTATGATTCAAACATGAAGATGGAGGAGATATATGTTTAATGCAAAAGGGCCCATCATCAAAGAAGTAGGTACTAGCTACCATTCATGACATAGTATTTTTAGTTTCAAGATTTAAGGATTTGATCATCATAAATAGGTCAAGTGAACTTAGGGTCCCAAGGTGGTGAGTTGGTAGTTAGAGAGGAAGCTAACAAGCATTGATTCTATTCAAACAAAACTTGTCATCATGCATAATAAACTCTTATATCTATTGGAAATCCCTCAGCCAATAAGAGAAGCTTGAGGACTATTGGGATAAAGGGAGTCTAGTTTTTTTTTATTATTATCAAAAAACACATGAAAAAATTCAATCAATGAGCTACCACCACATGATAATCCTTTATCCAATCTCCCATGCATTGTTCCCATCTCTCTCTCTTTCTGCTTTATATAGAGGCTTTTCAGCCAAAAAATGGATCCTCTTTGTATTTTCTCTACTCCCTATCTTGGGCATGACCAAACTCTGCCAAGATGGATCTTGTAACCTCTTGAGATGAATATAAAACTATTTTAGATTTCATTATTTTGGTATAATGTGTACATGTTAGATTTGCATACATGATAGAGCTTTCTCCCTTGCTAAGTCATGATCTCACCTAGTTACTAGTTCATCTAGCTATGCAAGTCATGTTTAGTGTTCTACATCTCTTTATTGAAGCCCACTTGTGGATAATGTGACTAGTTAGTTTCTTGATTTAGACCTCTCCATTATTTCCCTCAGCTTTAGTTCATTTGGTGAACTTCTTCATGAAATACTAATGTATGATAGATATTTGGAAGCCTAGACTTGGTATTTTATTTATTTCATTATTGTTTTAAGAGATAAATAGAGTGGATCAAACCATAATTTAGGTACATCACCATCCTTAGCTTAGGTTTCCATTTCATGATATCTCTCTCTCCTTTTTCCCTTGTCATTAGTAGGTTTTAGTAGTGTTGAAATGAGATAAATGATGCTTCATAGGAGCTAGCCTCATTAAAAAATCCTAGATGTTTGACCCCATTATAGCATACCCATAACTTGGGGCCAGTCCCATGTTGAGCTAGATTTGGAAGTAGGACATGAACACTCTTGCCTCTAGCTAGGGTGCAATTCTCATCTATAATAGGACCATAATTGCATAATCACTCAGTGTGAAAGAACTATGTGTGGCTTGATTCCTTCTTTATGGTATTTATGTATGTATACAACAATAAATCATCAAAGGAGTGATTGGGTTTATCTCAAGCGATTACACTTTCATCTCTTTTTTCAAGTTTCTATCTCTCACAAGTACCCCTATGGTTTCCAAAACAAAGATAAATCAAATAATGATTTCTACATAACACTAATAAAAGTGAATTATCTCAATACTCTTAGCAGACATAGGCATAGACATAAGATCAGATGGTAGAGTAGTCACATATCCATCATAGTCAAATAGTATAAGTCTACAATCAACAAACATGAATGACCTATAATATTGTATAGGGAGTGTGGGTATGTCAAAAATATTCATAAACCCTGCCCATGAATCTAAATTGTCACAGTCCTATCTTATTTTGTTCTTCAATGTCAGACATCAATTACATTCAATCAAAAATTAGAAATATCTAATTATCTTATTATTGTTTGTAATTTTATATTTTTAGCATATGATACATATCAATTTGAATTTATTTTTAGTAAATTATGCTTGATATTTAGATTTATGATTAAATGTCATATATTATAATATGGATAGATATTTCAATTCTTATAATTATTTTCATAATAGTCATTTGTTTTATCAAAAATAGGGTAAAACATAGAGTTGATTTTAAAATTGATTGTTTATAAAGATATTTTTCATTTGGCATTATTTGATGCAACCTTACCAAATGATGCATAACTAGCTTACGTTGCATCTATTATCAATACATTGTTGTTAAGTGAGGATAATATTTGTTTTTAGAAAGAATATTTACCTCATAAACATATTATTAATCAACATCTCCCTTTGTATATTCAAGTGCAAATCTTAAATAAGCATGTTAAGTAGGTTTTGGTGGATAATAGATTGGGACTCAATATTTGAAATACATCTAATTTATTTCATATACTTGTTATAGGAGTTAGAGATGTTAATTAATATGATATGAATATTTGTGTATTTTCAACATACCATAGATTGTGCTAGGAAAAATAAAATTAAATATCATTGTCAGTCTAAGAATAATATAAATGGTATGCCGAGTTAAGCCTAATGATATTAATTATAATATTATATTGGGTAGACCTTGGATTCATGATATGTATGTAGTTATTTTTACCTTACATGCATATATTAAGCTCAGTAATTAAGTGTATATATACACTTGTCCCATGGATCAAGAACATTTAACACACTACACAATGAATCAAACTTGACTCAACCTATTAAAAATTACATACCTCACATACAACCTTATCCTTTAGAGTTTGGACACCCCATTTTAAATAATAATATGAAAACACTAGTATCTATTGTATACACCTAATATTATTCATCTTTATCTTTTACTGATTATCTCTCTTATAGGACTCATTAACACATTAATTTCTCCTGAGTGCATGTCCTGAGGAGTGCACCAAAAAAGGGGTGGGTTAGTTTCTAGTACATTATGAGAGATGTTCACATAATGTTCTGCCATACCTTCATTACCATTAATCTAACTTCCTCTAAGTCTCTTTCCTTATTCCTTCTCTATTTACCTTTTTATAGTTATGTAGTCACCCTATATTTATTACTTAATTGACTCATTTGTTAAAGTAATTTTCCTACTTTTTTATCCCTATACTATTCCAACTAGGTCAATACATTTTTGACTATGCCTCTATATTTTATACAATTTTGTGATTGCTAACATAATAGTGGGTTAGATATATTGTTGTATAATATAAATCTAGATTGATAATATCATCTTGGAAAAAAAATAGATTTATATGCTTGGATTTGTATATATAGGGGTCATAATTAACATTCCCAACACACAAAAACTCATCTAATTTTCCTGTGCTTACATTTTTCCCATAAGTATTAAAAGGAGGAGTTATAGGACAAATTATTATTCTTATAGAGGTCAAGTTTTTCTCAAGCTATTTGAAGCTTAATATAATGAGTTGAACAAAAGAGGTTCCCCCATAGTATTTGGAGTCCCCAACTTAGGACATCTAGGCATTCATCCTTTCCATTTGAGGTCTTCACCTATAAAATCTATTGCATAGAGCCACTAGATCCAAGGGGGAGATTGATGCACCAACAAGTCAATCCAAGGTAAGCTTATTTATCCTTATTCTATTTCCTTTTAGTTACTTATTATATACATATGTTCTTAATTTTTGAGTAATAAGTTGTTAGGATGTGAAGTCACTATTCACAATCACTATTCACATCAATTATTCATGGTCACTGTTCATGGTGATGTGGCTTGGTGGTGATGTGGATGGTTAGTGATGTGGCTAGGTGATGACTTGGAATAACCTATGATGGGTGGTATGGACCATGGAACACCTTTGAAGGTGAAAAGAGGAGAGATAAATGGGGCAAATTTATCTACTAAGTCACATGGGTTGCCTTGTAGAAATCATGTAAGGACATAATGATAGTGGATCACATCTTTCTACTTAGGCATGGGCTTATGAGGGGTAGTTTTTATGGGCTATTTTTTAGTGAGGTCAAAAGTGGGAATATTTTGACACACACATGTGTTCACATGGGAAAGTAGGAGACAAGGATCACTATGATAGATTGAGGTCACATGTGGAGTGGAGTGTAACAAATTGGTGTGCACATGGCATGGTCAAGTGGGCATGATGAGATGTCATTCAAAGGCTTGAATTGGTACATGGGGGGACATGATTCTCTATTGATGATTAGTGCTCCCCACTCAAGGATGGCACAATTTTTCCTCTCTTTCTATTTTCTCTATATGTTATAAATGTTATTTCTTAACATGGGATCTCCTTTGTAAATTCATCTTATTAGAGTATACATGTAATATCAAACTTGTATTATTGAAGTTTTGATCTTTTAGGCTAGTTTTTCTTTGGTTCATAACCTAAATGCTTTAGGTGGAAGCATTGAGTACTTTATTTGTAAGCACTAAAGGAGTTTTTATAGAGGAACTATTATAGAAGAGAGGTTGATGTTGAGATTGTTAGTGAAATTTAGAATTGCCATTTTGCCCATGGTTTTTCCTTACACCTATCAAAGTTTCCATGTAATCTCTATGTAATGTGTCCTATTGTTTATCTTTATTTTGTGTAGCTTATTTTTGCATTATTTACTTGCACTATAGGATATAGTTCATTGATCTAAGATTTAAAATTAAGAATTTATTCCTAAAATTTGGTATCAGAGATTTGGTTATGAAGCTTTGATTTCTAACATGGGGTATCAAAGCCATGGTGAAAAACTCCATGTGTGAGTTTTTTTTTATTGGCTAGTTATGGACAAAGTAAAGCTATTATGATAGGAGGTGATACTTGGAGATTAAAGAAGAAAAAAAAGAGATTTTGTTTTTTGGTAGGTATCTCTCTATGGAGAAAAGTGGAGGATATCTTGGTGAAGATCATAATCTCTTCATGTTTTCTGAGGAGAATCCCATAGTAGAGTTGAAATTGAAATCTATAAAATCTTTTCCAAATAATTCAACAACCTGCATAGTGTTCCTATTGGAAAAGAAACTCTACATCTTGAGTAGCAAGATAGACTCCTTTGGAGGAGGTGGAAGATAAGGCATGACGTTGTGGTTCTTGGCAATAAACAAAAGGGGTTAATGATGTGGTATCTTATTAACCACATGTTATTGGTTGAGATTTTGTAGATGAAGATAAATCCATGTAAAGGAAGGAGGTACATATAAACCTAAAGCTTTACTTATTTTGAAGTAGTCGAGGAAGATGAAGATGTAGATGAACAAGTGAGACTTGGTGTTATTGGAAGGAGAAGACTAGTGTTGACCATATGACTTACGGTGTTGGAGTGTTGTGTATACATTTATGGAATTTGTCTAGGTATACTAATGCATGGACTAACACTAAAGGTACATTAGTTGGTGTTTTGGCAACATTTGGTAGAGCATGATGCATTTCAGATGTATTCTTGAGGCTTGAAAACTTGGTAGGTTCAGTGATTCACTGAATACTATGATGGCTTCCTTAAAGCTTTGATTTGTCCACTTGTATCATTTTGATAGCTTGGAGGCTATGAGGAGAAGTATGGCATTGACTTATATGGCATCTTATTTATTCACTACTATCACGAGTGCTACGTGCACTAGTTATTGTTTAAGGAGTTAGAACGATGTTATTCCTACATGGTGATCTCTCTTAAGGAAAGATGAAGACAAAGTTGAGGAAAATGTTTTTATAGTTTGCATTGAAATCATTGTATAGGTTGGTGTTGGTACCATAAATATAGTAAAAGCATTTGAGTACCTTCATAGAGAGCCAAAGTGGATAGTAGAGGTTGCTTCTATGAGTTATTGACATGTTGGATGCAGGCCCCAATATGATCACTATTTTTATGGCTCAATTGGAACACATGAGATGAAGGTGATAAGAGGATAAAACTAAAGATGAAAATGCACAAGGATGTGAGATCAAGTAAATACCCCAATTCTTGCATTTTTATTTATCTTCCCAAGAGTGTTCTAGAGGAGGAGAAGACATGTTGTTGTCTTGTGTATTAGATTCATCATGAGTAGGAAGCCTCATGTTGCCATGGTAAGAACTAAACTAGATATTCCCAAGTAGTGAGAATCATGGGTAATTCATGGTATAATCTTGATTGGAGGATTGGTTTGTGTGTGGAGAAGTGATTGGTCACTTTAGTGCTTCAATCTGCTATGGTGGAGTAGATGTTGATAAAGTTGGTTAGGAAAAAGAAGTTTTAGTATTACAAGAAAACTTCAACTAGGTTTGTGTCATGGTGGTAGAGGTCATGGATGAGAATTTGGTTGAAAAATACTTAGGCATGGTAAAATCATATGTATATTGACTTCAAGTGGGATAATGTTAGGATGTGAAGTCACTATTCATAAATCACTATTTATTCATTATTCATGGTCACTATTCATGGTGATGTGGCCTGGTGATGATGTGAATGGTTAGTGATATGGCTAGGTTATGAATTGACATGACCCATGATGGCTGGTATGGAGCATGAAGCATCTTTGAAGGTTAAAAGAGGAGGAGAGAGAAATGGGTGCATTTATCCACTAATTCAAATGGGTTGGCTTATGGAAAGCATGTGAAGACATAATGATAGTGGATTGCATGTTTATACTTAGGCACATGATTGTAGGGTTTAGTTGTCTATGGGATCTTATTTGGTGAGGTCAAAAGTGGTAATATTTTGACTCACACATGTGTGCACATTGGAAAGTGGGAGACAAGGATCACTATGATAGATTGAGGTCACATATGGAATAGGGAATAACACATAGGTGAGCACATGGGTGGGCGCATGGAATGGTCAAGTGGGCATGATGAGATGTCATTCAAAGGCTTGACTTGGCACATGGGGGGACATGATTCCCTATTGATGAATAGTGTTCCCCATTCAAGGATGATATATTTTCTCCTCTCTCTATATTTTCTCTTTATGTTGTAAATTCTATTTATTATCATGAGATCTCCTTTTTAAATTCATCATGTTAGAGGATATATGCAAGCTCAAGCTTGCATTCTTAGAGGTTGGATCCTATAGGCTAGTTTTTATTTCGTTCACAACATGAATACTTCAGGTCGAAGCATTGAGTGCTTTATTTTTAAGCACTAAAGGAGTTGTTATGGAGGAGCTATTGTATAATAGAGGTTGTTGAGATTATTAATGAAGTCTAGAGCTGCCATTTTGCCCATGGTTTTTCCTTTCACATTTCAAGGTTTCCACGTAATCTCTGTGTAAAGTGTCCTCTTGCTTATCTTTATTTTATGTAGATTATTTTATCCATTATTTACATACACTATAGGATATAGTTCATTGATCTAACATGTAGAATCAAGACTTTATTCCTAAAATTTGGTATCAAAGATTTGGTTATGAAGATTTATTTCCTAACATAAGTATTTGGTTTTCCTTTCCTATGTTCCCCTTATATTGAATAAGCTGGTATAGTATAGGGCTCTTAGGCTTGCCATTAAAATCTAAATTTAGTACCTAGTCTATGATGCATTTTTTAAAATTAAATTATGACCAACCCTTATGTAATTTATATATTGTTTAGTTTAGTGCTATTTTCTATCTTGGATCTAGGTTGCCCTTGTTCTTTAGTTCCTTGCATGTAGTTTCCTTATTATATCTTTGATACCCCACTTTGTTAACATTGATACACATAATTAATTTTACCATGAGACCTAGTTAGATCCCATATCCCATATCTTAAGCATAAGTTTTGGAACCCTATATCCTTGATATTGAGTGTGGATTATTATATATTAGATATATAGTTACTACTAGGTTATGTTTTTATATTTAAGTGTACACAGGCTCTAGTTTGATCTCATTTTTGTATCCTTACCTATGGAGAGAAAGAAGATTTTTATACTAGTCATCCTAGCCTGAGCATACATTTTTGTGAACCTAAGGTGAATCCTATCCCATGGTTGGTTGGATTGCATTCATGTATATATATCTAGCTTCTTAGAGATTTCCAGTTTAACAAAGATATCTTGTCAAACTCCATTTTCTAACCTTCTAGTTTTCCAATTTTTAAAATATTTCTAAAGGCCAACAACTTATTACTTAATTGGTGTGGCTTTAAATCTATTTACCAGTTATGTGTGTAGAATAGATTCAACCCACTTCATAAAATATTAGGTTATAGTGAGGATATGTTTATGACCATCTAAAGAAGTTGGATTGATTTTCACTATGAGATAGAACCCCCACGTGGAGAATGACCAAGGCATGGTGATCGACTAAAGTGCTTGAGCTAGTGCATTAATGAGATTGGCATGATTCTAACAATCCACACACTTTTTCACATAAGCACATGCATCAATCTCCATAGTGGGCCAATAATACCTTATACATATGATTTTCTTGGAAAAGACCATTCCAATGGTGTAAGCCCCACAAATCCCTTCGTGTACTTATTTAAGTGCTAATCTAGACTCTAATAAAGCTAAACAAAGAAGTAGAGTTCCATCAATCCTCTATGATAGAGTATGGCACTGACTATGGTATAACAAGGGGTATTATGAATGAAGCATTTTTGTTTATTATGGGAAAGGTTAGAAGGGATAATATTATCATGAAGGTGGAATATATATTAGAGTACCAAGGTGAGCTAGGACCAAAAATATCACATACCATTTTAGATTTTGAATAATCATGAATTGGCCTTAAGAGATGTTTGATAAATAAATGGTAATCTATAACATGATCTATGTTTGCTATTAGTGAACTAATTTTTTCCATTTCATCCATAGTCCTATTATTCATCCTTGGGATCTATTCAAATTGG
The DNA here is from genome assembly GCA_037957365.1 of Torreya grandis. NCBI lineage: Eukaryota > Viridiplantae > Streptophyta > Pinopsida > Cupressales > Taxaceae > Torreya > Torreya grandis. Next base: position 138,907 of record JARHVA010009068.1, on the reverse strand, counting down.
ATGTATTCAAAGCCCTATTTAATATGATCCACCATTTCTTATAAGTAATAAGCTTGTCATCTTTCGTATAGTATTGTTTTGTCACCTAGTTAATAATTAGTTTAGAGTCTCCATGAACATGTAATTCATTGATATTCCATTGTACTACTAGATTAATCCCTATGATGAGTGCTTTATATTATATTATATTATTGGTATAATAAAAACCAATGTGGAAAGCTTTGGGAATAATATCCCCTTGCACTGCTATGAATAGAATACCAGATCTTAATCCATCAAAAGTGTAAGAACAATAAAAGTAAAGGGTTTAGTGCTGAGGCATAAAATAATTATCATCTACAGTCATGATTGACTCATCAAGGAAATAAAAAATGAGTGGCTTGGTATCATATAATGTTGATTTGGCAAGTTGATCTACAAGTGCCTACCCCTTAATAGCATTTTGATGTATATATTTGATATCAAATTCACTCAATAACATGGCCCATTTATCCATACGACTAGTCAAAACTATCTTAGAAAGTATGTATTTGAGTGGGTTCACTTTGGTAATGAAAATGGTCTTGTTATTGAGCATATAATGTTTCGAATTTTAAGTTGCAAACACCATTTCTAAGTAGGCTTTTTTGACTAAGCTATAATTATGTTCATAGGCTACCAGTGTGTGGCTTAAATAGTTTATGATTTTTTCTATCCCCTAATCATTATGATGTGTCAAGATTCACCCCAAGGAATATTATGTTGTTGAGATGTAAATAAGAAATGACTTTCCAGGTGTAGGTGGAGCTAGAATAGGTATATTTTATAGTTATTCTTTAATTGCTCAAAGGTGTGTTGGTAATTAATGTTCCATGAAAAAGTGGTACCTTTATTTAAAAGATGAGTGAAGAGATGGCATAAGACTACCAATTAAGATATGAACCACCTGATGGATTGGATCTTTCCTAGTAAGTTTTGGAACTACTTTATATTAGATGGTAGATACATTTATATAATGGCCTTAACCTTGGTTGGATCAACTTCAATGCCCATAAAAAAGATAATGAAACATATTAATTTTCCAAGTAATGTCAAATATGCCCTTTTTAGGTTTAAGCCTTACTTTGTATTCATGAATCCTTTTAAAGATTCTTTGTAACACATATGGATGTCCTACTTTGTTCTTTGATTTCATTAAAATATCATCCACATAATATTCAACAATATCGTACACTCATTAAAAATGATAGTCATTACATGTTGGTATGTATCATTGACATTCTTGAGGCCAAATGACATCACTTGAAAAAATATGTTCCCCATGGAGTGGTGAATGCTACCTTATGTTGGTCTTTAGATGTAATTTTGATCTGATTATATCTAAAGATGCCATCCATAAAAGATAACATCTTGTACCCTACTTTGAAATTTAAAATCATATCAATGTTGGGAAAAGGAAAGTCATCCTTTGGGCATGCTTTATTAATATCTCTAAACTTGGTATACAATTAATTGATTTATGGTTTTTTATTGACAGGGTTTATGTTTGATATGCACTATGAATAATCTCTAGGATGTATAAACTTTACCTCTAATAGTTTTTCTAATTCTTTTTGGACAAATACAACTATGCAAGGGCACATTTTTCTCAAGTATTTCTTGATTGACTTTAAATTTGGGTGTAGAACAAGGTGACGTACAACTAAATCAAGGTCCAAGTTAGGCATATATAAATAATACCAAGCAAAAATATCAACAAAATCCCAAAGGAGGGAAGTAATAAGTTCATGTTGCTCTTCAGTGAGGGATGCTCCAAGTTTGATCCACTTAGGATTAGATAGTGTTTCATTATTTATTTTTATGATATCATCCACAAGTAGTGAGGAATCATCTTCTATAATAGTTGTCAATGTGGTACATTGGTCCTCTTCTTCATTTGGTGGACCGACTAGCTCTTCAATTTTACCCATAATTGAGGAATATAAACTGCCAAAGTCTAGCAAAGGCCACTTTACAAAGGCATGCAAGAAATCCTGAGCTAATTGATCAAATACTTTATGATCCATTGAATTGATTCCTGATTGGCATGGAGTTTTGGGATTGGTTAATTCTTGGGCTTCATTATAAATAGGGTGAACTTCCCCATCCAATGGTGCCTAAAACAAGTTTTCACCATGGGACTCATCATTTACTTTATTTTTTCCCTAATCCAAAAGCACCTTAAAGATATTTTCACTTTGGGACCTTAATGTTTGATTTTTATTTTCTTTTTCTTTTTGACTAATGAAGTTCACATTCTCTTCAAATTAATTAATATAATCTAGTTTAATATTAAATCCTTACTTGTGATCACTAAGTGAAAAACCATCTCTGAGGCCCAAGAATTTATAAATTGCCTCATCGTTATGAAAATCATCTAATGGTATGTATGAGTCTTGTTTATCCCAGTAGATCAACTAGGGATGATGGAGGAAAAGAGGGGAATAAAATGTGATAGAAGTAATGACATAGATAGTATTAGGGTCAAATAGGTTGTTAACAATTAACTCATATTAAATGATATAATAGGGCTTGACATTGATGTTGACATTGTCATTGTTAGATGATAAATTAGTATCACTCTTGTAATATGAGGGATCACCCCCAATTGGTTTGCATCTAATACCTTGAGTTCATATATTCTTTGAAACATATAATGACTCAATAGGTCCTTTTTGCTTTTCCCCCAAGCCTCTTCCATTATAAGTAGCATGAAAATATTTTAGCGTCAGAGCAACTTCCCATTCAAGAGATCATCAAAGGTCTTAGTCTCTATACCATAATCAAAACAAAGATTTTAGATTCACTAAGTTGTCCATTAACCATGACCTGAAGTAGTGTTTTTGATAGCATGTAGGAGACCACTAGGCATGACAAAGGGGATGCAGGTGTTAGAGAAGGATATCGTGAAAGTGGTGTTACACCAACATCAAAACTAATAGGTCACTGTGATGAAACCTTGAGATCTATATTAGCTTAGCCACTTATGCAACAAACAAAGCATTCTCACTATTATCCTTTCATATCTATAGTAAATTTATACAACCAATACAAACAAAGATATGCCTTGCCAATGCAAGCAATATGCAAATTCATCTTAATAAATCCAAAAGAATGTAAATAAAAAACAAACAGATAAACTGATACTCCTTACCAAAACCTATAGATCTAATACCATGATAGAATTGGTAAATAGGTGATTTTTTGGTAGAATGAGTACATAATAATTCCAATGACAATGATTTTATTTGTTTTCAAAAATATATAAGAGGATTTGCAATAATTTCTTTGATTTATAAATAGTTTTATGGTGTCTTATATAGGATAAAGAACATGTAACTTCCACCTATAATCAGGGAGTTAACTGATAGTAAACTATTGGAGAACAAATGTGTAACAACCACTTAGCTAAGACAAGTGGCAACTAACTGTCATAAAAGCTACGATAAGTGGAAACTAACTACCATAGACTAAATAATCACCTAAACAGGTTGAAGTTACATGTGTAGGGATAATCCATTTAATAAATAAATGGAATAATAAATATCCTACACTAACATAATTAATAGTTTATGGTTATAAGAAAGTTAAGCAATTATAATTAGGTATCGTTTCTAATTAAATATAAGAGAAACTAAAAAAAATACTTCAAATGCAATATGATATTGGGTTAACATAAGGAGTTTACCATTGATATAAATTCAAACACCAAATAATCTTACACCTTATCCCTTACTAGGAATAGTTTATACTTTACTTTCATGACTACTTGGAATGAACCTCGGATCAAACATTGGTATACCACTCCAATTATTTTAATAGTTTGCTTATAGTGAAATAAACATATTAAATGGTTTCCCTACAACATTATGTAGAGTCCAAAGTTAAGAACAATAAGGACATGTTAGCCAATTCACTAGATAGGATATCCATGGTACCATCATAAAAATAGTTCCTTTCCAAGGTATGACCTACAGTCTTATTCCATTCATAAATAAGTATTCCATATAAGAGGGAAAGTGGCAAGTCCACTAACATTTATACACCAATCAAATAAAAGGATTATCTACCACCTATTATGAACCCTCAAATAGAAACATATAACCTAATATTATAAGAATGATAAGGTACACATTTTGAGCAAACTCAAAAAGATACAATAAACCACCAAAAATAAGAAACATGGTCTTACTTAATAACATGCCATCTCATCCAGGTGATAAAAATACTAAAGAAATCAACACCCATAACTTGTTGTAACTCAAAATGTAGGAATATGCAAAATAGGGATAAGAAACTGTCAAAGGATATAATCTGTAAAGTATGACCATACCCATGATACATTAACAAGAAGTCCTAACTCTACATTATGCACTTGAGAAATAATGTTCAAATATAATATTACAATAATAATATTAATACTTAAATAATCATACAACAATACAACATCTATGCCTATATAAGGAATTTATTTTAAAATTGAATAGAATTAAGTGGTGAAATACCAAGAACTAAATGCCAAAGCCACTAACTGCTATGTGGAATATTACAACCAACTTTCAAGTATATAACTATATTCATGATGCAAGGAGGTAACCAAAAATAATAATTTGATTTTAGTACAATTGTCCTACATCTCCTAGTTTTACAACAATGATCCATAAATACATGGAAGGATTAACCCAAAGGTGTATCTAAAACCAACTTTAAGTTATAACAATAGTTAATAACTAATAACATGTGGATTTAATACCTTGATATGGTTAACAATCCATAACAATACAATAGAGAAGTAATATGATTTAAACATGCTAATAAGAGTCTAATGCTCAAAGAAAAGAACATCCCATATAACAACATTCTAAGTAATGAGGTACATCTAATATAACTTAGTAACTGCATTTTGGTATTTCAATAAAATAAGTTAGCATGAAGCTGGAAATATTTCATCCCATCAAGGTAAACAACTATTAATATTAAAATTTCCAAATCAAGTAAAGAAAATTCTATGAGGTAATCAACAAGTAAAAATAGGTGTTTATTGCAAACCATGCTAATGTTTATACCATATAGCTAATCATACGCTAAAATACTTTTCTCTTTTAGGTAAACACAATAACTAGTTTTAAAATTAAGCCTTCTACCAATATAAACATCATTTATAAAATTTCTAAAGACATTATTCACCACCACATTTGAGTTTTGACTCAAATTACATAATAATATTAGCATGTTTGAAATAGCTATATAAACCAAGATAAACTCAACTCTCAAAATCAGTTATAATAAGTAAAATAACCTTCAATAACCAAGTATAAATTTATATGTTATGTTAATGTTTATGCTACAGTCACCATGTGACCTTATATATGCAAGCAAGATCAATAAGATACCATGTTATCCAACCTCAATATAAGACATAATGTATAAGAAAATTAAAGTAATCATCATGCCAAAGAGTAAAACTAATAATTTATTATCAGCAAAATTGAAATCACAACTATCCAAGTTACTACAACCAAAAACATACCATAGCCCATGAATATATCAACAAGATAACTCACATATTTTACCATTATAATCATACTAAAATTTGAGTAATAATGTTTATTATCATCTATCTAAATCTAAAATCAAGACCACCATATTATAGAGAAAAGAATTCATTAATGTAGTTAGTTAAACTAGACATACTCAACCATGGATAAGGCAAATTCATCCATAGATCCAACCAAAAAAATAAATCCCTAGATGGTTTACATCTCACTATCGAGTGTGATAATGTTAAGCAAATAAATATTTTGATACATACAACAATCAAGGTGCAAATTTCATGTATAAATTATTATAACACTCCACTATATAGTTAATTAATCTAAAGAAAGAAAGAATTCATAGATAATAATAACCAACAATAGTCAATTCAATTTGTCATACTCAGTTATGGTTAAAACAACTTGTCAATAGAGCAAGTTAGCAAAATGAAACCCTAGATAGTTTACATCTCATTTCCAAGTGTGATAATACCAATCAAACTAAGTAGTTTGAAACATACAATAGTCAAGGTTGAGGGCCTAGGCATAAAATTATATATAGATTGCCTATATAACCACTAAGCTGAACAAAATGAATTTACAGTCAAGGATTAACCAACAACTATACATAAAAATTTATCTATGCTAAGATAGGGTTTGACCTCTTTTGAATGAATCAAAATAAATAATTCAAAGAACCACATCAATAATTTATCAAAATTTCTATTTCTCAACCCACTTTTTTTCAAGAGAGATCATGTCATGATAAAACAAGAGTTTTAACAATAGTGAAAATATGAGATGTTTTTACACCCTAGTGTCTATTTTATTAAAGCATCAAATATGAATGTAAGACAACCACCACTACATATTGATTAATCAAATGAAATTAAGAAACATAATAATTTCCTAGAATAACTAAATCTACATTAGACAAGAATCATATCTATAGTCATTAAATCATGCACGATAGTCCACTTTAGGGAACATTCAGTATAAATAAAACTAATGGACAATCATTTTATCCCTATCCATGGCATAGGTTCATATACTTATACCCTTAAAATGTACCATTCTTAATACAAAATCTTAATCCATAGAACCTTAAAAAAAATGGGATAGATATGTACCTGTAAATAAAAACCTAGGTTTTGCCTTCTCATTGATTCTTTCTACTATCCCAATCCAAAATGATCAAGTGTGAGTTCAAATAATACAAACCCCTATTTAACATTTTCTTCTCCCTTATTTCATCCACAAATTTCTTGCATAATTTCAACAATAACGTCTCATTTCAAATGGTATCTCACCATGATTACCACATGCCATGTTTACAAGACAATTTTACTCCTTGTTCTACCCAAAATATGTAGATTTCCTCCACTTAACAACCCCCACCAACTTCTACCAATACAACTTCAAGAAACTCAATTGAAAATCCTAATTGAATGATTAGGTCAAAATAACATAATCATAATTCTCTTAAAGTCATGAAATTACCTTATTTGAATTAAATCATAACATTTGACCATGACAACTTAAGTTCAAGCTCTGTGTAATAAGTTAAAAGGTTATTATTACCATAGATTATTCTCAAGTCTTCCCATTGTTAAATGATACCACAAAACCATTGATCTAAAATATAATACAAACATGTATTGATAAGCAATAAAAATCATATGCAAGGTTGGAACAATGAAGGATCAGAGGCACAATTAGCCAAGTGCCAATGATGACCTCCAACCAAATCAATGAAACAAAAAGGTTAACTCAACAATCATAATGTCTCAACCATGAGCATAAATGAAATAATATGATTAGTGTTATGACCTTACCTTCAGTCTGAGTCATTTCTTAATTAAAACATTAAAAAAAGGTTATAACTTGCCAATAATCATGTTTTTCAAAATAGATTCTATGAACACCAGTTTATTATATCAAAATGGATCAAATGAACTTCCTCAAACAAGAAAATGACATATTGATTATGTATAGATAATAATTATAAATTGAACTATCTTTATCAAGCACCAATAACACCAAACATCAATGTTTTAACAAATGAATGAGATAAGTCCAATCTTAAAGATATTCAAGAGATTTGGCATCTTTCATGAACCCAAGTTATCCCAATTGTAAGTTTAGCCAAAATATTTAATAAGAGCATGCTCATTCTAATTTAGCATGTACAATTAGCTATGAGTCGATGACCACTACATAATAATGACAATGTGATTTAAACCACTAGCACAAGTATGTTGAAATAAAAGATATTTCCCCTCAACTCCAATATGGGTTCATACACAAGACATAAAAGAGTCACAAAATACAACAAATTTAATTATCATACAAAGATCGACAAGAAAAAAATGGTTAGACAGGAGGGCACTACGTATCAATTATTCTACATAACTATATAGCAAAGCATGCTAACAACAATGGATAAAAACATATAAATCACATCAATAGATCAATCCTTGATCACATAGAAACTAAACATTATTAGTTATGTTTTATGGTTTTGATCATTTTCAAGTGCCCTAAATCATGGCATAGGAAAAATAGGGTGTTACAGTGTGCTCAATCATGGTCCACTAGGATGTAGTGCAATGGTTTGGATTTTAACACTTGATAACATGGTATAGACATGTAAATTTGGCCACCAATGGATTTATATACGACTTTAGACCAATTCTTGCCAATCATCGAATACTTAGCCCAATAATTTCTATTAGTCTTGAATTTGGGTTTATAAAGTAAATACACACATTGGCCTATTAAATCAATTAAATAAAGTAAATACACACATTGAATTAATTAAAATCAAGAAAATGACCAAATGCCTAAAAAGAATTAGTTAATTTGCACACCCTAATCAAAATCAATTAGTAAGTTAAACCAATTTTAAATCCTAACTAAGTTCACCCATGAGCTAATAAATTAATTAAATCAATTACTAAAAATAAAATTCAATATCATCTTAGAACATTTTAGAACACACTCATTACCTTTATGAGTTGTCACTTGATGAAAATATCTAAAATAATATTCTAGGAATATGTCAAACTCAACCAAAGTTAATAAACTCAACCATGGTCAGATTTAACCCATTCTCAAGTATTTGAAAGCCTATAAAAGCAAGCCTAGAGTTATTCATTTATGGAGCTCAATAAAAGTAGCATTGTAATGTAGGAATATATTCATGAAGCTAAAAGCCTAGTGTTATAATGTTGAAATTGAGTCAAGCCATCAATCAAGCCAAACATTCAACAATGGTGCATAGAGGAGATTATGTTAGCCATATGTCATTGACAAAGACTTCTTATGCATAAACCGAGAAAGAAAATGAAGAAATAATTTGGAGCTTTCAAAGGAAGTAAATATTGTTGTTCTTTGCATTTTAGTTGGGTTTTCAATTGTTGTTTGTTCATTAAGCTCCCCCTAAGATCTAGGCTTAGAGATGTTAGTATGTTAGTGTGTTGATTTCATAGTTTTATGGACTAACACTTGATCTAACCTATTTTTTTTTCAAATTATTTGATCACAAATGGCATGTCTGGTGGGACTATCTACATGATTTTGTAACCAACAAATTTCTTTGTATCCATAGTTTTAATTCTTTTTTTGTTGTGTTTGCTTTGCTAGAGTAAAAATGGGCCATAAAGAATTAATAAATTTTTATTTACTTAATTTTTTTTTATAAATTTTTGTAGGAGTATATATAAATATGTTATTGATATTGTCTAAAAATTTCAAAAAAAATTGTTTTATATTTTAGAAGTTGTAACTCTTTTAGTGACTGTCACTTTCTATTTTTTAATTTTCTAGTAAAAATGGTTAGTACAAAGCTAATAACATTTTTAATTAATTAGTTTAACCTAAAAATTTTTAGAGAGGGGTGTCCCAGACCTATAAATAACTTATAAAATTTTTGTGACAAATGTATGTATATTTTAACAATTATGTCTAAATTACTGACTATAGATTTTTATGATTTTTGTGTTTGGTTTTCTTATTTTTTACCTTCTAACTTGTTTGCATGTTTCATAGGCTTATTTTATTTTATTTTTAAGTTTATTTTATTTTTTTATTAATATTTTTTATAACCTTTGCCTAACCTAACATGTTTTCTCTTTTAGGGTTTTGCCTTTGGGTCGATATATTTTACCCTTCAAAGTTGCTTGTCTCATTTGATAAATAAGCTTCAAGGCTAAATGAAGTTATAACCTTTTCATTCTAGGACCTATTTAAATAAGACCATTTCAATCTAAATTAATATTTTCAAACTTCATTTGGATGTCTAAATTGAACTAAGAATCCTTCATTTTGGTGTTTAAATAAACATTTTTAGGGTGTTTTATTGGTTAAGTTTTTATGGTTTCTTTCAAAGTTCACAACCTAAAGCCAAGGGGATAAAAGAACACCACCACACTTTTTTTGAGTTCTATAAAATTGAATACACTTCAAAGTTTTTTCAAGTTATTTTCATTATTTGTTTAGTCTAAACTTATTTGAGTAAATAGGGAGTTGTGTGTGTATTCTCTCCTATTTATCCCCTTTAGAAAACTTTTGGAATCAAAAGCACCAACTTCTTTTTGGGTGGTTTGAAATTATTTCCATTTGTGATTTTTAAATCCAAGGGGATAGCAATGAATCTAATCAAACTCTTCCAATTTGGTGCAATGAAATTAACCTCACTTCAATTATTTTCAAACTTGCTTGTTAATTGTGTGTTTTAACGAAAAGAAACGTGCGTGTATACTCTCCCATCCATCCCCTTTAAGGATCTTTTGGGATCAAAAGCACCATTTCATCACACTTTGAGCCTAGTACAAGGCATATAAATAATGTCATTTAAATCCCATCTCAAAAACTCACAATAGTTTTGGGTGATCTTGAGGCGACCATAAAGTCTTTCTATTATGTCATTTATTTCATTGCATCTTGGCTTGTGAGGGAGACTTCATTACCTCCCACAAGTTATATATGGAAGCTTTGATCTAGGGTTTCATCTCCCAGCATTGACTTCATCACCCCCACTAGGATCAGAGGTTTGAATGGTTAAACCACCTTTTAATGTTAGGATTAATCACTGAGATGTATCTGCACATTAGACATCACACTACACTGAGCAAGCAACATATGTAATGGTTGTAAAAAAGGAAAGACCTCTTTTTAACAATCCAAGTGTCGTAGACACCTAATTAAAGTGCACTTATTTTGTATCATTTGGTGTGAAATTCACTATGCAATTGATCTATCTAAAATGTTCACAAAATAGTCAAACCCACATTGTCATACCTTTGCTAGGATTTGGATGATTATACTTAATGTATTTTGGTCATTTTTGCTTGGTGTGTTAGACTAAACACTTGTATTATTCAAACCATGTCATTTGATGAGTCATGAGTCCACATCACTCCATTGTTTGAGGAGGTGTTATGTCATCCATATGACACTTTGATTTAACTTAGAAAACATTCCCTATTTTATGTCAATACATTGGGAGTAACACTTGATTCAGGAGGGCACAATTATGCTGCCTAAATCATTTCAAAATATTGTGCCTTTGAAGTCTTGAAACATAAACCATTTGTCACATCATCTTTCTAGAGTGCTAACATCGTTAGGCTTCCCATTTTGTTTCAAAAGACTTATCTTGTTTCATATTGTGTCTTCATTATCATTTTTTTGTAACCAATTACTTGAGCCTTGTTGAATCTTGGATTAGCGTGGTCACACTATTCAATTATTTCTATCTATTTGTCATCAAAGTCATAGATTATCCTTAGTTGAGTCCTTGATTAACTATTACAAGTTCAAATTCAAATATTGGTTGAGTTTGGTTTAGACCTCAATTTGTGGGGTTGATACCCAGATCTTCCTCTTTTGGATTATGTAACTTGGGTTAATTCATCACTAAAATTTGGAAAATTATATTATTTTTTGCTTTTATTTTGGTCAAATTAGTTTATCTTCAAATATCTCTTATTTATCATATTATACCAATCAGATCATGTTTTATGCCTAGAGTCATGTACCTTGTCTATGCTAAACTATTTCAAGTTTTTTAGATTAATCAATCATCCTTTTTCAGTCGAGATTTTTCCACCATTTGGCCATTAGTCCTTGCATATCTTGTTTGAGCCTAGCTTTTGACTCCACATTTTGATAAAAGACCTAGCAACTTTCCCTTTAGTAGCTTAGACCTACTTAGAACACTTTTCAACATTAGAGTTTGGTAGTTTGATTCTTAGGTCATTTTGCATGACCTTTGCATGTATCAGACACTTAACATTTGTCTTTTGATGATACACTATTTTTATCAAGTCTTTGCATAGACTTTTTGGAGATTCAACTCCACCTTTGACCAAGTTAGATCACATTTGAACCCTTTATCTTTCCAAAAGGCATAGCTTTTCTAGATTTTATATAACATTAATCCCTTTTCTTTTTGTGAAATATTTGTCATTTAATTTGAACATGGATCACTATACATATAGTGGAATTATGTATAATTATAGATATGGAAATCCTTTCACACAAGGGGACTTTGTGGAAAACCCTACTAAAGACAATGTCATTTGGGAAATAGATTCTTATCCACCCCAAAAAATTCAACCAAGGGGACAAATTCAAGATCCTTTGGCCAACTATTTGGTTAGTACACCTCCATATATGGAGCAAGATCAAGAGATAATGACCCAATACTAATCTAGCATACCCTCGATTTCAGAAAGTACTCAACAATAACCTTATCACATCATAATGCCATCAACATATGATCCCAATAGAACTGTAGAGGTAGAGTAAGAAAACTTACAAAGTCTAAAAAGAGAGCCTTCCAACATTTTTTAAAATTAGACTCATGGACAATTCTCTTCTATAAATCCTAATACCATTGTACTAATACCTTATCAAAACCCTCATGTGCTTATCCCACAAAGAGGTCCCATGAATGACCACTTTGATCAAATGCATCAAGTATACTAGACATATCTCAATTTAGCATGTAACTTCACTAATATGGCCTTGTCAAATACACCTCTTATTAATCTAGCTCCTCGAATGGAAGTTTTAATAGAGTTGATAGGTCAAGACAATCAAAGTTTATACCCATTTACATAAAACACTTCAGTAGAAACCATGTTTAATACACCAATTATAAAGGAAATATCTTTTGTTTCTACATATGATACTAAGTAAAACATAGAGGATAATGCATAAGCAATGTCTAATTTAAACCAAAGTGGAGTGGTGTTGGCACATGAATAATCAATGAACAACAAAACATTCCTTCAACTAGCACCATTGGTGGTTTTCAAAATCAGGGAGTAGGAGATTATATGTCCTAACCTCAACCAACTACTTCTAATCCTTAGCCAACTCTTTCTTTAAGCACACGACCAATAGGATAAAGTATCCAACCAACAAGCATTGTCATAACACAATAACACATGTCAAATCCTACTCCCCAAAATGTGACAATTAGTATTCCATAATAACATGAATAATCAAGTATCCCAATGCAATAGAGGTTGAACACATTACCACCTTAATAGGGGAAACCAATGTTCCACTTCACTAGGTAGTAATGAACATACCTCTTCCTTCGCAAGCCAATATACTAATCTAAAATTAAATGATGTGTAATCAACAACATATTCATCTTGGTCAATGATAGGTACTGAATATCTAACATGCATCCACTTCTCAATAGGTATTCATATAACAAAGAGGTCCCAATGTTCATCAAGTAACTTCTAGGCATCAATTGCCTTTTATGCAGAACATACCACAAGTTTAGAGATAAGGTCCTAGCTCACAAGTTCCCACTCAACAAAAAGGTTTGAATATTTGACAACAAGTCCCTATTAAAATATAATAGACACAATATGGTTATATCCCTCCATCCCAACCCCGGTCTCCATAAATTCAGCCATACATATCCAACCCCAACCAAAATGTTGCACCACCACAGATACAATTTCAATAATTATACCCTAATCCATGCATGTGCATTATTGGGCCATTCCCTAGCCAATCCAACCTACTCCAACAAATCCTTCCATCATATCCCTGTCCAAGTCATCTACTTATGAACACCCAACCATCAACCTAGGCCAATATTCTAACAAGTTTCCTTGAGCAAGAATTACAACAAATGAATGATGTAATTTCTACCATCTAAGCTAGGAAACATGTTAAAAAGATCAAATTGGATGATGTGTGTTCATATCCTTTTAGCATGGAGTACTTATAGATTCCATTCCCTCTAGGATATGAGCCACCCAAGTTTGACAAATATAAGGGGAAAGGTGTTCCCAAAGCACATCTGATAGTGTTCTTTGTTGCATGTCAGCCAGTGGCATACAATGGCATCTATATTTTATTTTTGTTTCCAAGGAGTTTAGTTAGATAAGCATTGAAATGTTTTTTGAAGCTACCAAAGAACTCAATTTTTGACTTTGATGATCTATTAGATAGGTTTGTGCAACACTTCTCATACAATCTTGAGCATGAGATTTCATTGGTCGACTTAATGCAAGCAAAGCAAAGACTAGGTGAAAGCTTCACAAGCTATCTACAGTGATGGAGAGATCTTGCCAACCACTTTACCCATAATCTAAAATACAAGTAACTAGCAGATGTGTTTACCAAAAATCTACATAGTGAAATATCCTATTATCTGGAGTTACAATATGCACATACATTCAAAGAGATCATCAATAAAGGTTTAGTGATTGAAATATCCATTATTAACAAAGAGATCATAAAAATAAACTCAACCAATCAAAATAATGGACAAAACCAAAATCAAACCAATAATCAACATCAAAATCCAAACCAAGCACAAGCATCACAACCGGCATAGGCCAATAATAATGATAGGCTAAAACAATTTAACCACAATAAGAATGTTGTCGAGAATGGAGTAATAGAGTCACGTCATGTCCAAATGGTACAAACAACATCTACTTAACCAACACCACCTTTTCATCTTACTCCTACACAAAAACCTCTTCAACAGCTGCAACACACACAACAAGCACAACCTAAGCTAGTGCAACAATTGTAGCAGCCTTTGACTTTACAAAACCCACCTCCTCCAAGGAGAAACCCACCTACTCATCATCCTTTTACCAACCTTAGAGAACCCATTGAATTAGTGTTTTAAAAGCTCGTAATAGCTAACCTAATCAAATACCCTATACCAAAAGAGCAATATCATGAGGGTACATACATGCCAGACTAGTACAAGCTAGAATAATTTTGTGAGTTTCATAAGGTTAAAGGCCATAATTTACAATGTTGTGTGAAAATTAAACATGCCATCCAAAATATGTTGGATAATGGCAAGATCACATTAGATAATGGAGCTTCCACATCTAATCAGAACCTTGGCATCTATCAAAACCCATTTCCTCAACATAGCAATTAGCCAATGTAGCAACAATAACAACATCAACAATAAAGGTCAAATCAGCAAAATCAATAATAGAACCAACAAAGCCAAAATAATGGATAGAACTAAAGCCAGAATAGTGGCCACAACCAACAAACCTATATTATCATTTCACATGACTATAACTCAGTAGTAGGTCATATCTTGAGATGTAGTGTTAATACCATTTCCATCAATCTTAGACCAAATTTCAACTAGATAAGACCATTGCTAGTCATACCAAACCAATCCAATCATTCTGGTAACCCTTATTTGACTTAGGATTGCACATAGGCAAACTAGCAAGTAGGGATTCCTATGTTAGGACCTTATAATGATAACTCATCATTCACCTATGACCACACTCAAGTGCATTGGCAATCGAGACTTATCTTATCTGGCCCCCCTTCACCATCATTAGTTAACAACAATAGTTCTATATCTAATCCCAATTGTGTAATCACAACTTGGCAGTCTAAAATTACCATACTAGGCCCACAACTACCTACCATTTCACCCATCATCCAACCCACCATTCAGCCTAAAAATAATACATTTAACATTGTTCAAGAAAAGACATTTGATATAGTGGAATAATTGCAAAAAATGCCAACACAAATACCCATTTTAGATTTGCTGTGCATGTCAACAATCCACAAGAAAATTGTAAATGAATACCTTAGCTAATTCACTATTATGAACGACATATCCCCTAACCAATTTCAAGCTTTGGTTAAACACCTAACTCCAACCCAACAAGTCACATTCAACCAAAGTGATATGTCACCTCTTGGCCCACTGCATAATAATCCATTATACATTGAATTATATATAATGTGGCACAAAGTGAAACATGTCCTTATAGATAATTGATCAGGTCCGAATATAGTGTCTTTGAAGCTCATCAAGCTTCTTGGGTACATAATGATGGATCTCCAAGTAGAAATAATCACCATCAAAGCATATGATAATTAAGATCATGAATCATAGGGCACCATTAGCTTTCCAGTTATCATTGGGCCCTTGACTCATGATACCCCTTTCCATAGGCCCTTAGCTTGCCAATTATCATTGGGCCCTTGATCCATTTACAAACCTACTAAAGAAAGGTGTCACATTTCATTTGGATAATGATTGTCAAAAGGCTTTTCAGTAGCTAAAGGATTATCTCATGAATCCCCCAATTTTATTACCTCTAATGCTAGGGAAACCATTATTTTTATATCTTTCTACTACTGATAATGCTCTAAGGGAACTTCTAGATCAACATGATAACAAAATAAAATAACATGTAGTGTATTATCTAAGTCGTACATTGGTTACATATGAGCATAACTATACACCCATCAAAAAAGCTTATCTTGGTATGGTCTTCCCAGCTCAGAAACTACACCACTACATGTTGAATAATAAGACCATGGTTATTTCCAAAGTAGATCCACTTAAGTATCTACTATCAAAAATAGATTTGCAAGGCCGTTTGGCCAAATAGATCATGCTAATCAATGAGTTTGAGATAGAATATGTAAACCAAAAAGCAATTAAGGGGCAAGTTCTTGTATATAAGCTTGATAAAGCACATCTTGAAGACACAGAGCCATTAACATTCCAATTTCTTGATGAATCCCTCATGACCATCATTGAAACACCTATTAAGGAGCAACCTTATAAGTTGTATTTTGATGGATCATTCACTGCACATGGATCAGGAGTAGGCCTTTTATTTATAACACCTCAGGGGGATCTAATCCCCTAGTCATTTAGAATCGGTTTTCCTTTAGCATGACTGAATATGAAGCACTCATCATAGGGATTTAATAGGTAGTACAATGGAACATATGTCATCTACCAATTTATGGTGATTCTCGGTTAATCCTCAATCAAGTTACAGACCATTTCCAAACTAAAGATGACAAGATAGTTCCATACAAGGCAATGGTTGAGACTCTCAAGCACGAGATCACTAACATTCAATTTGAGCATATACCAAGAGTGAGTAATAGAACAACAAATGCCATGGCTACCATTGGATCATTAATTCATCATGCAAACACAACTAGCAAGTATCAATTTCTTATAGAAAATCTAAGAGTACCAGCTCATGAACCTTCAACTATTGCAATGATATGTGATATTATTGGTCCCAAATCTAATTGGTACTCAAAACTATATGACTATTTACATGAGAAAATCTTCCCACTAGACTTATCCCAAAAATAAACCAAAAATTTCATCCACAATGCCTAATGTTACACCCTACTTGGACCAACCCTATACCACCATAGTTTTGATGGAACTCTGCTTCATTATTTACCTTCAAAAAAAATTTATACTATCATTACAAAAATGTCATGAAGGAGTATGTGGAGCCCACACCATTAAGGTAGTCCTATCCAAAAATATCTTATGTACTGGTTATTATTGGCCAATAATGGGCATAGATGCATCTCCATATGTCAAGAAATGTGATAAGTGTCAACAACATTATAATTTGATTCATGCACCCACCAAGACCTTAACCTAAAAAATCATGTTAGTATATTGAGAGTTCAAGATTATGAGTGGATAGAATGTATTCATGATGCATCACCATACTTAGAGTAGATTTTCATTCATGTATTTTCTCACCCTTTTCATCCTAATTTATTAAGTCCTAGGAAAATAGATCCAAATTGAGAAATCTGGGGAGCTATCCCCATTAACAATCTAGAGGTCTAACCCAATATTAGGTAACCCATTGCTTGGTGTCATTCCCATATTAGAATAGGTTTGAGTAGAGGACTTGAATAATCATTTTCTTAGGTAAGTTGTAACCTAGAACTCGAACAGTTCTAACACACCCAATGGGATAGATTATAAATTCCTAATAGCATGCTCTAAAGACATTGGAGGACATTTGGAAGTTAAAGACATTAACAACATCATCTTTAGGCATCTTTATTAGATTCAAGCATCTTTAGAAGGTTGGAAATCAATTTAAAATCTAGAGGCATTTTGACTTCATGGTTATAGAGGTAAGAAGGTCCTTGGTCATGGTTATAATATAATACACATGTTTCATAAGGAGTCATGGAAGCCTATGAGGAAGGCTTCTACGTTCTACCTCTATATGTACCCTATCATAACACATATGACCATCATATTGACCCTTATCATCCATATAATGAACATCTTCATTTTTACCAACACCATCTAAAATTTTGAGCCTCCTCCACCTCTATGCAACCCCCTCACCTTCATGATCAGTCATGGAAATAACATGACATTCTTGAATATCCTACTTACACCCCAAGCCATTCCATCTCCAGCCTTAAATAAGCTTTATTGGACCAAGAAAAGAATATGATAAACATTGATACATTGAAGGGGTATGGGCAGAAAATTCCAAAACATGTCATTAGTGGGTTTAGAAATTCAGTGCAGTAGGAAAAATAAAATTGGATTTTTTTAATTAGGGGAGGTTATCTAATAAAACATGGTGACATTTTTGACATATATGGACTCATATCCAAGATTGAGAATAAGTTGGTAGTTCATAAATAATAATAAACACCCTATCACCCATCTTTCTTCCCCTCATTCACCCTGGTGACACCATGGCCATTTTATACATGGGGATTTGACCTCATTGGGAATATAAAACCCACCTCATCAAATAGCCATAAACTCATTCTCACCACCATTGAATATTTCAGTAAGTGGGTCAAAGCTATACCCCTCACTTACGTGACTAGAAAGTAAATTTCCAAATTCATCTTTACCCATCTCATCTGTCATTGAGATATCCCTTTAAACATTATATCTAATAATGGAGGATCATTTAAGAACAAGGATGTCAAAAAGGTATGTTTCAAATACAAGATCACACAACACTTTTCAATGACATATTGTCCTCAATTTAATGGCCAGGTCGAAGCATTAAACAAAACCATTGTCAATATTCTCAAAAAGATTGTCAATGATTCTAGTCATGATTGGCACCTTCAAATATTTTGTGCCCTTTGGGCATACCATACCAATCATTGCACACCCACATGAGCCACTCCATACTCACTTATTTATGGCATTAAATCCATACTTCCCATTGAGGTCAAGTTGCCTTCATTACATATATCTTTCAAGAATGTTCTTGATGATAATGACTATCAAGTAGCTCACCTGTAAGAGCTATATTTACTTGATGAGAAGCCTATCAATACTTTGAATAATCTTCAAGCCTATAAAAATTAACTTTGGGGTCAATACAATCTACATGTAAAATATCAAACATTTAAACTTGGTGATCTTGTCCTAAAAGAGAACCAAAAGAATACCATAGCTATAAAAAACATAAAGGAAAGTTCAAACCCAACTGGGTGGGTCCTTTCATCATCACTACAGACTATGGCACTAGAGCATATAGGTTCACCACACCATATGGCAATGAACTTGATGAGCTGATGAACATTATTCACCTCAAGTGGTATTTGCTTGAGTAACTTAATGTATCATTTATAAGGACCATTTCAAGTTATACCATATTATCAATATTCTTCTTTATACCATTATCAAACTATTTTTCCTACCATCCTCTCATTTTGACATTCCAACTAGACCATCCAACCATTCCATTCCTACTCAACCAAACATGTTTTGAATCCTATCAACCTAGCCCATTTGACTTTGGTTCATCCATTGGTTTTTACATTTTTAGCATACCAAATCAAACTAATTTCAATAGTTTTTTAAAACATTTCAAACAAAATTAGTATTTTAGAGTAGTATGATATAAGTTTTGGTAGTTGTATCCTTCATTTCTTATTCCCTTCTTATCAAGTTTGTTTATGTGAGCCTAATTATATCCCCTACTAGGGCAAATCAATGTTCGCTGATCTTGATAATAATTATATCACCTATTGGGGTAAATTGGTATTATTGATCTATTAGTTATATCTTAGTGATAACCACCTATGGGAAAACTATAGGCAACATTTATTTATTGTGCCTTGACATATCACCTAGCCATTCTTATGTTGTACTATGTCATCATACTAACTATGTCTATTTTGTTTGAATTGGTTGTTACACTAGTCAGATTCCTCCACTATGAGGTGAACTATTATGAGATAAAACCATTTTGGGACTATGTGGGTCATGTTTAATTCATGTTTAGGTATGTTCAGTCCCCCTTCAGTAATGCTCTCACTATTTTATGAGCATCATTTCAAGTTCTCACGCTCTCATCATTTTGTGAGCATCACTTCAAGCTATAATGCTCTCACCATTTTGTGAGCTTGTACCTTTTTAGTATCTCATAATTCTTGATTGAGTTGAGATGCTTCAAAAATTTGAAAAAACAAAACATTTGAAAATCATTTAGAAAAACCAAAAACATTGACCACTTCTTTGCCTTAAGGATTCTAGGAACCCTCACTAAGTCACAAACAAACCATTTATTCTTTAGTTTCCCCATCCTTTTTGGCCTTTTATCCTACATTATCACCATTTTGTGAGTTACTCCCTTTTATTCTATCACATCCATCATGTCTTCTATCAATCACCATTTTCTTTCCATTTCTTGGGAGAACTACATTTGACCTAAAGTTTCATTAGATCATCATATCCATGGAACTATGTAGGCAATGCCCACTTGCCTAGTGTATATGGAGACATCTCGACCACCCTCTTATTTTTCTTCATTCCTCCATCTTATTTATTTGTTTCATTGTCACCTAGTTTCTAGGGGTAATGTTATTCGTGTTTTTTATACTAACATAGGGACTAACACTTGTTTATTTCTTTAGTTGTCTTGCTTGTTTCTTTGTTTATCTATTTTATTTATTTGTTTGTGTGCTTGTTTGTTTGCTTTCAGCACTATGGCCTTGATTCAGTCTATGTGTGTTCATTGGATGATTCCTTACACATTATTCTTGAATATATCCATATTCAAACATCTACATTGTCATCATAGTTTTTATCATTGGTGCAATTATTTTCCATTGAGTATTGTATATTGGGAGTTAATCCTTATGCATATTTTGGCCAAGCCCCCATGGTGTTTTATCATGAGGCCTACCATCAAATGCTACAACAAAAATTAGCTTTGAGAGGTCTACAACATCAATGCAGCATCACCATATCCTTGACACTGACATCAACAATAATCCCAATCTAATACCCAATCATATCTCAAATAGAATAATCAAGTACTGAAATAATTTCAACTTTTGTTAGTTCGGATGAGAATATCCATACTAGGAGGTTATCCTAATTCATATTTATCTTCTATATCAACTTATCAATCATCAACCATTAATCATGTTTTTTATTATTGGAGTATACTGCATCAACATTGTACACCATTCCACATGCATTCTCAATGATTATATCACCTCTTGGGGAAAATCATTATGTTATCAGTAATTTTCCTTTATTTGTTATCTCTTCTAATAAGGGAAACTCCATCTTCTCAATGATTATATTTCTTACTAGGGAAAATCTTTTTGTTATCATACCACGTTGCCACTATCAAGGTATAATGCTTATAACTGCCTTTGGGCAAACCATTATACACCATCCCATTTACATTTCTTGGTGATTTTGCCCAACTTTGGGTAAATTATTGTGTTGTCACCCCATCATATTCATTTATTTGGTCCCCTCATTTCACTTCTTTCTTTCGAGGGACCGTTTATCGACCCACTTGCCAACCATTCCCTTGAGTGGGTAGCTATAGTCCAATCATTACCATTGCAGTCATAAGCATAAATAACCATTTTATTAATTTAAAATATGTTACTATGCTTCTAGCTTGCAACATCTTCCTAAATAGGGGAAAACTGTAGACATGTAAATTTGTCCACCAATGGATTCATATCTGACTTTAGACCAATTCTTGCCAATCATTGAATACCTAGCTCAAGAATTTTTTATTAGTATTGAATTTAGATTTATAACCTTACATTAAATCAATTTAGCATATTAAATCAATTAAACAAAGTAAATACACACATTCAATTAATTAAAATCAAACAAATGACCAAATACCTAAAAAGAATTAATTAACTTGCACACCCTAATCAAAATCAATTAGCAAGTTAAATCAATTTTAAATCCTAATTGACTTCACCCATGAGCTAATAAATCAATTAAATCAATTATTAATAAGGAAATTCAAGAGCATCTTAGAACATTATAGAACACACTCATTACCTTTGTGAGTTGTCACTTGATGAAAATATATAAAAAAATATTCTAATAATATGCTAAACTTAACAAAAATTAATAAACTCAACCATGATCCAATTTAACCCATTCTAAAGGATTTGAAATCCTAGAAAAGTAAGCCTAGAGCTCTTCATTTATGGAGCTCAATTAAAGTAGAGTTATAATGCGTAATAGATTCATGAAGATAAAAGCTTAGTGTTATAATGTTGAAATTGAGCCAAGCCATCAATCAAGCAAAGAATTCAACAATGGTGCATAGAGGAGATTATGTTAGCCATATGTCATTGATGAATACTTCTTATTTATAAACTGAGTAAGCCAATGAATAAATCATTTGGAGCTCTCAAGAAAGGTAAAGATTGATTTTCTTTGCATTTTAGATGGGTTTTCAATTATTGTTTGTTCATTAAGATCCCCCTAATATCTAGGCTTAGAGATGTTACTATGTTAGTGTGTTGATTTCATAGTTTTATGGACTAATACTTGATCTAACCTCCTCTCTTTGTCAAATTCTTTGATCACACATGTAACTTTGAATTTACGTTTGCATTCAGTATTAGCTTTAGGGATGCTCTTTTGAGGGGTTTTCAGATATATATGCTTTTGTGGTAATGTCTCAAGGATGTGCAAATATATTTATTAATGTGTATGCCAAATAGTGACCAAGTGAATAAGACCTTATGGTTGTCATGTATGTATAGACGACTCTTTCAAATTTCCCTATAATCGACATGTGAAACATACATATGCTAACCCAAGGGAGATATTTGAATTTAAAAATTAGCTATTAAATATCTAGGATACTACTAATGAATGTGAACACTGCCAATAGCTGTAATCATATGATTGTTATCGACATTGTCAAGGAAGGATAAAATAGTGATATAGAATATGATGATATTATGATTAAGATTATAGAGCATTGCACAAATTGGGGAGACCTTGAGTATGAATGCTAATAAATTGGGTTGGTCAAGTTGATATATAGATAAACAAATAGGGAAAAGTGTGGATAAGAATCAAATATGTGCACAAAAGTTATGTATGTCAAAGATAGGTAAAAACTGATGTTGCCAAGCCTCTAATACCAAATTTAGGTGTCTATAACTCTTTGGTTTAACGATCTAAGAGAGGAAGGCTCATAGCATAAGTGGAAGACTTGGTAGCTTGACCCAGATATGCACGTTAAGGGATGTCTGCTGAGAAACCTTTAAATTATGGTACCATGAGGATAAAATCACCAGGGTATTTCTTAAGAACCTACTTGACTCAACCTGGAAAGAAGAGCTTGCATTTAATATGTTTCCTTAAATTAGAACAAGAAAAAAATATTGTTAAGGTTACATTAACTGGTAATCTAAAACCCAGAGCATTCACAATGATGTTGAATCCAAGCATTAAGGGAATCCTTAGAAAATATGTGGCAAACATAGTAAACAATGAAATAATTATTTTCATGACATCTTTTAAGAACATTTTCAATATTTATTTATAAAAATATATTAAACTGAAGATTATTAGAATATGTACCTCATTTTGAAATAAATTTGTGAATTCGTTTTAGCACTATCTTTCATAACATCAATAACAATAATTACAATATATAAATTAAAAACTATAAAAAAAACTAAATCCTCTTAAAAAATAAAATTAAAACCAAATTAAATATAAATTAATCTTAAAAATATAATAATAAAAATATTTTGAAAAAAGATGACAAAACAATCAAACATAAATCTAAAAAATATCCAAAAAAATTAAACGCTAAAAATGAAAATGAAGGACAATGAGAAGATATTTAAAATGGAGTAATTCTATTATTATAACAAAAAAATAAATCAAATAACTCTATTCAATCAACATACTCTTTTATTAAAAAAAATATATAAAAATAAAATAAAATATATTATTTTATTTAAAATATATATAAATATTTTAAAAAAAAATTATCATGGTAAACAAAATTGTCAAAATATGGAGCTTGTACCATCATTCGCAAATTGGTGGGGTTTACATTTGTCAATAATCATAAAATTTGTATTAAAAAATATTAAATATTAAAAAACAGTGAATAAGAAATTTATGTTAGCTTACCCTCCTAAAACCATGGAAAAAAAGAAATTTTTGAATTCATTTTAACACTATCTTTCATAACAACAATAATAATAATTACAATATATTAATTAAAAACTATTTAAAAAATTAAATCCTCTTAAAAAATAAAATTAAAACCAAATTAAATATAAATTAATCTTAAAAATGTAATAATAAAAATATTTTGAAAAAAAACAAGACAAAACAATTAAACGTAAGTCTAAAAAATATTTAAAAAATTTAAACACTGAAAATGAAAGACAACAAGAAAATATTTAAAATGGATTAATTATATTATCATAACAAAACAATAAATCAAATAACTCTATTCAATCAACATACTCTTTTATTTAAAAAAACATAAAATAAAACATATTATTTTATTTAAAATATATATAAATATTAAAAAAAAATATTATCATGATAAACAAAATTGTCAAAATATTGAATTTGTACCATCATTCACAAATTGGCAGGGTTTACATTTGTCAGCAATCATAAAATTTGTATTAAAAAATATTAAATATTCAAAAAAAAGTGATTAAGAAATTTATGTTAGCTTACCCTGTTAAAACCATGAAAAAAAAAGATTTTTTTTGAAAAAGGTGCCCCGTGCGTGTGATGGGGACCTCTCAAATCCATCGACCAAAATCATTCTTAAAATTTGATACACGGTAGTGTAATTTCTTTGCTTACATAATTAATTTGAATCTGGACTCTGGAGCCTGCATCACGCGAAGAACATACAATGTTTACTCCATTAACGCTGCTAATAGCTACTGGGTAGTGGGCAGTAACAAAGCAAAAATTTATTTCCTTCCTTATTATTGACAGGAATGAATTTTCCATGTTTCTGGATAGTGGTGTAGACTGTTAGGCCCAACAGACACACAAGAAAAAACATATTTGTAAAGTCATTTCCTTCATAAAATTTACAATTTTATGACATTTGTATATGACAATCCTATAATTACATTGTACTTTTGCCTCGCTAGTCCTCAACATAATTCTTTTATATCACTTACTTTTTTTTATGTTTTTAGATATCACAAGTACATTCAAGTCATTTTATGGCATGGAATAAATTAAGTGTTATTAGTATTTTGTCAATTTTCAATGGTTTTTTTTGTATCTTTTTAATCTTTAGAACTTTTTCTTTCCTTGTGATTTTTTGGCTTCATTTTATGAGCATCAATACTCTTCACACCCTACCTAATTTTGTTGATTTTAGTTAAATCAAAGTTCACTCATCCCTTTCATCTCACTTTATTCACTTCAAGTGATTTGATATCACTTTACATGCCAATAAGGTCCTTATTTTTACTGCAAAGCCATCTACATATCTATTAAACAAAAGATTAAAGATAAAATATTATCAATGGTTTACACTAAAAATGTGGTCAATAGGTATTCACAACCTAAAAAAAGAGAGTTAATAAATAGGGTTTTAATTTGAACTAAACTATTTATAACTACACAAACATTGTAATTTTTTTAACAACTAAGAGATACAAAGAATTTATCTAGCATTTATAGAGAAATCGTAAGCATGACAAATATCAAGTAGTCATTAAACCATTCATTTTTTGAAGTTAGCATTTTCCTATGAACCACTTTTGGTGCACAACCTAGGGTTCTATCTATGTAAAAAACATATTTCTAAAATCATTTCCTTTATAAAATTTACTATTTTATGACATTTTTATATCACAATTCCCACCCTTAAAGACCTGATAATTACATTGTTTTAGCCATGTTAGTCCTCAACATAGTCCCCTTGTATCACTTTATTTTCCTTAAGTTTTTTGATATCACAAGTACACTAGAGCCATTTTATGACAATGAAGAAATTTTATTTTATAGTTATACAAATAGTTTAACATAAGATATGAAGGTAGAAAAGTGAAGGGCAAGATTAGGGACACAAAATCCAAAAGTCAAAATTTCAATTTATGACACTTGCCCAAAAGTGGTAGCACTCCTAACACCTTCCCCAAAAGTGGCGATGCTCATGGCACCTAACCATCAATGGGAGTTCTCCTAACATGTCTAAAAGAGGTGATACATAACAACCCACTTGTCTAAAACATGAAAAATGAGACCAATTTTTAAGTTTATTTCTATTCTTGACACATAGATGGGTTAGGGATCATTTATTGATGGTCCCCCATTGTCACTAATAAAAAACTAAGGAGAAACAAGAAAACACTAAGAATAAATAGTAGAAGGCTTGAAAATAGAGAGCTTAATAGCTATTTTAATGGAAAGTGCACAATGTGACATTAGGATAATAAAAGTAAACTAAATTAATGTAAACATGCACACAAATGACTAAAATAAAACAATACAACAATAAAAAATCTAAAATGTGCAAGAGTTGAGATTTAAAATGCCTAAAATATGAAAAAGGAAGTTTGTAAAGAAATTCTTGAATTTTTACTTACCTATGTACTAGTAGTGATTGAAAATGGTGAAAAATAAGTCCTAAAGAAGTTATGAAGGAAACCCAAAAAAGTGCAATGATAGGATGACATCCAAAAAATGACTAGTATCAAAGTGGTTCAATATTGGCTACCCAGTATCAATTCAATGTTGATAGTCTAGTTTGATATTGGTTGTCTATTACCGAATTGGAAAAAAAATCAGATTATGAAATAATTTCTAGGTTTTATTCATCTTCTTGTGTTGATAAAAAAACATCTCCCAGTTTCTCAAAATTCTATAAATCCCTTGAGTTTGCTTCTTATTTCTCTTAACATATTTAGATCCTCTTGAAATTATATAAGTGCCTTCACTTATGTTTTCTAATAAAAAATCTCTCTCAAATTCTTAAATTGATGCTTGTAACTTTAAAATTTCTTCTCCTTTCTCTCAACATTACTCAACTCCAAGAGAACTTACAAGAGCATTAAAAACAATATTATTCATCGAGGGGTTTACCTCAGTCAAACCCATAGTCTTGGACATTTTGAAATTAACACTCATGTAGTCCAAAATGAAATCTAGTGTAATATGAATATTTTGGCCCTTACCTTTATGTATGAATGCAAAAATCTAGTAGATTATTATGTTCTTCCACTATTTCTCTTGTGTATTCCTCATTGTTTTAACTGATTGTGACACTAAGGTAAAATTACCACATACAACAAGTTGAAAAGGATGCACTAGGGAGATCACTAAATTTATGGTAAAAATAACATTCATGGCTACCTTATGGCCATGGAAAATAACAAACAAAATAAAACAATGACTAAACAAGCTAAAATAATGAAAGGAGGGAGAAAAGATCAAAATCAAACACACAAAGGTATAGTATTGGGATTCTGAGAGTGGATCATAAATTTAGAATTGATTGTATTTTTCTCATGCAATTTGATTGTCTTATAGCACATGGATAGATTCAGTGTTTTATAGGGAATTGCCAATATACCCATGATAGATTTAGTGATTTATCGAATTGATATCCATATAGTTTTTTATTTTGTTGTCAAGCATCGAATCTCTACTTCACTTAGTTTTAGGATATGTCACTTTTAAGATAGGTATGCAAAGTGATGGCATATAGTGTTGTCCATCTTTTTCTATAATTGATGGGCAAAATGTTAACTTATATCTTCTCCTTATCTTCTTCACCTGATCCACCATAAATTCTTGAAAGAGGAAATGGAGAAAGAGAAGATGGTTAGTTGGATTAAGAATCCTTTAAGGATTTGTATCTACATAACCCACATTCTTGGATTAAGATCAAATTTAGTTATAGTATAATGCGAATGGAATTGTGAAAGTAAGAATTCCACCTTATCTCCCTAAGTTCAACACAACTACATGTCATTCTCTTAATCTTATTTTTGGTAAAAAAATGCATCTTTAAATGTTGATGTAAGTATTTAAGAGTATAAATTAATATATATAGAGTGTTCCTATTCTTGAAATAATTGATGGTTCCTCTTGATACTTGTTTTTGAAATACCTCTAGGATGCCATGTATATATAGTCTTACCAAGATTTGAATTAGAGACTTATTGGTACACAAACCAACACAAGTAAGGAGAAAAAAGATGAAAAAATAGGCCCACACAAGCAAAATAAAATGGAAGTAGGACAAGTGTCCACATAAACAAAAGGGATAGATTCAGTGGTCTACAAAATTTATACAAGACATATTTGACGAACCATTAAATTTGTCCTAAGAGACAAAAACATAAAAAATGAAAGGAATAATAAGAGAGAGGAGAGAGGAGTTATCCCTAAGATCAAATGTCACACAAGAGAGAAAATAAAATAAAAAAGAGAAATGAGGCAATGTAAAGGAGAATACGAGAGAGCCACAACATGAAATCCAACCGACAGACCATATGCACCAAAAACATTATAATAAAATCATTTTATCAAAATTAGATGTCTACATAATTCACCTATTGTAATGTGTAAATGTATGCATGAATAATAATAATAATAATAATAATAATAATAATAATAATAATAATAATAATAATAATAATAATAATAATAATAATAATAATAATAAATAAAATCATGTATTTTCAATTACCTAGGGAAGGAAAGATGTAATGCTTGGATGATTCTAGCCACACTATGATGCTCCCAAAACTCTGATATACCTATCAACAATGGCCATTTATTAAAAAGCAGTCAATTTCATATCAAATCATTCCAAATGTCATAAAATTTGAAAATATAAATTGAAAAATGAGCATAGGAAGGAATACACTTGTTTTTATGTAAACCATGCTGCTATAAATGGTACAAACAAAACCTTCTAACATTCATTTTGATTAGAAATTTCAGAGTAAGAACTAACAACTCTTTCCCATTTCTTGATCAAATAAGTAGATATATTCCATTTTGGTTATTTTTATCACCATTACTTTGATCAAATTCACTTAATCCACTCCATCTTAAAAAATATTTGAAAATATTTTCTCAATTTCTCTCAATATCACTTTTTTTTTAAAAACTAGTAGATCTATGTCCCCTATTTGAGGTTAGGGATTGGTAAATTTATTCTTTTAAATCATTCTTATCAAAAGAAAGAGTTATGTGTATCTAGTTTCGTCATATAATATAGTCAAAGTTATTATAATCTCTGCAAATTTGCTAAAGCATATGTATGTAATCATTATAAAATATAATCATATTATCTCAATAGTAAAATACAAATCAAGGGAGTGACTATGAAGGAAAAGAACATGTCCCATTATAAAGGGAAAGATAATATAGTATCATTCTAGTGTTGAATCATATAGAATATATAACATCGTGTAAAGATCAATGAGTATGCACATGTTTCTTTCGGAATGAGATGAGAAGGGAAAGAAAATGTGTCCCGATGTAGAAATATGATGGAAAATAAGGATATGATCGAATGGTGAGCTCTGTATGCATTATATATATATGATAAAGTCAAGGTGAAAGTCAATAGTAAAATAAGCCAAATGGTAGTTCGTTTATACAAAAATCTCTAAATCTCGAGTGGGTACAATGCCCCCAATGGCAATGAGTAATTGTATGATGAATGACATGGCATCCTTATCTAATTAATATAGAAACAATAATAATATCATGATTAAATGTGGGTATCATGCCCTATTAGGCATTAGAGGTATCAAATCAAAATAAACCTATATAATAGGTAGTATATAATTGAATGCGATATATTCCCCCCTTAAGGATAGAAATTAATTAACACATCCCATGAGAGACGAGAAATTTTCAATATCATAAAACCTATAAACAATAGTAATGTGCATCAATAAATGTGAATGTTAGAAGAAATGGCATGCAACAGTGTCATATAGGTCACTAAGGAGTTAGAAAGAAGCAATAAATACCCTAAAAGGTGCAGTAAATGCCTTGATAGTAGAAGAAAGACTCACAATGTCGAATACTGTGAATGATTTCAAAAATGGGCTCATATGTCTCTCAGTAGGTAAAATAGACAGATAAATCATCAAAATTAGCTCACAATAGATGTCATTTTAATTTTTTGAAAAATAATTATAGAAAGTTCTTAGATTATATATATCACATGAATTTTCAAACTGAGAAATCATTTATATTCTCAAGCCCATAAAATCTATTGATCTTGATCTCTAACATATAATACCATTATTGTGAAACAAGATGTTATTATGTGTTATTTGGACAAGTGATGGCTCAAGAGGCTACTTTGTAGGTTGTAGAGAAGGTATGGACCCTTTTTGGTCATTTTCATCATTTTTTTTAAAAATTAGCTCAGTTTTTAAATTTATGCATTTTAGACAATTTTTAGCTACTATTGAATATGCACTAGCCACCACTTATGTACCTTACTTATCAATTTTCTCCCATGTACCACTGATTTTATCCTATGAATCATCAAAGGTTAACCATATACCATCGAATTTGACCCTTCTGACCTAAATCCAACTAATATACTAATAAATGTGTCCCATGTACATTTTTATTATATAATTTAAAAAAAATTTAAATTTTAATTGTCTTATTTTTATTTGAGAAACTAATATACTTTTTTTTTTGTGTTTGTGATCGCAGCCTACAATACATTTTTACGAGTGGATTCATAACAAATCTTGGGGTTTGATTGCAAAGTTGGGTCTCAATCCACATTATCTAATATGTGTGGATGTTATTAGTATGGGTCATTTAGGTTTATTAGGCTTGTTCCTTGTGACATTTCATTGATTACAACCCTTACAAAGTGGTAGGAATATGACTCTTTTACCTTCGATAGATGGAAATGATGTTAGAGAATGTGTGGCACATATTTTTCATTCTTAACATGGGTTAAGAGGTGAGATTTGCATCTTTCTCTTGAGCTGAGAGAGGTTTTATTACATAAGTGGTCATGGAGGGTATGATAGGGATGGTGATAGTTTAGTACTTGCATATATTATGATAGGAATGACTCCAGGTTTATAAAAATATTTATGTATATTGGTTATTATTTTCACTACTATTGATAATCATAGGTGTAAACTATCCTATGGTCTTCATCCTAGTATCCAAGACATGGAAGAGCATGGGAAAATATATCGTTGGGGTCAATCTATGATCTACCATCTATACAAAGAATTGAATTGATGCTCCATTGGTCTGGTTATTGGGACACTACTACTTGTCTAGGCATATGAGAACATCATTTTTATTTGGACACCATTTTTGGTTCCCAACACACTCCATTATCAAAAAAATTCAATGGGGACCCTCTTGTATGCTTAAAACACCCAACTTGGTGTCCTTAGTTAACTTGAAATATCCTTTGTTGAGTCTCTTTGATGTATCTTTTTCAAATCTTGCACTTTATTTGTTTAATTAACAAGACCTAATACTTCATCCCATCTTCCTCTCTCTTCTCAAGTTGACCAAAATTCTTTATGTCTAGATTTTCTCATGTTTTAATTTTACATAGACTTAGAATGTGTGAGCTTTGGATTAAGAGGCTATTATATTAGCTCTTTTATCTTAGGTTTGATTTTAATGCACTAACCTATTAATGTGTTTTGGAGATGTTCTTGTGACCCTCATGAGTTTTTTAGGTTCTCCTAGAGCCAAAAACTAATTCTTGGGACCCTTTAACATAGTCCACATTCTTTCCAAGTGTTTTCTAATCCTTAACAGGATTTGCATGATAGAGGTAGATCACAATGGGCCTGAGTTCATGTTTAGAGTCCACATGCACAAAAAATAAATCCTAATTTATCAAATGATTAAAGTTACAAGTTTAAAGTTCCCCCCCCAGCATAAGGAGTTAACCACTTGGCCCAAGGTTATTCGCCGAGCTCTTTCTGAAAAATAAAATTGTGCCTAAGAATTTTATTATGTTGGGCCTCTCCCAGAGCTATCAAACATAAAGAGCCTAAAACCAATGGCATAAGGACACATGAAGGTGCATAGTCCTAAGGATAGGGCTTTTTAGTCACCAAGAACTCAAGATGAATGAGATTGAGACACATGGCCAAGGTGTCAATTGGTAGATATGACACTAGGAGAGATGACTGGGTAAAACAAATAGAACTCAGATTGAATGGAAATGTGACAAGTGGTAGTTACAGATAAAACTCAAAGATAGTGTGGTGGGAAATCAACCAATGGGTGATGGGCATGTGTTCAATTGGCAGTCCCTTTGTCAATCCCAACCCATTACATAGTGTAATAAGGGTACCAATATTATGATAACACATGGCATATGATGTAAATTGGGTTGTTTTTCTCTTTATCCCTCTAGGTCTTTGATAGTTAGCCATATTCTCAATGGTCGGGGCCCCTTTTTGAGGAGAGGGGCCTTACAGCCTGTTCTTAAACATACAATGTAAGCCCAATTTTAGATAAGCCTCTCAAGAGCCTCTATCATGGAGAATGTTCGGATTAAACCCCTAAAGTTTAAAAATAGTCATACTAAGCCCTTGAGCCCATTGAAGACACCTTTATGTGAGACATGACACAATCGACAAACAAGCTTCTAACATAAATAGTCTTTTAAGTCTGAGTAACTAAGAGAGCACTTTTCATTGTAAAGTGATTTTATTTTCTTCCCCTTGAGAATGTTGGACAAAAATCCTAGGGTAAATGTAGTGAGCTCAATGGATATTGCATGGGTAAACCTAGGTTTAATGAGCTCGAGGTAATGATATCACACAACACAGGATGGGAATAGCAAAGGATTTATTGAACTCAGATGGAAACATTATAATAAACTTGGTTTTCTCAAGAGCCTATCTTGAAGCATAGATGGGATTAACTTAGGGTTACTTAGAGCTCGAGCTCGAAGGTATGAAGAGCTTGATAAGGATCATAGAGAGATCTAACCCATGTAGAAAAAACATCTCAAGTTTGATAGAGTGGGCCCAACTAATAAAACAACACAAGGTCAATTGAACCCAAGTTTTGAGAGAAATAAGATTTGAGCTCAAGGCAGGCAGATCATATGAGCTTAATCATAAGACCAAAGATCATAACAAGATTTGACAGGTTACAAAGTGTCAAATGAAGAGGGCCCAAGTGGAAAGTGATGAAGTAAAGAATGAGATTTAATTTGAATCTTGATGCAAAGAAATGATAAAAGTCTAAATACATTCGCATGAACATCTCATTATTGCATAAGATATAATGAGAAAATAGAGTATAGGGTAAGAATAAATATGAGTCCATGGGTTCTTGAGCAAAATGGGTCATTGATTCCTTCTTGAAATCAATCCAATTGAGGTGGCATGTTTTAATTGGGCCCATTGGGAATGGTTATAGAAGAAGCTAAACATAGAGTGGTGATGGGAGCTCTTAACTACATCTGTGGGATTGGGCCCTATTTGTTTGATGTACTTTGATGCATCGGCTAAATAAATGATAAGAATAAGTTGTAAATACATCATGGGATCTTGAGAATGGATCTCCATGACAACTCATCTAATGGGTCAGTCATTATCTATTCAAGATAAGTCTTTTATCATTTTAAAGTTTGGGAAATCTATGTAGGAAAACTCTACGAAAATGTTGCCAAGGCTTGCACCTGCACTTTTTATCTTTTTTTGATGTATATTTTACCTTCCAAGTTTGAATAAAAAGATTTATGTTGATGTTATGAATGTGTGAAAGGGTTTTATGATGCATGTAAACACATAATCGATTCATTTAATAGTTGTGTTGGTTATTTTGATCTTTGTTTTTTGTGTAAATTTGATGCAATTTTAGATTATGATTTAGCTAATTTAGATGCTTTACATGTGTTGAACATAATATCTCATTAGCAGTATGTGTTGTAGTTATCTATTATTAGAAATAACATTTATTCAAGCAGTGTTGAGTCATTGTGTTTTATTCATAATAAGGGTTTAAATAATTTTGTTTGGACCTACTTTCCTTGGAAACTCACCTATTGGGTCAATTAATTTTGAGTGGTGGCTAAACTTATGATTCACTGGTTTGATGGTAGAAAAAATATTGTTATCAATCTTAAGAGCACCCTATTTGAAGATTTGCAAGAAAACCTTCTCTTCAGATGATATAATGGGATCTTCTCAGAGTGTGGGTGACCCAAATGTGAGACGAACCTCTAGAGATGGATGGTTCCCTTAGATCTATCACCTAAAACTAATTCTATGCCTAGAAAATGGAGAAAATTTGATAGAAAACTCATAAAAAAATGTAAAGGTAGGTGATGCACCAATGTTTTAGACACTTATAATTGCACATAACACATTATCAAACACTTTAAAACCTATAAATATCACTTCACTCAATATTTGATTAGCTTTCACATAAGAATTTCATAAAAAGGCACTAACTAGCTATCAATCTAGCCTGGAAGGGCAGTTATCCACTTCCAAACTAATTAATAAACTATCTATGTCACTTAGAATGATCCTTAAGAGATAAAAAAATGTCATGAAGGTGATAAAACTTATACAAAGGCAAATTAAAACATACATTCACTTAAC
This sequence comes from Torreya grandis, assembly GCA_037957365.1. Taxonomy (NCBI): domain Eukaryota; kingdom Viridiplantae; phylum Streptophyta; class Pinopsida; order Cupressales; family Taxaceae; genus Torreya; species Torreya grandis. Next base: position 104,156 of record JARHVA010009068.1, on the reverse strand, counting down.
CACATCAATGAATTCATAGAACACACTTTAATTTAGCTTGTGAATGGAGGAATTCAATCTTTTATTACATCAAATAGGTGTTTTAGTACAAATCTTGGCATAGCCTGGGCATGCCAAAAGCATATGTCCCTTATTACAAGAAAAAATGAATCTATTTTTAGAGAATGAGGAAGGATGAGGGGATTAACATGCAAACTAGTCATCACTTCCCTCATAAGTAGCTCTAACTACCTTAAAATTGATTCTTCATTGAAAATGCATGTATGCAAACTTATAGTTCTCACAAGACTCCACATGAAGAAGGTCTTAAAATCATAAGAAGAGTGTAAGAGCCTTTGGCTAAGCCTGATTTATATGTTGATGGAGTCAATCAGGCCTCTTTTGATGGAAAAGTCGCCGTTCAAAACCCTCAAAGTCCTAAAATCTATCGAACAAAATGCCCACAATAAAAGTCTTGAATCTATCAGATAAAATGTCTGTAACAAAAAGTATGAAATCCAAAATCTCTATGAAAAGATAGGTTTTTTTTGGTGGAGAAATTATCAAACAAAATGTCCACAATAATAACCTTGAAATCTATCAGATAAAATTTTTACAACAAAAGTCTCAAAAACCTATTCTAAACGATCTTTGGTTTGCATCTAATATTGTGACACTTGGTAGCCCCACATGTATTCTATGGACCCTGCTATCAATATCTATCCAATTAATGTTCTTATGCCACATGGTGGCTTTGCTTGCAATATGGGCTCATGATTCCAAGATCATGACACTTGGTAGCCTTATGTGTCTTTTGTGGACCCTGCTACTGAGATTGTGACACTCGATAGCCCCACATGTCTTTTATGGACCCTAATACTAATATTACAACATTTGGCATCCCTATGTGTCTTTTTTTGACCTTGATATTGATAATATGACACTTGGCATCCCCACATGTCTTTTGTGGACCCTCTGACCTATTGACTTCATGTTCGTTGTTGATCTCCATCTATACAATCAAACACATGCCATCAATGTTTGATCTAGCTAATCAAAAATGCATCATTGATATGCTACCAATCCATGTAATCTTTTAATCTTCTACCAGTCCATTGTGGTTGTGACACATGTCACCATCACATGAAATCTCAAGATCCTTGACTTATTGGCTTCACTATCACATGCATGCCATCGATATTTGATTTGATCAAGCAAGGATTTGACACTCGGTATCCCTACAATGGTTATATTTTTTTTAATCCAAATGGCTATTTTTGGTAGATTTAATTTGACATCCCCTTACACGTACTACACTGTTAGATCATTTTTTGAAGGTTTATATCTTGAGATAGGAGACACAACAAGACACCAAATTTATAGGGGATATTCATGGCACAAAATACATCATTTTTATGTGATCCTTACATAATCATTTGGATGTCTAAAATATACTCTTCTTTGCCTTGATGAGAGCTTGAAGATGCCATTTTTGTCTTGATCTTACCTTTTGAGAAGCTAGTGTATGTTTGTAGGTAAAAAGGTGCATTGAAGTGGCCACTTTAGGGCCTGGATTCACTTAAATGGCCTTAGAACAATGATGCCTCTCAACTCAAAACACTATGACATCTATTTTATCATCATAAAGACTTCACAACACACATGACACCATGAAATCAAGCATGAAATTATGACTGACCATGATGTTCTTCACAAGATCCTAAGACTCTCATTAGAACAAAGAGGACATTACCATGCTAGGAGACATCAAAAGCAAGATAAAATAATTATCAAAAGTTTTGAATATAGGGGGTTGACATTTGACAAGTGAGGCCAAAATGTCAACATTTTTGGTGACTCTGATGGGTGAGTAACCTACTAGTTAAGGGAAACCAGGAACTTTCATGACTCAATAGAAAAACATAACATGATGACTCTTTAGACTATCCAATTGAATTGTACTCTTGACACCTCTCAGACTTACAACAAAATAAGACACACAAAAAAAAGCAAGGAAAATAAACTAACATCTATTCCTAAAAAAACACCAAATAGAACAAAAAATAACAAGGAAAACAAACCACAACATGTGTAGACCATACTTATTGCAAGGAAGATAACAACTCAAATAACTAATGTTTAAGGAAGATAACAACTCAAATAACTAATATCTACAAATAACCTCAGTGTTATTTTTCCCTCCTGGGTCAAAGGGAAAGTTCCCTTGGACTCTCATTCCACAATATGAGCAATGATATGAATCAAGCAACTCTATGAATGGGAGACTTGGTGGAGCATTTGTCTTATCGACCAAGTCACCTATTATGCTTTCAAATGTCACATCAGCTATAAATATATGGCCAATGAACACATACTCATTTGGTGCCTCAAGGTTTATCTCCTACTATTCCTGATTGCTTTTGACTTCTTGAGGAGAGTTAGTGTGCTTTGGGAATTCATCAAGGTGGTTATCTCCTAGTTTTACAAGATCAAGTGTTTTTAGGCTCTCAATTTAAAGCATATAACTAGGATCAACCTCAAGAGCCTCAAACACTATCATAAATTCATCTTAAGGTTTCCTTTTCGGCTCAAATAGTCCTTCTTCTAGCTCTAGAACCATCATCTTGACACTTTGAATACCTTCACATGGATGATTAGCTGCTATAAACATATCAAGCCTCTCTTGTCCATGTTTTTCAAATTTTATATACTATCCATCAAGGAAAGGTATAGATACAATAGGAATAAGGTTTTGGTAACCTTGTTTTAGGACTTCAAACAAGTCTTCTCCTATTAGGGAAACCTCTTGAGATCGCATGTTCATAGAGCTACCTTCCCTTTGTTTGATGAACTCATCTTTCCCAACTTCGACTAGCTCATATTCTACCTCAAGGAGGTTTTAGTATACTCCTATAATTTCAAATATATCACTTTGATGATCCTCAATAACCATTTGATAACCTTGCAAACCTTTAATGTTGTCTTGATCCTCAATCTCCTTGACTGGTCTGTAACTTTCCTCTATGTACTACAAGTGTCTAGGGGTTATTATGATGAAGAGTATCCTCCATATTATCAAGAAAGTCTTGGAGATCATATTTACCTTGTCTAATGTGAGTATCTTCTTCTTGTGTCTCATCAAGTTCCTATAACTTGTCAACTTCTGCTCTTTTGAAAATTAAAAGGCATTTCTCTTTACCAAGTGGTGTCCCTATTGTGAGCTCCTCTTCTAAATTTGACCATTCATCATCATCAGTTATGAGTTCAACATGGATTTCATTGCTTACCTCTTCAAGGAGTGTCATATGATAGTTTTGGAATGACTCCAAGAGAGATGAGATATGTGTGACACTTCCTTGATCTAACTACTTATCTTTAACCATTATGCTCTCCTCTTTCTCTATCCTGCAAATAATAGGCTCCTCTTGAAGAAGGGAGATGGTGATAGGGTGGTGAAATTAATTTGTTTGAGAGGGAGTACAAATAATGGAAGGTTGATTATGATTGGGTTCTATTATATTGACAATATTTATTTTCTCTACACTAGGAGAGGATAGGCTTGTTTGGATTAAGATGTTTTATGGGTGGGTGAACCATTATGCCAGTGGTTACCAATTTGGGAAATGTGGATTCCAAGGATATAGGAAGAGGAGTGTATTTCCTTTGTTCACTTTTTGGCTTGGTCATGGAAGCATTTGAATTAGATATTTGGGGTGACTAGTTTGTTAAGATGGAATTACCTTTTCTAGTATTAGGATTATGATTGGGGGATAGAAGGTTTGATGGTGACTGGGTAACATGGAGGCTAGAGGTATAATGACATAGATGGGTGTGGAATAGAGGTAATATTAGTTGGATAGAGTCAAATCCTATAAGAAGTGAGATACCCATTTCTAAGATCTGCAAAAGAAGTGTATCTTTGTTGGAAAAGATATATTTTTCCAATAAAGCATCATCCAAATCTATTTTATAGGCCATGGAATAATATGAGAGAAGATATGGATGATATGACTTGTCTACCCCAATCGATAGGTGTAGGACACTGAATGAAAAATTCAAAGAGATGAAAGTCGGATGAATGTATGAGGTGAAACAAATTTGGAAAAAGGCATGCTTTAATTGTATTTTCAACTTTGAATTGGTGATGTGAGACGCAATGTGATAATATTGAGCCCATCAAATTAGGATGTGAGCTAGCAGAATGTTTGACAAGAAGACTAGATTTATATTGATGATGATGGGCTAAGACAAAACCTTAAGGTTCGATAGGGGGCTAGTTTTGACTAGCCAAAGAGACAAGACTAGGTTGTGAATGACATTTAATGGGGTTTTACTTGATTTGAAAATTTATACTAGCTCAAGACTAAGATGATCTACTCAAGTAGGATTGGATAACTAGGATAGTTAGATCAGATTAGGTGAATAATAAGCTAATATTTGATGGGATGAATGATATCAAAATTACTAGGTGCAACTAAAAGCAAGTATAGGATGATGACACTTAGAGGATTATCTCCAATGTAGATGAGATAAAGTTTATGATTATAGACATTGTCATGATTAGGGGTGGTTAGTTGATAAGCTTAGATTATAGGTGATGTGATTAAGTTAGACTAAGTTAAATGATAGATTTGAATTATGATTTATTTTATGGCTAGACTAAGGATGTTGACTTGATAATGGATTTTAATGGATGCAAATGCGATGTTGTGACTAGGGATGAATGATGAATATAGGTTTAAACACGCTCTAAATAAAGTGTTGACAAAGGGAAGGGATGACTAGATGAGGCAGATTATGACTAGGGCGATAAACTAAGAGATGATGACTAGGAAGTTACAAGATCTGTAGATAAGAACAAGTTAAGATGATAATACAAAGACAAGAGATTATGATGGAGGATAAGATAAGGTATGAAAATGATGAAGGGTGAAGAATATTGAAGAGGGATGATATAAGACAAGGTGTTATGTGAAAAAGGAATAGTGTTTGATGTAGGGGATAAGTTTGACTAGGGGAGTATTAGGTTGTTGTGTGTTATTTTATAAGGTATGCAAACATTACAAGTATCGACAACACACAAACAAGTAAAGAAACCATAAACCTAATGCCAGTGATTGACAATGGTGTGCAACTCAACACCCAACCAACCAAACATCTTGCTAAGAGTGGTGTTAGATTGGTCTCCCAAACCTCACTCAAAATCTGATTAGGGTGAGTGATCTTGGGGGATGATACTATTATTTGCCTTGGACACTTTTTATAGCTAAAAGGTCTTATGCTAGTTTTATATAAGCTCCTTATGAAAGTCCCTAATATATGTTAGGTACAGTAGGGCCCAAGTCCATGTAAGGTGTTATCTTATGCCTATTATTGGAGATTTAACTCCTCATTTCATGAGATTATATATGGGGTATCTTGCATAGCCTAATGACAATTGTCCTTGATATCTATATTCCACCAAAACACAATGTGTGGTTTAATGTGTGGTGATGAAATCCACATCATCGACCTCTATGGACTAATGGTAAGCATATGGATGTCACTTTCATAGTTGCATTTACCCTAGAAATAAAAATGGGAAGGTTTGTCAATTGTTTTTTATCCTCTAGGAATCATTGCTAAGGATGCAAGGAGTAGAGCATAAACAACCTTAGCCTTCTGGTAACACATAGGGAACCAAAAATGTTATTAACCTAATTAATTTAGTATGTTGACAAGCAATGCAAACAAGGGATAAAGATGATTCAAAAAATAAATTTAGGTTTTTAGCCAAGTCTTGGATCGATTGACCTACAAGACAAAAATATTAGTCATTTTGATTTGGAAACTTTAGGGGTTACCTGTAAAATTATCACCAATACTTATACACATATATTCAATAGAACAAAATGAGATTGTTAATCAATGATAAAATCTGCTAAAATTTGGTTAGTGACATATTTTTTCTTAGATCCGTACCACTTTTGAACATTAAAACCATTCTTTTTATATCAAAACCACATTTTTAAAGACAAATCCACCATGTTTTCTAATAAAAAATAGAGAATGTGCCTTTTGAAGAGAAAAATATAGAAACAATGATATTAAAACTATCATAACTTCCTCAATCCTAAATGAAATCCAAAACCATAAAATGTTCTAGATAGCTAAGAATGAAACACTCATAACCTAAATTTTTTTTCATGAAATTCATTATGATTTAATATCAGTTTATCAAAACATAGCACGTTTTCATCAAAAACAAAAATTTGTCAAAAAATGCCTAGAACAATAATATTAAAACCACCATAACTTGTTCAAAACTCAAAAAAATCCAAAACTGTAAAATGTTACAAAAATATAAGAGTGAGGTACTCATAACCCAAAAACATTATTGAAATTATTTATGATTAAATATCCATTTATATAAAAGCAACACGTTTTGATATAAAAACAATGCAAATTTTACAAAATAAATTGGAAGCCACAAATTCTCCTTCAACCTGACCTTTAGACTTGAACAAACATAAAATATTAGTTCAAGAAGAGGGCTCCCACTTTGGTCACTAAAAATGTATTAGTATGAATTTAGATTCATGGATTTAAAATGCATATAATCTATTCAAATCAATCCAAAATCTAAACTAACCTCAAGACTAGGCAAGGTAAATGAAATGGATGCAATTGACAATGAAAATAAATTAGTTATACCTTTATTATGCAGCCAATTCACTTACAAATGGATGATGTGCCCCAATACAATTGGATTGCTTGATGTATACTCAAAATTTTGCAACAACAATAGAGGTGATGACTTTGATAATAGATGGAAGATAATAGACAAGTTTGGCAAGATAGATTCAAGATCATAAAATTGGCATGAATGCTTTAAATTATCCCATTGCCTTTGCATGGAGTGATGGCTTGTTTAAATATAAGAATGGAGGGATATTTCTAAGGAATTAAAAATACCTTAGAAGTATTTAGAGAAGAAATATTTAGATAATGAGGAAGAAAGAGGAAAATTCTATAATGTAGAATTCTCTAGAATCCATGTTAGGAAGACTAAGTGTGATTAGGTAGATGATTAAGTGAGAATTAGAATCTAGGATTATAGGAAAGCCTATTAGTAGGTGAATAGGGGGTAGGTGAAGTAATTTTAAATTCCCAAATATTGAATAAGACAAAATTAGATGATAAGTGGGATTGGTAAGAGAGTGATAATAAAATAATTAATTGACATGGAAATGTTAGTAATGTTAGTAGGAAATGAATTGGAGGTTAGAATAATGACTAGACAGGACGATTAACATGACTATAGATGAAATTAATGTTTAATAATAATATTAATTACTAGCGATGAGGCAAGAAAACTTAAATATATATAGAAATGGTCGAAAACATCACTTTGTTAGGTCACAATTTGACTGGAGATGAATTAGAGGAAGATGATGATTATATAGATGCATTTCCCTAATTAGGGATGCATCAGTACACCTCAAAAATTGCATAGGACATGTGTAGATGAATTATAATGTTCTAATGGTATTTGGTCTAGTTTGTGTGTTATTATGGGAAGTCATTTTGGCTTGTAATTTTGACATGATAGCGGTAAAAATTAGATATATATAGTTACCACCTAAAATATTTTGGTTTTTGTGTCACCTTTGCTCTAGTGTGCTCAGATCTATCTTATGGGCTATCACTCCTTGTCATATATCAAAACCCTAGTATTTCATCTTCATAGTGGTTGTGGAAAAAATGGGTTAGTGGGCACACAATTACAAACTACCCCAAATACCCCTCTATTAATAAGCATTGTCTACATATATAATACTTTGAATAAGTCCTTAAAATTATGTAGTTCTCCCCTATGTGTTGGCTTGTGTGTGTATCACGAAATGTGTGATAAGTAAGTACATAGAGTGACCTAGCTCGTAACTTTGAAAATGTAGCTTATGGGATACTATTTTACTAATTCAAACATGTAGATGTGTTGTCCCTATGACTGATATATAAATCACAGAAATTAGGGAATCTTTACTTACATGAATTCTTGATTGAATTTTTTTGGTAAGTTGCCTTACATGAGAGGTAAGAAGTTGTTAGGTCAGGAATGAATGAGGGTTGATCATGTATTTATACCAATACCTTTAGAAAATATCTTGTATTAAAGCACTTAGGTTAACCATAGGAATACATTTCATTTGTAAATTGGATGGATCTAGGGTAATTTACACTTGCTATGGGATATGACACTGGCATCGATGTAGGCATCTAACTGATATGCAAGAGTCTAGGTAGATAAAAAATAGGCACATGTTGAAAACTTGCAAAAATAGAAGATAAGCACGTTTATAACATTTTTGGCATAGAGAGATAGTGTATGTGAGCCTTTTGGTAGTAGGAAGGTCTAAAAGTTGAAGGTACATCTATGGTATGTATTTTCCAAGTGAGGTGCTATATAATTTATATATAGTGTCTACACATTCCTATTCTCATTTTTAAATTTTTATTTTTGAATTTTACCACATTCATAATGATTTGATATTAAATTGATTGATTTTTAACAAATGTCCACTATTAATAGGTATACTATAGTTTTTTAAGCATCATAGTGTGGGTGGAATCATTTAGACATTCCATCCTTGCTTCCCCAGGTAATTCAAAATACATTATTTAATCTATTTTTATTTTTATTTTGATTCATGCATGTATTCACTTATTACAATAGGGGAATCATGTAGACATGTAATTTTGGTAAAATGATTTTTATTATAATGTTTTTCCAGTGTATTTTGTGCATATGGTCCACATCGGTTTGATTTAGGTACTTATTGGCTATTTTTTGTTTTGTGGATTTCCTATGTTCTCCTTTATGTGGTGTCATTTCTCTTCTTTCTTCTATTTTATCTTTTTTGTAATATTTGATCTTAGGGATCCCTCCTCTCTCTTCTCTCTTATTACCCCTTTCATTTTTTTCCCTTTTTGTCTCCTGGGATGAATTTAATGGTTCGTCAAATATGTCATGAATAAATTATATAGACCACTGAATCTATCCTTTTTGTTTTTATGCACCCTTGGACTAATTTCCTTTTCTTTCACTTATGTGGACCTATTTTTTCATCTTTATTCTCCTTACTTGTGTTGGTTTGTTCACCAATAAATCTTTAATTCAAATCTTGGTAGGACTATATATACAAGGCCTCCTAGAATAATTTCAAGAATAAATATCAAGAGGAATCATCAAGTATTCAAAGTATATAAACAATATAAAAATATTCATTTATATTTTTATAGACTTGCATCAACATTTAGATGCATTTTGTACAAAAATTAGGATCATAATAATGACATGTAGTTGTGTTTCACTTAGGGAGAAAAGGTGGAGCTCTTACTCTCATAATTCCATTTGCATTGTACAAGAACTACAATTGCTCTTTTTCCAAGCATGTGGGTTATGTAGTTGCAACTCCTTAAAGGTTTATGAATTTAGCTAACCCTTTTATTATCCTTCCTTTCCTCTTCTAAGCATTTTTGGAAAATTAGGTCAAAAAATTAGGAGAAGATATAATCTAACATTTTCACCATCAATTTTAGAAATAGACTAGACAACTCTATATGTCATCACTTTGCACACCTATCTTGAAAGTTACATATATTGAAACTAAGTGAATTATATATTTAGTGTTTGATAATAAAATGAAATATTATAGAGATACCAATTCAGCAAATCACTGAATATATCTTGGACATATTCAGTAGTTCCTTGTAAAGCATTGAATCTATTCATGTGTTATAAGATAATCAAACTTCATGATAAAAAGACTCTCACTTCCAAATTTATGATCTAATCTTAGAATCCCAATATTATACCTTGGTGTGTTCCATTTCGATCTTTTTCCCCTCCTTACATTGTTTTAGCTTTACTTAGTCATTTTATTATTTTATTTATTATTGTTTGTGCCCATAAGGTAGCCATGAATGTTATTTTTTACCATATATTTAGTGATCTCCCTAGTGCATCCCTTTCAACTTGTTGTACATGGTTAATTTACCCTAGTGTCACAATCAACTAAAACAAAGAGGAATGCATAGGAGAAATAGTGAAAGAACATAATAATCTACTTTTTTTGCATCTCATACGTAGGGGTAAGGGCCAAGTTATTCATATTACATTGGATTGCATGAGTGTTGATTTTAAAATTATCTAAGAATGTGGGTTTGACTAAGGTAAACCTTCCCCCCACCTCCACCCCGCCCGCGCCCCCCCCCCGCCCCCCAACACACCCCGCATCATTACACTTCAAAAATTGCATATGACATGTGTAGATAAATTATAATGTTCTAATGGTATTTGTTCTAGTTTGTGTGTTATTATGGGAAGTCATTTTAGCTTGTAATTTTGACATGATAGCGGTAAAAATTAGATATATATATATAGTTACCACCTAAAATATTTTTGATTTTGTGTCACCTTTGCTCTAGTGTGCTCAGATCTATCTTATGGTCTGTCACTCCTTGTCATATATCAAAACCCTAGTATTTCATCTTCATAGTGGTTGTGGAAAAAATGGGTTAGTGGACACACAATTACAAACTACCCCAAATACCCCTCTATTAATAAGCATTGCCTACATATATAATACTTTGAATAAGTCCTCAAAATTATGTAGTTATCCCCTATGTGTTGGCTTGTGTGTGTATCATGAAATGTGTGATAAGTACATAGAGTGACCTAGCTCGTAACTTGGAAAATGTGGCTTATGGGATACTTTTTTACTAATTCAGATGTGTAGATGTGTTGTCCCTATGACTGATATATAAATTGGAGAAATTAGGGAAGCTTTACTCACTTGAATGCTTGATTGAATGTTTTTGGTAAGTTGCCTTACATGAGAGGTAAGAAGTTGTTAGGTCAGGAATGAATGAGGGTTGATCATGTATTTATACCAATACCTTTAGAAAATATCTTATATTAAAGCACTTAGGTTAACCATAGGAATACATTTCATTTGTAAATTGGATAGATCTAGGGTAATTTACACTTGCTATGGGATATGACACTGGCATCGATGTAGGCATCTAACTGATATGCAAGATTCTAGGTAGATAAAAAATAGGCACATGTTGAAAACTTGCAAAAATAGAAGATAAGCACGTTTATAACATTTTGAGCATGATAGAAGGTCTAAGTCACAAGAATAGCATTAGTTAGACTAAGATATAATCAATTTGGCATAGAGAGATAGTGTATGTGAGCCTTTTGGTAGTAGGAAGGTCTAAAAGTTGAAGGTACATCTATGGTATGTATTTTCCAAGTGAGGTGTTATATAATTTATATATAGTGTCTACACCTTCCTATGCTCATTTTTCAATTTTTATTTTTGAATTTTACCACATTCATAATGATTTGATATTAAATTGATTGATTTTTAACAAATGTCCACTATTAATAGGTATACTATAGTTTTTTAAGCATCATAGTGTGGGTGGAATCATTTAGACATTCCATCCTTGCTTCCCCAGGTAATTCAAAATACATTATTTAATCTATTTTTATTTTTATTTTGATTCATGCATGTATTCACTTATTACAATAGGGGAATCATGTAGACATGTAATTTTGGTAAAATGATTTTTATTATAATGTTTTTCCAGTGTATTTTGTGCATATGGTCCATCGGTTTGATTTAGGTACTTATTGGCTATTTTTTGTTTTGTGGATTTCTTATGCTATCCTTTATGTGGTGTCATTTCTCTTCTTTCTTCTATTTTATATTTTTTGTAATATTTGATCTTAGGGATCCCTCCTCTCTCTTCTCTTTTATTATGCCTTTCATTTTTTTCCCTTTTTGTCTCTTGGGATGAATTTAATGGTTCATCAAATATGTCATGTATAAATTATGTAGACCACTGAATCTATCCTTTTCATTTTTATGGACCCTTGGACTAATTTCCTTTTCTTTCACTTATGTGGGCCTATTTTATCATCTTTATTCTCCTTACTTGTGTTGGTTTGTTCACCTATAAGTCTTTAATTCAAATCTTGGTAAGACTATATATACAAGGCCTCCTAGAATAATTTCAAGAATAAATATCAAGATGAATCATCAAGTATTCAAAGTATATAAACAATCTACAAATATTCATTTATATTTTTATAGACTTGCATCAACATTTAGATGCATTTTGTACAAAAATTAGGATCAGAATAATGACATGTAGTTGTGTTTCACTTAGGGAGAAAAGGTGGAGCTCTTACTCTCATAATCCCATTCGCATTGTACAAGAACTACATTGGCTCTTTTTCCAAGCATGTGGGTTATGTAGTTGCAACTCCTTGAAGGTTTCTAAATCTAGCTAACCCTTTTATTATCCTTCATTTTCTCTTCTAAGCATTTTTGGAAAATTAGGTCAAAAAATTAGGAGAAGATATAATCTAACATTTTCACCATCAATTCTAGAAATAGACTAGACAACTCTATATGTCATCACTTTACACACCTATCTTGAAAGTTACATATCCTGAAACTAAGTGAATTATAGAATTAGTGTTTGACAATAAAATCTAAAATTATAAAGATACCAATTCAGTAAATCACTGAATATATCTTGGACATATTCAGTAGTTCCTTGTAAAGCATTGAATATATTCATGTGTTATAAGATAATCAAACTTCATGACAAAAATACTCTCACTTCCAAATTTATGATCTAATCTTAGAATCCCAATATTATACATTGGTGTGTTCCATTTCGATATTTTTCCCTCCTTACATTGTTTTAGCTTTACTTAGTCATTTTATTATTTTATTTGTTATTGTTCGTGCCCATAAGGTAGCCATGAATGTTATTTTTTACCATATATTTAGTGATCTCCCTATTGCATCCTTTTCGACTTTTTGTACATGGTTAATTTACCCTAGTGTCACAATCAACTAAAACAAAGAGGAATGCATAGGAGAAATAGTGAAAGAACATAATAATCTACTTTTTTTGCATCTCATACGTAGGGGTAAGGGCCAAGTTATTCATATTACATTGGATTGCATGAGTGTTGATTTTAAAATTATCTAAGAATGTGGGTTTGACTAAGGTAAACCTTCCCCCCACCTCCACCCCGCCCGCGCCCCCCCCCCCCCCCCCCCCCCAACACACCCCGCATCATTACACTTCAAAAATTGCATATGACATGTGTAGATAAATTATAATGTTCTAATGGTATTTGTTCTAGTTTGTGTGTTATTATGGGAAGTCATTTTAGCTTGTAATTTTGACATGATAGCGGTAAAAATTAGATATATATATATAGTTACCACCTAAAATATTTTTGATTTTGTGTCACCTTTGCTCTAGTGTGCTCAGATCTATCTTATGGTCTGTCACTCCTTGTCATATATCAAAACCCTAGTATTTCATCTTCATAGTGGTTGTGGAAAAAATGGGTTAGTGGACACACAATTACAAACTACCCCAAATACCCCTCTATTAATAAGCATTGCCTACATATATAATACTTTGAATAAGTCCTCAAAATTATGTAGTTATCCCCTATGTGTTGGCTTGTGTGTGTATCATGAAATGTGTGATAAGTACATAGAGTGACCTAGCTCGTAACTTGGAAAATGTGGCTTATGGGATACTTTTTTACTAATTCAGATGTGTAGATGTGTTGTCCCTATGACTGATATATAAATTGGAGAAATTAGGGAAGCTTTACTCACTTGAATGCTTGATTGAATGTTTTTGGTAAGTTGCCTTACATGAGAGGTAAGAAGTTGTTAGGTCAGGAATGAATGAGGGTTGATCATGTATTTATACCAATACCTTTAGAAAATATCTTATATTAAAGCACTTAGGTTAACCATAGGAATACATTTCATTTGTAAATTGGATAGATCTAGGGTAATTTACACTTGCTATGGGATATGACACTGGCATCGATGTAGGCATCTAACTGATATGCAAGAGTCTAGGTAGATAAAAAATAGGCACATGTTGAAAACTTGCAAAAATAGAAGATAAGCACGTTTATAACATTTTGAGCATGATAGAAGGTCTAAGTCACAAGAATAGCATTAGTTAGACTAAGATATAATCAATTTGGCATAGAGAGATAGTGTATGTGAGCCTTTTGGTAGTAGGAAGGTCTAAAAGTTGAAGGTACATCTATGGTATGTATTTTCCAAGTGAGGTGTTATATAATTTATATATAGTGTCTACACCTTCCTATGCTCATTTTTCAATTTTTATTTTTGAATTTTACCACATTCATAATGATTTGATATTAAATTGATTGATTTTTAACAAATGTCCACTATTAATAGGTATACTATAGTTTTTTAAGCATCATAGTGTGGGTGGAATCATTTAGACATTCCATCCTTGCTTCCCCAGGTAATTCAAAATACATTATTTAATCTATTTTTATTTTTATTTTGATTCATGCATGTATTCACTTATTACAATAGGGGAATCATGTAGACATGTAATTTTGGTAAAATGATTTTTATTATAATGTTTTTCCAGTGTATTTTGTGCATATGGTCCATCGGTTTGATTTAGGTACTTATTGGCTATTTTTTGTTTTGTGGATTTCTTATGCTATCCTTTATGTGGTGTCATTTCTCTTCTTTCTTCTATTTTATATTTTTTGTAATATTTGATCTTAGGGATCCCTCCTCTCTCTTCTCTTTTATTATGCCTTTCATTTTTTTCCCTTTTTGTCTCTTGGGATGAATTTAATGGTTCATCAAATATGTCATGTATAAATTATGTAGACCACTGAATCTATCCTTTTCATTTTTATGGACCCTTGGACTAATTTCCTTTTCTTTCACTTATGTGGGCCTATTTTATCATCTTTATTCTCCTTACTTGTGTTGGTTTGTTCACCTATAAGTCTTTAATTCAAATCTTGGTAAGACTATATATACAAGGCCTCCTAGAATAATTTCAAGAATAAATATCAAGATGAATCATCAAGTATTCAAAGTATATAAACAATCTACAAATATTCATTTATATTTTTATAGACTTGCATCAACATTTAGATGCATTTTGTACAAAAATTAGGATCAGAATAATGACATGTAGTTGTGTTTCACTTAGGGAGAAAAGGTGGAGCTCTTACTCTCATAATCCCATTCGCATTGTACAAGAACTACATTGGCTCTTTTTCCAAGCATGTGGGTTATGTAGTTGCAACTCCTTGAAGGTTTCTAAATCTAGCTAACCCTTTTATTATCCTTCATTTTCTCTTCTAAGCATTTTTGGAAAATTAGGTCAAAAAATTAGGAGAAGATATAATCTAACATTTTCACCATCAATTCTAGAAATAGACTAGACAACTCTATATGTCATCACTTTACACACCTATCTTGAAAGTTACATATCCTGAAACTAAGTGAATTATAGAATTAGTGTTTGACAATAAAATCTAAAATTATAAAGATACCAATTCAGTAAATCACTGAATATATCTTGGACATATTCAGTAGTTCCTTGTAAAGCATTGAATATATTCATGTGTTATAAGATAATCAAACTTCATGACAAAAATACTCTCACTTCCAAATTTATGATCTAATCTTAGAATCCCAATATTATACATTGGTGTGTTCCATTTCGATATTTTTCCCTCCTTACATTGTTTTAGCTTTACTTAGTCATTTTATTATTTTATTTGTTATTGTTCGTGCCCATAAGGTAGCCATGAATGTTATTTTTTACCATATATTTAGTGATCTCCCTATTGCATCCTTTTCGACTTTTTGTACATGGTTAATTTACCCTAGTGTCACAATCAACTAAAACAAAGAGGAATGCATAGGAGAAATAGTGAAAGAACATAATAATCTACTTTTTTTTGCATCTCATACGTAGGGGTAAGGGCCCAATTATTCATATTACATTGGATTTCTTAATGGATTACATAAGTGTTGATTTTAAAATTGTCTAAGAATGTGGGTTTGACTACCACCACTATTGGTTAGGTGTTGTAGAGTAAATTTTTACTCTACGTTGCATTCAAATTTTTAGTCGAGCACTGCAATTTTGGTTCCCATATACCTTGGTCGTAGCGGCGGAGTTGGGGTAGAGCGCGGATTCATTTTTCATCTAAGTGTCAAAGAGCAACGGAGGCCACCAAATGTTACTATCCGAGCACAGGTCCCCTTCTTACTCTTTTATTTCTTTCGTTTCATTTCACCTAAAATATTTGGTTCGAATGGAAGCTGCCAAGTGTCACTTTCTGAAACATGGGGCCACCCAACTGGCATCATTCGAGACTCTTTTTGTAACTTTCCAGAGAAATGTGGATCGTGCAACGTATCCAATAGTAGCTAAGCGGAAGTCACCATGTGTCGACATCTGCATCTCGTACCAACACCCGCATTCATTCTATTTCTCAGCAAAGGTTTTCGAAAGGCTAAGTAGCAGGATGCAGTGGAAGGCGCCAAGTCGCAGTTGAGGAAGGTCCTAAATTACCTTTTTTAAAAGAAGCAGTGGAAGTCACCACGTGTCGACATTCGAGAGACTTTGGTTCAACGCCTAGGTTCAATACTTTGGTTCAATATAGAATGCTTCCAATTGTCGCCCTTCGAGCCCCCTCTTACTCCATCCCCAAAAAAAGTAGAAGACACCACATACCCCTAGCAGGAGAAGCGGAAGATGCCACGTATCTCCCCAAAAGCAGCGGAGGTCACCAAGTGTCAACTTCTGAGAGACCATCTTTGAGCTTCATGGACAAATAAAGATTGCAGTGGGTCCCAGATGTTATTTCAAAGGACTGTGGAAGCATCAAGTGTCAACATGCAAAGACTACCATGTACATCTATCCCCTCCTAAAAAGTTGCTCGAGTAAAGAATGTTGTGAGTTTTATTTTGTTAAAAAATTGCTAAGTATCAAAGAAGCAGATTGCGATAGGTGTCGAAGGAGGAGCGTTCCTGAGAAGAATATAGAGAAGCGAAAAGTGCCATGTGTCACTTTCTGGTGCCTTCTAAGTAATAAGAGGATTTTCAGGAAATTGACTAAGTGTCCTCTCCCATTTCAACATAACAGAGTGTTCCATGTATCTGTTGTCACAAAGTGAAATGGAGGGAAAATCGGCTGGAGTTAATTTGAGTAGATGGAACAGTTCCTCGGGTAGATTTTTGGATCCCCCAAAGCATTGAAGGCACCATTTGTTCGTCCCTTGTGAGCAAAGGATGGAGGAGAATTGTGCGGGAAGGGGAGTGATGGAAGGAAACATCTGAGGCTATAAAAGAAGAAGAATTGTAAATTAAGGGGGGGATTTTTTCATAGTTTTAGACTATCTAGAATTTTGACCAGTAATATCATTTGTTCTTGTCTCAATTTTCTTGAGTTGTAAAGTTGATATAACTGTGCATGTTTCTGTGCCTTTTATGTGGCTGAATAAATTAAGAGGATTGAGCTCCATGCCTTGGTTGGTGTTATTTGTGTCTTTTGCAAAGTAGTCTATGTTGTAGATTCTCTGCAGTTGGGATTAGGAATGTCATTTGCTTTTGTCTCGTTTTCTTAAATCAAAATTTCTACATAACTGTACGTGACTTCTACGCCTCTTATGTGATTGGAATATTCTTTTAATAAGATTGAACACTATGCCTTTGTTGACATTCTCTGTATCTCAGCAAAAGAATTCCCTGTTGTGAGCCTTTGTTTCTGTTATTTCAGTCTTTTACATTGATCATGCACTTGTCTTCTCTTAAATGTACTTGAATCCTATAATAGTCTCACTGTGCTTAGGTTAGGATTAAGATTACACTCAGGCGCATCACCATAGTTAGGTTTCATTTCCTGCACTTGCATTTCTGTTTAATCTCCTATCCCTTTTCCCCCAACACTTGTTACAAAAGAAGAGACCAGCTTCTCTAAAATCTGGAGGTTGTTTCAAACTGCATTGTCCCACAGCTTGAAACTTCCCATTGTTGATTGGTTAAGATCAAGCACAATTTTAAACCATCAACAAGTGCCATGAGCATTGCCTCTTTTGGTGAGGGTGCTAAGAGTGTGGCCACAATTTGGTCAAGTGTCATAAATTGAAATTATGAATTTTGGGTTCTGTGTGCCTAATCTCACACTTCATTTTTTTACCTTTATATCTTATGATACACCTCTTTTGTAACTGTAAAATAAACTTTATTCCTTGTCATAAAATGGCTCCAATGTACTTGTGATATCTAAAATCTTAAGGAAAATAAGTGATATAAGGGGACTATGTTGAGGACTAAAATAGCTAAAACACAGTGTAATTATCGGGTCTCTAAGGGTGGGGATTGTGATATAAAAATGTCATAAAATTGTAAATTTCATAAAAGAAATGATTTTAGAAACATCATTTTTTGCATAGATATAACCTTAGATTATGCATCAAAAGTGGTCTACAGGAAAATACTAGCTTCAAACAAAAAATGGTTTAATTACTACTTGATATTTCTTATGCTTATGATTTCTCTATAAAATCTAGATAGATTCTTTATGTATTTTTTAGTTGCTAAATGAATTACAATGCTTGTGTAGATATAGACAATTAAGTTCAAATTAGAACCCTATTTAATAACACTTGTTTTTTGGGTTGTGAATACCTATTGACCACCTCTTTAGTGTAAACCATTGATTATATTTTCTCTTTAATCTTTTGTTTAATATATATGTAGATGGCTTTGCAATAAAAATAAGGACCTTATTAACATGCATACTGATATCAAACCACTTGAAGCAAATAAAATGGGACAAAAGGGATAAGTTAACTTTGATTTAACTAGAACGCATAAAAATAAATAGAGTGTGAGAAGTGTTGATGGTCCTAGAACAAAGCCAAAAAAATATAAAAAAAGAAAGAAAAAACTTTAATAAAAGTGAGAAAAAACCATTAAAAATAGGCACAAACACTAATAACATCTAATTTAAACTAATAATCTACAATTAAACAAATATATTAACTAAAAATAAACTAACAATTGATAAATGAAAGAGAGTGTGTTTTCAAGAAAAATGTCAAAGCGACTCTAGGATATTTAGATTGTGGGAAACAAATTGCTTCCATGTGATCTGCGTACGCCTCCCATGAAATACATTCCACACTGAAATTAATGGTTGTCGGGCTCGGAACAGCATTTTCTTCTTTTCTTCTTCATTATTTTCTGATTTAATGGTTGTCGGGGCTCCGAACATCATCTTCTTCTTCTTTCTTTTCTGATTATAATTGGCAGGGTTGGTGGTTAATTTTTCAACAGATTCTCCACCACGGGATAATCAACCATTAAACTGTAATAAATTTGCTCCGGTTCACATGTCATACCCGTCTTCAATTATATTATTATCATGTCACTTTTCCTGTTCAAAGCCGGACCACGGTGCCTGCGACCCGAAACCGATTAACTTGCTTTCTCTCTCCCACTGACAAGCTTCCATTTCAGTCTAAGGGAAGAATTTGTCTCCGTTTTATCCAGTGTGTAAATGGCGTCTGTGGGGCCCAGCAGTCTACACCACTATCCAGCAACACGGAAAAATCGTCCCTGTCAAATTTCTGCTTTGTTATTGTCCACTGCCCAGCCGCTATCACCGGCTTTAATGGAGTAAACATGTCACATGTTCTTCGCGTGTTGCGGGGTGCAGAGTTCAGATTAAAAATATAATTATGTAAGTAAAGAAATTATTATTTTTTGAATATCCGGATCGAGGTTTAGTTCAGTGATTTGGATCTTTTTCAGCATATTAGGTACGGTCATTATCTTATAGAATATTTTGTTTATAATAATATCTGAGTTAAGTATTGGAGCAGTTTACAGGAAATATCTACGTTTACAATATTTGTGATAGAGAACATTGATAAAAAGGAAGAATTTTTTATCAGGAACTTTAACAGGAGAGTGAACCTTCAAAAACAGATTGAATACTGTAATGCAATGTTGCAGCACGATATGCATGTATCCAGGTAGAAACTTAACCTTCCACGTGAACGACGGCTCATCGAACTGATTGAATACGAAGATTGCGATGGAGATGTGGGAGCAGTCCATATAAAAGAGGTGCACTGCAGATTTATCATTTCGAACTGTTAGAGGTTTCGTTAAATTGTAATTTTTAGTCCGGTTTGGTTGTTTTGTAAGTGCAGGCAGAGTCAGAGTCATGGATGGAAATGAAGCATCTGTCGGGAGCGAACTGGTTTGTGTTCGGAGGGCCAATGAAACCACCATTTTCTCTGCGCGTAACATCATTGTCCTCTCGAAACACACTTTCTGCGATGATTTCTGAACGCCACTGAAAAATTAATATCACCCCTGCAAGTGGACAGTGGGTATCAGTACAATGCGGAATTGTCAGTAGCCATGTATTAATCTGACAAGATCGAATGTCTTTAATAACAACGTACCCTGTTTATATTCATATTCGTATATGTTTTAAATATAATTATATTTTCATTTCCGTTTTTTAATGCGCTTTTTGATTTTTTTAAAAAATAAAAGAGCATGTTGATTGTATGAGTTATTCCATTAATTGTTTTGTGATGATAATAGTGTCAATTCTAGTTTAAATATTTTTTCATTGTCTCTCATTATTATTGTATAATTTTTAAGATGTTTTTCAGTGTTTCAATGTTAAATATGTGACAATAAAATTAAATTTTAGATATTTTTGTGGATCTTTCAGTGTTTCAATGTTAAATATATCATTCATTTTACAAAATAAAACAATATAATATATCGTAACCATAACAAAGAATAATAGTATTTATACTTCAAATACTACATATAATATAAATCTTATACAATTCCACAGAAAGCCAAATACACCAGGACACAACTATAGCTGGTCTGACAATACAACATCTACTAATCAAATATATGAGTACATAATACAATTATATTACTCCAGCCATGCAACTTAATACAATGACAGATACTAAGCTCTTCGGAGCTCGAGTCGAACCAACTCATGTATCGCTGATAATCACAAGTGTTATCTCCAGGTAGTACTGTAACGAAGGGGGGAGAGCATCATTCGATCACTTTACCACACCAACCACAGACCAACAATCCCTCGCACAATTTCCTATCAAGAAATGACCCTCCCTTCATGGATAGATAGATAGAACGGTGCGAGAAATCCAATGAGACATGTTATTATCTTGTGTTGTAAGATTTTTAAAAACATGCAATGTACCATAAAAAATTTCATTCTAACATGATATCGTAAAGCATAAAAATCAAACATATGAATGACAATGTATATAACATTACTTAGGCCCAAATTTTTAAATAATATACGATCATTGAGATCGGTCAATTCATAACACATCACTTGATTATATTATCTACTGATGGTACCTACCTAGACTAGTGAGATTCGTCTCACTACCTATTAGTATCATCAATATATATATGTCATACTATGTAACTCAAAAACTCACTATAGATTGCATTCTCCTAGCAAGAATCTCACATCACATGCTAAACAAGGAGAAAGCAAGATACACACATAATCATCTATGTATAAATGGATATTAAAATCAATTCCAAACTGGAAACAAGGAAACTATTTATACCACCTGATAAACACACATCAAACTATAGACTATTCCAGTAAGATCTAAGTAACTACAACTCAAGACAACATATATCAACGTAGTCTGGTATTCTTGGGCATGACTACTAGTTTGTCCATAAATAATCTTACAATCAGTCATATAAACATGGAAGCATACACTCATATTCAAGTAAACATAACTATAACAAACAAGTCATACAACACATATAATTATATTTTAACATTCATTTGCACTATGGACACCTAAAAGATATCCTACCAAATGGTACAACACATAAAATTCAAGTAACAACCAATACATATATGTTTATTTAGGTATGAGTCAAATATAGTATGTACCATTTGGTACTTTTTGTACTATAGAAACTATAACATCCCATACTATCATAGATCATCGTGCATGAGTTCCTTACCTAAATATGAACACACAATCTTGCACTTTAATTATAAATAAGCAAATACATGACTATACCATCTAGATATATCTTAGATTTTTCTACACAATAATAATCAAATGTAATATAATACCTAGGTACACATCTTGATGTACTAATTTATGCTTTAGCAATCTAATCAATTTTACATACACACACAAAAATTATTACACACAAGCTTTCATTTTTTCATGATGCTACATTTATAACTTTGTCGACTTGATTTCATAACTCTATTATACTACAGATAAACTATTTGTTTCCACTAGCAAACATATCACATTACTAACAATTATCATAGCCTCAATTAAATGGTAATTCAAGTTTACACCTCGAATAAACTATATAGAAGTATTCAAAATGGTTGAAGTTCCCACTTCATAGAATTTTTATTAGTAATTAGTTACTTTAGATATATACATATCATCTAATGTGTTATGAGGATATTAAATCACATGAATTCCAAATCCCATGTATAGATAAATTCCTATAAAACTCCCCTATTCACCTAAGTTGTTAAAAGTACATACTAGTAATACAATAATGGATTGCAAAGATCAATGACTTCCATCAACCGTCATTGCCACATCATACTTTTATGGACATAAGGGCATGACTTATAATAAACATACTATCTGGGTAATTTATCTTCTTAATATTCATATATTAATCAATATCTTTCCAAGAAACTTAGTAAAATGGTTAATAGGATATGACCAAAAAATTGTTCAATTTAAAGACTCAAGCTATTAAATTAAGCCTCATAAATATACTTAATAATTAATTTTATCCATGTTTTTTAATTTAACCTATTTCATAATTTTTTCTTATTTCCATGTTAGTCATGTTCCAATCACAATACAAAAATTTGAGGCAATAATGAAGTTCTACCCAACATTCGATCTTGTAATAAAGAAGAAATATAATTAATTATATTTTAAAATACTAGCCAATCATTAGCGCTTTAAGGAATTTAAACTCTGGTTATAAAATTCAGCACTTCACATTAATAATTAGCCAATGAAATATGATAGTGACTTTAATCTTTGATTGGGAAATTACACACACACACACACACACACACACACACACAACAATTCATCTATCAGACACACTTAGTGCTTCAACTGATGACTTCAATAGTTTATCTAAATGACCAACGTTTTAAGACTAGACCTTATTTATACTCAGCTAAAAAAACAAATACTCTACACTTATTCTATTTATATCAAATGCTATATATTCAAATCATAGTGAATTCTATTAATGATAGTATATATTTTTAAAGCTCAGTTTCATATTATGAGGCTTTGTCATTCAATAAAAGGGCTCAACAATTAAATTAAGAGATAAAATGACATACTCCATTGTAAATGGCATGGTTTTGAATAGTGGTGGTTTGGGCGAAGTGGTGGTACATAACGGTTTGGTAGCGTATGATGCCATTTACATCAACGAATAATTAGGAGTTTCATCACCCATGTTGTTGTTATTTCAGCAATTTTCCCATCATAAATGTAAGATTTTGTCTCCTTTAGATGCTTGGCAAGGGACTGTCATCCTCCTCAAAAGTAGAAAGATGATTATTATTAATATTATTGTCATTACTAATCCCTACGATAGCCATGAAAGGTGGATGATCCTCCATGCTACAAAACCAATATTTCTAAAGTAGTGAAGCATAAAAGGGCACTAATTGAGCCACATGTTCGATGCTTAAAATGTTTCTTCAGTGATTCAAATAAATGATCTACTACAAACCAAACATATTTATATTGGATGAACTTGTAGACAACTGTTTATATTATATATATATTAAATTATATATATTGGGCCTTTTATATACTTAGTGCTAAAATTTTTGAAATAGCATGACAATATTTTGAAATCACATTTTGAATTTATTGACAAATAAAATAACTTGATATATTATTATAAGCTAGGTGACTTCTAATTTAAACTCAAATTTATAAAATAAAACTCAACTTTATATATTACCTCAATGTTTCAATTTGCAGAGAGGGCATTTTAGTTTAGTCAAAGTGTTTCACATTTTGTATTCCACATTTAGTCAAACTTGTTGGGTTTATAATATACCACGCATTTTAGTGAGACTTAAGGGTTTATATTAATTTCATAATATACACTTAGTTTTTATAAAAATATACACATCATTTTAACAATTGATATGGCTTTCCAAATTAACTACCCAACCATTCCAATAAAAAAATTAGTTATTCAAATTACACTCAATAATTAACACATTTCATTCCTATGTATATAACCACATAGAATTATAAATAACAAAACCTACCTTGTTTTGAAAAATAATAGTAAGCTTACTCTTTTTTTCCTGCTTGCCTCTGTGTATCCAGGGTCTCCAATGTGTCCATTGTACCCTTTCTTCTTTCTCTAATCTTTCTTTTTTTTGTCTATTTTCTCTCTCTATATTCCTGTCTCTCCAATTCACCCAAACTACCCCTTTATTTATAAAATTTACTCACCTCTTACTTTTGCGCTACCCCCTCTTGCATGCACTTTCTATTTTTTATCTATCCATGCATGTTAATTTATAAAAATCTAATGTTTATCTTTATTATAAATAAATCATGCTAATTTAACTACAATAATAATAATAATTTTTTTTTTCTAAATTTTCAATAAATTCTTGCATGCTAATCAAGATCACATTCAAGTCAAGTTCTAAATTTATTAACCTTAGTTAATTTCTTTTCTTTCTCTAAAGCTTAATAACTAACATGCTAAATTTATTAATAATAAAATCTATTTTTTAGTCATAATTAACTCCTAAAACTATTTTTCAAAATATTCTAAAATATATTCATGTATAATTTCAATTTTTACTTTAAATTGCATTATCAAAAATTTCATGTAATTTTCAAAATAATAATAATTAATTATTAATGTAAAAGGTAAAATAAATCATTAATTGCATTTTATTTGCAAGATAATTATTTTCACAATAATTATATCTATTAACACTAATATTTATTTTTTTGGATTAAAATAAAAAACCAATCAATTAGGATAAAGAAATTAAATTCACACTAAAACCAATTCTACCCACAAAAAGATAATCATAATAAATAATTCATAGTTATGTAGTACCATTAATTCCTATCATTTAAAATCTATTACGTGTGTGTGGGGTTACTAGCATTTTTCACTAGTATTTTTCCCAATCACTCCATCTAACTAACCCTCTCCAATGATGCTCTCTCTAATCAAGCTCTGAGGTAGGACCTATCCTACATCTACCTCACAACAAATAGGTAGATAGTTTGAGTCATCATAAACTAATTATATAAAACTAATAATTATACATCTTCAATACACAGAATAGTCAAAATATAACTATCACGCAATGTATACTAATCAATAGTCCATACCAATATATGTCAAAATTTTCAAATCAAAGTAATTGTAATTAGATAATGACCATACTAATCCTCGATTATAAATTCATTTGGTATAGGGTGAAATCAAGATGTGACATCCTCCCCCCTAAAAGGGGTCATCACCCTGATGACTCTTATTAAAACAAAAGTTTTAATTAACAAATAGAGTCTAACAGTATAAAAACATACTATCAATTACTATATCATGTAATTAAATACAAATTTTACTTGAAAAACTTATACTATTTCTCTCAATTAGCACTATTCTTAGAGAATTGGTTTCACAAGATTCTACTCTATGACATTTCCTATTATGCAAACAAGTTTTGTGAAAGTCACTTTATGTTGATTAGTTCTATCATGACCACTCTAAGGTCTAGAACCATAAGAAAGGTCTAATAAATAACTCGGTAAAAGCTTCACTATTAATTCAACAATATATGAGTTCTTCACAAAAGTCAAAACAAATGATCATATGACTGAATTTGGCAAGTTCTACCTGTCTAGTCCCAGATTCATCAAGTCCATCTATCAGATCTAACTCAGTATTAACTAAGTCAATGTGAGGCTAAGTAAGATATCATCCTATCACTTAAAACTCATGTTCATATTCCACCAATCATCCCTCACGTCTCCACAATTGGATGATATTCAAAAAGTGCACAAGGTTCACAAATCTATTCTAATAAATCATAAAAAGAAATACTAAATGCTAAAATATTCTTTATGTACTAATATATAAACAAGAGAAATCATACAATCATCCTGAGATTGAATTGTGTTGTTGCTAATCAACCAAAACTAGTATTTTATCTTACAACTTAATCTATAATGTTATATTCATAGTAACAAGGAAATAACACAACATACAAAGGCAAAGGATAATATCATCCCTACAACCTTATAAGTGAGATAATGTCTCCTTGCTTGCATGACTAACACACAATAATTAAATATTTTATATCAACCCTTAGGCTTACTAAGATGTTCTACACATCTTATATCTTACTTACTCATGACAAAAGGTACACATATTACTCTTTAAAAACAACATGTTTCAAAGGAGAATAATATCAATCTAACAAAGATATTTAATAACGTAATAGTTATAATCAACTATAGTATAAATTTATTTTTATCCACTTGTCATGATCAAGTCTATAAGTTAGATAAAATGATGACTCTAAAAATCCATAATTAGAAAGTTGATAACTAGCATCTCATAAACCAAAAATTCCTACATACCTTCACATGGTAGAAGGTAACATTGCAACCCAAGTTGCCAACCACTATTCACTTACCAAACTTGTAGTGTAGTATGATCACCTACTTCTACAATTGGAAAAAAAATATGAACCACAAGGATGCATCAATCCAATCAATCCTACAACTTCTCTCAATAATAAGTAGAAAACACTATCCCATGAAATCAAGGGAATATATTAAAATAAAAATTCATAAGAAAGTTTCTACTTAAAGAAACATTAAAATATAAATCTTCTCAGTAGCTTAAAGTGATGTATGAGGGGAGTGAAAACATAATAACTCACCTCTAAGCTAATTAAGAGAGATGACTCTTCTTCTCAATTATATACAATATAAGGATGCTAATCCACATAACAACTCCTAACATAAAGGATTTCACAATCAAGACATCTATACTCAACTACAATAAAATTTATACTACACTCGATGATGCCACTCTAGAATGGTATTACAATATTTCCACTCCTAATATTTGTGTAAGTAAGACACAAAAATAATGCATAAATACTTAAGTGAGAGTCATTCCATGCTATTAAAAACACTCACAAAACACAAAAAATAAATGGGGAAGGTAATTCAAGAAAGGCAATCACACTTGAGGAGTTTGATCTAAAATATCAAGAATATTGTAGGAAACTCTTGTTCATAATTCAAGAACTAACCTATGTAGTTCCCTACCCAACACCTTGAAAAAATATCACCAATGAGACACTTGATACCCCAACGATTTAGAAACTCTAAGTGGGTACGAATGCTCTAAGGTACACACTTAATGTACC
This sequence comes from Torreya grandis, assembly GCA_037957365.1. NCBI lineage: Eukaryota > Viridiplantae > Streptophyta > Pinopsida > Cupressales > Taxaceae > Torreya > Torreya grandis. The sequence continues at coordinate 76,723 of JARHVA010009068.1, read as the reverse complement.
ATATATACATTCCCAATTCTCTTTTTTGATAGGCAGGAGAATATGAAAATGCTAATGGACTCATTAGGTCTTAGAGTTTGAGCCACAACTCTGATACCAAATGTAACAACCCCTCAAGTTATACTTAAAAAATGCAATTTTTTTAAAATAAATACCATTCATTCCAAAAAATAAAATAATACAATATACCTCAACCATAACCATAACAAAGAAAAATAGTACTTATACTTTAAATACTACATATAATATAAATCTTATACAACCCCACAGAAAGCCAAATACAATGGGACACAACTACGACTGGTCTAACAATATAACATCTGCTAATAAAATATATAAGTATATAATACAATTACATTAATTTAGGCATATGACCTAATACAATATAGATACTAAGTTCTTTAGAGCTCGAATTGAACCATCTCATGTATCGTTGAGAATCAAAAATGTGATCTCCAAGTAGTACTATAGTAGAGGAGGGAGAGCATCATCTAAATGCTTTACCACACCAACCATGAACTAATGATCTACTGTATAATCTTCTATCAGGAAATGGCCCTCCCTTCACGAATAGGTAGATAGAACAATGTGAGAAATCTAGTGAGACATGCTAATACCCTGTGTGTTCTAAGATTTCTAAAAACATGCAATGTACCATAAACAATTTTGTTCTAAAATGATATCGTATACCATGAAAATCAAACATATGAATGATAATGTGTATAACATTACTTATGCCCAAGTTTTTAAATAATATATGATCATTTAGATCAGTCAATTCATAACACACCACTTGATCAAATTATCTATTGTTGGTACTATATAAGCTAGTGGAATCCATCTCACTACCTATTAGTATCATAAATATATAGTCATAGTATGTAACTCAAAAACTCACTACATATTTCATTCTCCTATCAAGAATCTCACATCACACACTAAACAAGGAGAAAGCAAGGTACACACATAATCATCTATGCATGAATGAATATTATAATCAATCCCAAACTAGAAATAAGATCATTACTTACACCACCCAGTAAACACACATTAATCTATAGACTATTCCAATAAGATCCAAGTAACTACACCTCAAGACAACATATATCAACATAGTCTGATATTATTGGGCATGACTACTAGTTTATCCATAAACAATCATACAAGCAATCATATAAACATGGAAGCATATGCTCATATTCAAACAAACATAACTATAACAAAAAAATTCATACAATGCATATAATTCTAGTTTTAAAATTCACTTGCACTACGCACACCTAAAATTTATCCTACCAAATGGTACAACACATATAATTCAAGTAACAACCAATACATATATGTTTATTTAGGTATGGGTCAAATACAATATGTACCATTTGGTACTTTTCATCTTGTAGAACCTATGACATTCTATACTATCATATCTCATCGTGCACGAGTTCCCTACCCAAACATGAATATACAATCTTATCCTTTAATAATAATCAAGCAGATATAGGACTATATCATCTAAATATATCCAATTTTTTTTTGCAAAATAATAATCAAACATAACATAATACCTAGGTACACATCTTGATGTACTAATTTATGCTTTAGCAGTCTAATCAATTTTGCATACACACCCAAAAATTATTACACACAACCTTTCATCTTTTCATAATGCTACATTTATGACTCTACCGACTTGATTTCATAACTCCACTAAACTATAGATAAAGTATTTATTTCTACTAATAAACATATTTCATCACTAACAATTGTCATAGCCTCGATTAAATGGTAATTCATGTTTACACCTCGAATGAACTAAAGAGCAGTATTCAAAATCGTTAAAGTTCCTGATTTATAGAATTCTTATTAGTAATTAGTTAATTTAGATATATACATATCATCTAATGTGTTATGGGAATATTAAATCACATGAATTCCAAATCCCATGTATAAATACATTCTTATGAGAACACCCCTATTCACCTAGGTTGTTAAAAGTACATACTAGCAATAAAATAATGGATTGCAAAGATCAATGACTTCCATCAACTATTATTTCCACATCATGCTTTCATGGACACATGGGCATGAATTAGAATAAATATACTAACTGGGAAATTTATCATCTTAATACTCATACATTAATCAATATCTTTCCAAGAAGCTTAGTAAAAGTGGTTAATAGGATATGACCAAAAAATTATTCAATTTAACCACTCAAGCTATTAAATTAAGCCTCATAAATATACTTAATAATTAATGTTATCCTTATTTGTCAAATTAACCAATTTCATTACTCCTTATTTCCATGTTAGTCACATTCCAATCGCAATATATAAATCTGAGGCAACAATGAAGTTCCACCCAACATTCGATATTGCATTAAAGAACAAATATAATTTCTTATATTTTAAAAGACTAGCTAATAATCAATGCTTTAAGGAATAAAATCAACTTATAAAATTCAACACTTCACATTAATAATCAGCCAATGAAATATGACAGTGACTTAAATCTTTGATTGGGTAATTATAAGTTGTATATAAGTACAATGATTAATCTATCATACCCACTTAGTGCTTCAACTGATGACTTCAACAGTTTATCTAAATGACCAGCGTTTTAAGACTAGACCCTATTTATACTCAGCTAAACAAACAAATACTCTGTAATTATTATATTTATATCCCACACTATAAATTTAAATCACAGTGAATTCTATTAATAATAGTATATACTTTTAAAGGTCAGTTTCATATGATGAGGCTATGTCATTCAATAAAAGGGCTCAATGATTAAATTAAGAGACAAAATGACATATTCCAGTGTAAATGACATGGTTTTGAGTAGTGACAATTTGGGGGAAGTGGTGGTACATAATGATTTGGTATCATATGATGGCATTTACATCAGCCAACAGTTAGGAGTTTCATTACCCATGCTATTGTTGTTGTTTCAGCAAGTTGCCCATCATAAATGAAGGATTTTGCCTCCTTTAGATGCTTGGTAAGGGACTACCATCCTCCTCAAAAATGGTAAGATGATTATTATTAATATTATTTTCACTACTAACCCCTATCATGACCATGAAAAGCAGATGATCCTCCATGTTACAAAATTGGTATTTTTGAAGTAGCGAAGCACAAGATGGTGTTAATTGAGCCATAGGTTTGACACTTAAAATTCTTCTTCAATGATTAGAACAAGTGAATTGCTACAAACCAAACATATTTCTATTGGATAAACATGTAGACAATTATTTAGATTATATATATTAAATTATATATATTGGTATTTTTATATACTTAGTGATAAAAATTATGAAATAGCATTATAATATTTTGACATCACATTTTGAATTTATTGAAAAATAAAATAACTTAGTATATTATTATAGGCTGGGTGACTTCTAATTTAAACTCAGCTTTATAAAATGAATCTCAACTTTATATATTGCCTCAGTGTTTCAATTTGTAGAGAGGGTGTTTCAGTTTAGTGAAAGCATTTCACATTGTGCACTCCACATTTAGTCAAACTTGTTAACTACCCAACCATTCTAATAAAAACTCAGTTATTCAAATTGGACTAAAAAATTAACACATTTTATTCATATTTATATAACCAAATAGAATTACAAATAAATAAACCTACATTATTCTAAAAAACAATAGTAAGCTTACTCTCTTTCTTCTACTTGCCTTTGTGTATCCAGCTCTCCAATGTGTCCATCGTACCCTTTATTCTCTCTCCAATCTTTCTTTTTTTGTTCATTTTATCTATATATTCTTGTCTCCAATTCACCCAAACTACCCCTTTATTTATAAAATTTGCTTACCTCTTACTTCTGTGCTACCCCCTCCTGCATAAAATTTCTATTTTTTATCTATCCATGCATGTCAATTTATAAAAATCTAATTTTTATCTTTATTATATACAAAACATGATAGTTTAACTAAAATAATAATAAAAATCCTTTTTCTAAAATTTCAATAAATTCTTGCATGCTAATCAAGATCACATTCAACTCAAGTTCTAAATTTTTTAACCTTAGTTAATTTATTTTCTTTCTCTAAAGCTTATCAACTAACATTCTAAATTTATTAATAATAAAATCCATTTTCTAGTCATAATTAATGTTACCGCTCAAATTTGCACCCTTAGAGAAGGTTCTTTAGGACCTTTCCAATTTGAGCTATACAATGAGAACAGCCCCAAGCTATGGGTCACCAATGGTGGGGCTGAACCTCTAGAGAAGGTTGGCTTCCTCTTAATGCTCACCTAAACTAATGTAAACTATTGAGAAAAGGGTTAGAAAGGGTCTAAGTGCTCCTAAAAAGGCTAAAAGGTGATGCACCAACATTAAAATGGACACTCATATAAGCTTAAACCCACACTTGATCAACAATTAGACAACTATAGCTTACACAACCTCACAATCTCACTAATAGCATAAATATTTCATAGAAGAGGTCCAAGTAGAACACTAATCTAGACCTACAAGTTAGCTCAAAAAGAGGCAAGAAGAAGGACAATGAACTAGGAAGACTCTCTTTCACAAATTCACCATGCAAAAGCATACTAAGCACTTCAAAAGGTAGTTCTTATAATATTTTGATAGGGTTTAACCATATCAAATGAGCACACTTTTGAAAGAGTCTTAATGAGTATCCTAGTCCTAGAAAGAAATGGTAAATTCCTAAGAGCTGAGAACCCCTGTAATGGGGAAGAGACTAGGATATATAGGATAAGGGAGAAAGAGAAAGAATGTGGGAGCACACTATGAGAGAGGGAACACACTGTCTCAAATCATTAATTGAGTTTGAGCTGCCACATTTTTTTATCAATTAGGACATTGATCATGGCTTACCAAGTGAAAATTCCTTTAAGGCTCTGAGGATGCATTTAATGCTTCTATCTACAACTTTCAACCACTAGATCCTTTTCTTGATCTTTCTTGCCATCTCCTACTCAAGACAAAACTTTCATGCTCATGGATCTGACAGAATCATGGATTTATACATTTTAGGTAGTTGTTTATTGAAAATATGGTCATGCTAGAGGACAAGGAGCTTCTTCATGATCACAGATATCTACCCTTGATCAAATCTAGACCTAGATCTTTTCTATAGACAAAAAACCAATCTCCTTTATGGTTTTTATTATAGCCACACATATTGATGTAGACCTATAGACTCCATAGCCTCTTTTGATCTTCAGTAGGTCTAAAATACCTAATTTTTTTAGCATTTATAGAAACTAAGGACTCCATCATATACAAGTCTCCTTGAAATATTGGTGAGCACAATCATAAAATTAACCCTATATGCCATGAACCTTCAAACCAGAGATCTATATTTAACATCAATGGTCCTTTTTTATCATTGATCATCCTGACTATATCAATAGTTCTCTTTAGCAGAATTTAGCCAAACTTTAATGGCAAAATGATGATTCTTGCAAGACCTGCTTACCCTGGATCGACCTTGGTCACATGTTTGACCTCATGTCAAAGGTCCTTTAGCCTTTTGATTTTGAACCTTACTCGTTGATTTACTTTGTATGATATGTACGTGAACCATTGATTTTCCTAGGAACCTAATGCACTTATGCCACTTGGCAACCTATCACCTATCCCTAAGATAAACTTACCCTATTGACCTTTCTTGTACCATTCGATCAAGATGTACGAATGAAAATGAGTCCTCAATCTCGATCCACTAAATTTTTGACTTTAACTCACACCATTGGATCATAATGTATGAAGCAACATGAGCCTTTGATCTTATCGAGATCCACTTATTAAAACCAAATGGATATTTCATGAGCTCAAATTTGACATCCTCACTCTCATCATTTTATGTCTACACGATTGTATTTAACATCCGCATGACCATCAAATTTAGGCTCCAATGGTTTTCTTGCTATGTATTAAATTTGACATCCATGCGACCATCAAATATATCCATGAGGATGTCATTTATGTTCGTGTTCCTGTCATAATTTAAACTCTAACAGATTTTTGCTTGAGTTTAAATTTGACATCTACATGAACGTCTCCCATTATTTGACCAACCTTAAAGGCCCTTAACTTGAAGTAAGAAAATAATGAAGGCACCAAATTTTTAGGAGATGATATTGATACTAAAAGAATTGTGCCCACTTGATCCACTGGCTCTGGGATCTTCCCAAGTGTGTTTAAAAAATGTTTAATAAAGCTGACCTATATGTTTTTGCATGACATCCATGTGCCCATCATTGATCATTTGAATCAAAATGACCATTTTTTTAGGCTTGGATTTGATGCTCACGTGAATGTCTTGCTTTGTGTGACCAAATTTGAGGACTTAGATCTTGAGATAACAAGCTCATCAAGATATGAAACTTACAAAATATGTTCTATGCATGGAGAACTTTAATTGTACATGTTACTTTGGTCATGTGATGCTTTTTGAGCTCATATATAAAATGTACAAACAAGGTAACTAGTCCATTTTATTTTGGCTATTCAAAGCTTGTTCCTAAAATGTCACTTAGATTTCTAAGCTTCGAATGAACTCCTGAGGCTTTGTGTAGACTTGTCCAAGACCTTAGATTTCTTGAACACCATGAGATGTACTTTCATGAATTTAGATAGTCTACACTTTAAGCTGACCTAAAGTGTTTTAAAAGCTTTGTAGGCTAAATGAGATATCTTCTCCTACTTATTGGATCCTTTGTTTAACATGGACTCTGCTCAGCTCCATACTCTACACCAAGACCTTTGGAATATTTATTACAATGTCAAGTTCTGTATGTGGGCCAAAATTTTCCAACATTTTTGGTGACATCCTGAGGTTGCATGTTTTCTATGTAAGACTAGTGACCTTAAATCGGTCCATTGGGCATACACAGTTCCAAGTATTCTCTCAAATAATCATGAATATAGTCCAAAGCTATCCTTGTCTGGAACCTCTCTTGAAGCAACAAGAATGAAATAAAATAAAACAACAAAGTGCCCAAGGCACTTCTCAAAAGTGAAACACAAAACAAAAAAGGAATGTGCACAAGGCACTTAGAGGAAAGCATGGAAATTATTCTAATATGTATAAGGCTATAATTTTATATTATTTTCCACCTAGGTCAAATGGGAAACTATTTTGTGTACCTTGGAACTTTGAAACATACTTTCCTTTTCTTTATAGTTCTCTTCTATAGCTATTAGTAATTGGATTCTCAGTCTTCTTGGGGAAGAAAATAGTTCTTCTACTACCAATTTTAGGTGTATGAATTGCATACATGAGTCTAAAACCCAATCATACTCTTTATAAATTTATGGACTTTATAGGGACAACTTTAGTTCTTCTTCATTCCTAAACTACAGATCTTGAACATATAGACCAGCTTGATGTGTCTCTTTTGACTTATTTATAAGGTTTAACTATAAGGGATATGGACTTAATCTTGTGACTTATTGAGGACATTTGAGCTCATTCTTAGATTAAAAAAGTAGAGAGATGTCTGAAGTTGAAGATAAAATTTGATAACCATATTTGAAAATTTCAAACATGTCATCTCCTGAGAGAACATACCTCTTGTTTGATGATAGCACTTCCTTTATCCTGTAATGGACCATATTCAAGTAAAGAATAACATGAAGGAAAGATGTCAAACAAATCTAAAGTTTTTTTTCATGAAGTTTTAGTTCAAATAGAACCTTTTCAAACTGAATGTCAAAAACAAGAATATCAATTTATTGACCACAAACATGAGGTGGCAAGCCTTCTTTTAACATCTCAGAATGGTTAATCAACACTACTTCATTTTCAATATCAAGATGATGACTAAGCATGCTCTCAATTTTATTTTTTCTTCATCTACAATATTTTGTCCTTCATGATGAATGGCAACTTCTATATTATCAAGGAAATCATGAAAAACATCATCAAATTATCCAAGTAGGACATCCTTCTCTTGTACATCAACGAATTCTTCCTCATGTACTTATTTTTGTACTTGTATCTCAACCTTTATCTCATCTTTCTCTTGTACTTGTTCCATCTTTGTATCATCATGGAAAACTAAAAAATGTTTGTCCTTGCCAAGAGGTGTCCGAATCATGATTTCTTCTTCCTAGTCACTCAAGTCACCTTCATTTCCTATTTATTTAGCTGTATTTTCTTGGTTTACCTCTTAGAGGAGAGGCTCTTTCTCAAAGAGTAGCACAGTAGACCCTTGAAAATATTTAGTAAGGTGAGAAAGTTCCAAAGAAGTTACCATAGGTACCTAATTTTTCTCATGAATTTGCTATTCTTGGTCACCTTCACCTCCTCTCTCTCTATTGTGTTTTTTCCTAAATGGCTCTCTGTGAAGGAAAGGTTATAGGGTTGTGAGGGAAAAGGAGTGGAGACTGAATGATCTTTGGCTTAATATTAACTTCAGCATCTTGGTGTATGCTTGATTTTTCTCCCTTCTTTCTTGATTGTTGGATTTGATTCAAAGTCACAAACTTAGGTTTAGAAACCTTTGATTCTTTGTTTGCTTTTGATATGGGTGAGAAAGAAGGACTTTGTTACTATGTTGTCTTTGAAGCAGCGATTGAATGTTGGAGATGCTAATTTTTAAAATCAATTTGCTTGGCTAAATTAGTCTCAAAATCCTAGACCAACTGGTTAGAGATGTCTCCCTCAAAAATTGAAGATGGAGTCTCACATATGATCTGTTGGGAAACATGGAGATTAGTCTCCTCAAAACATGATTGTTTATCCCTCTAAGGCCTCTCTTGGATAGAATTCTAATTAGGAAAGTTAGGTAAGGTTTGAATAGACTCTTGAGGGTTATTGTAATCATTGGTTTGGCATTCATGAATGGAAAAGGGCATCTCTATGGGAACATGATGATGATTATGATGACCCTGGGGTTTCTCATAAACCACTAGCCTCTTTTCAGTGTTTGATATTAGACCACTTATGTCTATAATATTGGCACTAAAATTTGAGTGGCCTTACCTTATGAAAGATGAGCATGCCTATTTAACTTGATACAAATTAGCTCTCATGTTTTAAATTTCATCTTTGTAAATATCCTATCTATCACCCTTCCTAGTGTTTATGCTTATCATCTCTTTTTCATAGCTAAAGATGGTTTTTTTGAAGCTTGAGATGGATTGGTTTGAGACTTGACTGCACTGATTAGGAAGACAACAAGACTTATGAGGGATATCATAGGATTGGTATGAGTCACCATACTGATGGTAAGGCTCTGTATATGGTTGATAATGCTCATAATAAGTATGGGAGAGATCATAGTAGTGTTGATATGGGTCATGAGGAAGGTAAGATCCATGCTCTTGATAGTAAGGATCATGAGAAAATTGATAAGGCTCATCATAGCTTTGAAATAACGCTTAGCAAGGTTGATTAGGCTCATATAGATCCTAAGGATCATATTGAAACTATTGATAAGGAGGTGAATGATAAGGGTATTCACCATATTTGTTCATATCAACTTCATATGTCAAATGTGATGCAAGAATTGGTTAAAATTTTCAATGAGACATACCTGGGATGCTTATAACTAGAAACTTTAATTCAGAGTCACCATTGTTGTTAACTTGCTTGCTTCTAAAAGTTAATTAGAGGAAAGACACACCAAAAAACATTCCACTCTTTTGAACCTGGTCCCATCAAGTATGCCAAAAACTATTAGTGCTAAAATGTGCATCTTTGGAGAGGATTCTTCAGGCCCTTTCCAATTTGAGCTATACAATGGGAATAACCTTGAACTGCGGGTCATCTATGGTGGGGCTGGACCTCTGAAGAGGGTTGACTTCCTATTGATACTCACCTAAACTAATGCAAACTACTAAGAAAATTGTTAGAAAGGGTTTAAGGGTTCCTAATAAGGCTAAAAGGTGATGCACCAAAGTTAAAATGGACACTCATATAAGCTTAAACCCACACGTGATCAAAAATAAGAAAACAATAGCTTACACAACCTCACAATCTCACTAATTGCATAAATATTTCATAGAAAGGGTCCAAGTAGAACATTAATCTAGACTTGTAAGTAAGCTCACAAACACCTTCAAAGAGGCAAGTAGAAAGATAGTGAACTATGAAGACTCTTCTTCAAAAATTCACCATGCACAAGCATATTAAGCACTGATTAAAGATGAGATAAGCAAAGAGTTGATCCAATTAATTCAAAAGATAGTTCTTACAATAATTTTATAGGGTTTAACAATATCAAATGAGCACACTTTTGTAAGATTCTCAATGAGTATCCTTATCACAGAAAGAAATGATAAATTCCTATGAGTTGATAACCCCCGTAATGGGGAAGAGATTAGGATATATAGGAGAAGGGAGAGAGAGAAAGAATGTAGGATCACACCATGTGAGAGGTAACACACCATCTAGAATAATTAATTGAGCTTGAGCTACCACCTTTTTTATCAATCAAGACAGTATTCATGGCTTACCAAGTGGAAAATTCCCTTAAGGCTCCGAAGATGCATTCAATGCTCCTATCTACAACTTTTAACCACCAGATCCTTTTCTTGATCCTTCATGCCATCTCCTATTGAAGAAAAAAATTTCATTTTCATGAATCAAATAGAATCATGGCTTTATGTATTTTAGGTGGCTATTTGTCAAAAATATGACCATGTTGAAGGACAAGGAGCTTCTTCATGATCATGGATATCTACACTCGATCAAAGCTGGACCCAGATCTATCTATAGATGGAAAACCAATATCCTTTATTGGTTTTCCTATAGCCACACATATCAATGTAGACCTATAAACTACATATCCTTTTTTAATCTTCATTAGGTCTAAAAGACCTATTTTTACCTTCTAACATTTATAGAAATTGAGGATTCTATAATATATAGGTCTCCTTTAAAGAATGGTAAACACAGTCATAGAATGAACCCTATGTGCTACAAACCTTCGAACCAAAGATCTATATTTAGATTCAATGGTCCCCTTTTACCATTGATCATCCTGAATATATCAACATATCCTTTTAATGGAATTTAATTGAGATTTAATCATAGAATGATGATTCTTGCTAGACCTACTTGCCCTAGCTTGACCCTAGTCACATATTTGACCTCCCATCAAAGGTTCTTTAGCCTTTTGACTTTGAACCTCACTCGTTGAATTTATTTTTATGATATGTATGTAGACCATTGATTTTCCTAGGAACCTAACGTGCTTATACCATTTGGTAACCTCTCACTTGTCCCTGAGATACGTTGACCCTATTGATCTCACTTATACTATTAGATCATGATATACAAATGAATGTGAGCCCTCAATCTAGATCCACTGACTTTTTGACTTTAACTTGCACCATTGGATCATAATATATGAAGCAATACAAGCCTTTAATATTTTTTTAATTTGAAACTAAACAACTATTTCATGAGCTCAAATTTGATGTCCTTATTTCTATTATTTAACATCTACACAACTATATTTGACATCTACGTGACCATTAAGTTTAGGCTTCAATGGTGTCCTTGTTATGTATAAAATTTGATGTCTGCATGACCATCAAATACATCCTTGAGGATGTCATTTACGTTCACGTTCCCATCACAATATAAATGCCAATAGATTTTTACTTGAGCTTAAAGTTGATATCTTTACGAACATCTCCCATTATTTGACCAACTTTGAAGGCTCATAATTTGAAATGAGAAAACAATGAAGGCACCAAATTTGTAGGAGATGATATTGATATTAAAAGGATTATGCCCACTTGCTCTACTAGCTCTAGGAGCTTCCTAAGTGTGTTTAAAAAATGTTCAAGAAAGTTGACCTGTGTGTTTTTGTATGATGTCCACATCCCTATCATTGATCATTTTAATCTAAATGGCTATTTCTTGAGGCTTGGATTTTATTCTCATGCAAATGTCTTTCTCTGTGTAACCACCTTTGAGGACTTAGATATTGAGATAGCAAGTTCATCAAGACATGAAACTTACATAATATGTTTTAGGCATGGATAAATTTTATTGTGCATATTCTTTTAGTCATGTGAGGCTTTTTGAGTTCATCTATAAAATATACAAATAAGCTGACCAGTCTATTTTATTTGTGACATCTTAATGATGGTCTGGATATTAAAAACTTATTCCTAAACTTTTGATTGGATTTCTAAGGTCTGAATGAACTCTTAAGGCTTTGTGTAGACTTGTCCATGACATTGAATTGCTTGAACACCATGAGACCTACTTTATTGAATTTAGATAGTCTACAATTTAAGTTAACTTAAGGTGTTTCAAAAGATTTACAGGCTATATGAGACTCTTCTCTTACTCATTGGATCCTTTGTTCAACATGGACTCTAATAAGCTCTTTCCTCCACACCAAGACATATAAAATCTTTACTGTAATGTCAATTTATGTATGTGGGCCAAATTTGGCCAATAGTTAACTCCTAAAAATATTTTCCAAATTATTTTAAAATAAATTCATGTATAATTTTAATTTTTACTTTAAATTACATTATCACAACTTGCATGTAATTTTGAAAATAATAATAATAAATTATTAATCTAAAAGGTAAAATAAATCATTAATTGTATTTTACTTGTAAGATAATTATTTCTATAATAATTATATCTATTAACACTAATCTTTATTTTTCTAGATTAAAATAAAAACCAATCAATTAGGCTAAATAATTTTAATGCACACTAAAACTAATTCCACGCACACAAAAATAATCACAAGAAATAATTCAAAATTATGCACTACTATTAATACCAATCATTTAAAATCTACTATGTGTGTGTGTGGGGGGGGGGAGGGCAGGGGCGGACGGGTGGGCGTTACTAGCATTTTTCACTCGTATTTCATCCAATCACTCTATTTAGATGACCCTCTCTGATGAAGCTCTCCCTCATCAAGATCTAAGGATAAGAATTATCCTACATCTACCTCACAACAAATAATTAGTTAGTCTGAGTCATCATAAACCAATGATGCAAAACTAACAACTATACATCACCAATGTACAGAATAGTCAAAATATAACTATCACATAATGTATACTAATCAAAATTCCATACCATTATATGTTAAAATCCTCAAATTCAATCAATTATAATCATATAATGACCATACTAATCCACAATTATAGGTTCATTTGGTATAGGGTGAAATCAAGATGTGACACTTCATGTTATATATGGCCTTGATCCCCTTCATTTCACCACTGCTCAAGCTCACCATAAAATAAAATGTTTCTTTTTTATATGGAGGACCACATGACTTCATTTTTTAATGTCACTTCTACCAAAAATATAAGATTATTCTTGCTTAACACTTCCTACACATAAGATTAGAGAGGGTCAATGATCATGATTTTTAAATTAATTATAAATACGGATTAACACACTCAATTTTAAAAAACCTTGTTTTACCAAAATAAAATACTAAAATAAAATGTTTCATACCTTTATATCACACAACCTCATTTTTTACCTTCACATACATCAAAAATATAAAATTATTAATACTTAACACTTTATGTACAAAAAAGTAAACAAGGTCAATAATCACAAGTTCCTATAAATATAATTACCTATTAACACTCACTTATTAAAGTACAAAATAAAAATATAACTATTCCAGAAACATTAATTAATTTTCATTCTACAAAACCTCACTCTATTAAAAATAAAAAATTATATATTTTATTGAAAGGGTTATAGTTTGACTGGTGACAATGATGGTTGCTTATATCCATTCAAGAGGGTATATATTCATCTATGTAGGGTTCATTTTAAGAGGCCCTACTAGAAAACCTATTAGAAATATTTGGAAAATATAGGAAAATTTGATTTATGGGCATGGCAAATCCTTCGATGGAGATGACGAATAAATAAATTGAATGGTTCAATCAAATAATTAAACTAAAAATCTGAACTAAAAACACAAACTAAATGGCTAAGATGAATGGCAGAGCAAACGCCAAATATAAAATATCAAAGTGAATGTCTAATTTGAATGGTCAAGATGAATAATCTAATCGAATAGTCAAGCTAAATGATAGAGTTGAACAATTGAGCTGAATGACTGAGTTGAATGGCTGAGCTAAGCGGTTGAGCCAAATAGCTCCATCAAATGATGGGACCAAGTGACATGATAGAAAGTGACCTATGCATGTGGTATACTATATGATTTCCTAGTATCCTCCTTTGATCTATAAAAACTCATCTCTACCCTCATTTATAATATTTTGTAGAACTGAATTCTCATCCCTATAGAGAGAATTTATTTTTTAGCCATGAAAAGAAAATTTATTTTTAAAAAGATACTTTGCTCAGACATTTTAAGGTTTGTACAACAACCAAATACTTATAATGATTGGGTTTAGGAATGCAGCTTTAGTGGCCTACTCTACATGTTATAATATGACTTAGACACCATGCTTTTAAAAATGTTCATGTATTCATATGACCCAAATGAGAATATCTTCACCCTGCAAGTAGATTGTAGAATGATTTCATTTGGTACTTCACCACAATATATTCATAATCTCACAGGTCTTCCATTTCATAATGTAACCCCTATGAATTCCAAATCAATACTGATAGATGAAGACAAAAGTTTCTTGGTGAAAATTTTCTATCTGCACATTGGTTGAATCAGTATGTACATATAATTTTGTTTGTATATTCAAAATTCAAGTTTCAACTTTTGTGATATAAAATCCTCTTTTTTTCTTTCATTTTAGATTGTCAGAAGAGGGACATCTACATCGAAGATGTTAGTCACCTTTTTTTAAAAATAATGGTTCAATTTTTCCAAGCTAGAATAGTATTGCAAGGAAGAGCAATATATATTCCTTATTGGGCACTATTTTACATTGTCTGTATTATTTTCAAATATAAATTTGACTAGTGCTCTTTTATTTCCTCTAGAATAAGTCTTAAATTAAATTATGTTTCTACCAATCTTAGTTCCACTATTTCTTGTTCCAATTTTATTCTAGCATTACACTATAAGGCTTTCTTTGACTCCAAAAAACATAGGGTTCAACTATGTTGGATCCAAAAATGATGACAAACTCTTTGTCTATATATGAGCAGGAGGTTAGTTTATTTATTCATTTGTTGATCTAGATTCTAAGGTTTAATATTTGTTTATATGTTAAATGGTTACTAAGGTAGATATTAATAGCTATTTAATCTTTATTTTTTATAATTGATAGGCAAAAATGTGTGCCTCATAAAAAAAATCTACCTCAAAATGATAACATGCAATTGTAGTTAAAGAATTTATAGATTTAGAGTCTGTAGAATCATCCATGCAATCTTATCGACTTTTAAAACATCCATGAGTTTATTCGGTGTCATCTCCACATATAGGTTTGCTATTTAAAATTTTCAAATGAGATTTTAATTTGTAAGACTCAAGTGCATTATTTTAGTTATTTTTTTTATTCTTACAATTGACTCAACAATAATTTAGATGGTCGAACAACTACCATCACAACAAACAGTAGCATCTACTGTGCCTTCTCAACCCTTTGTGGAAGGTATTTTACATTACATATTTTGTTTTTTGGATTTTGATTATTATTTTTTAGATTGAAAGTTTGCATAATGTACCATCTTAAAACACCCCTATGACTGTCACTCACAATATGCCATGTACATTAGAGGATATATTGTCTCTAAATACAAGTACCAAAATATTTAATTTCAATTTTGCATATAACTTTATTTTTTCAATTTATTTATTTTTTAAAATAACTTACATTTTGTAGGCCATTGTCTATCTATGAGGAATATTATGCCACCACCTCCACCCCTAAATGAATTTCACGGAAGGGGGAAGGCTCTTCCATTAACAACACCACAATGAACAACAACATTGAAAATATCAAGTTCTTAATTCCCCTTTTTCTCTATTGGAGGTTTGCCAAAAATTTAACTTGATGAAGAATTCTGGGGTTTGAAAGTGGCATTGATGTTGGAACTTCTTTTAATCCACATGATTTTATCCAAGGAGAAGCAATACATGTTCATATGACTACTCAATAGAAACATTCAAGGATTTCACCAGACAGTCCCACCCCAATAGAGAATGTTGTAAAGTCTGATGATGCCCTTACATATTTTCCATTGAACAATTTGGTAGTAGATAATACTACTGCTAGTCTTTAGGAGGGAGTAATTGATGAACTAAAAAATTTGTGTGTGTAGGAGGTTCAAGCGAAGGCATTGATAAAAGAAATAAATGATCATTATCACAACCCCTGTGAGTGAGAAAATGTATTTGCATTGGTGTAATAGGGACCCATAAAGATTGATGCTTTATTTTCCAAAGTTAAATCTAGGTCAGTTACTATTGTTAATACTTACAATGATAATGTGTTGACTATCATGCTTAACAGGTTTAAGAATTTGAATGCAGAAGCCCAAGCATATTTTAATAAATAAATGAAAGGCATTAACCTTATTGTGATTATGAATGTGGAGAAGGAAAACTATTTTTTAATGTATATTCATTTTAATCAAATTTCATGTCATTATTAATTTTTTTCACATATAATTACATTACACTATAAAATGTAGGCAAAATATGAGAACTTAAAAAAAGAAGTCGAGGTCCTCAATGTGAATCTAAAAAATGAATGAAAAAGTTTACAATATGTTGTTCAATTCAAGAAAAAGATTCTTCTATTGATTAAATAGAACAACACACTATGAAAAATAATTAAGGACCAAAGATGAAACCCTGATGCCTTATTTAAGTAGAAGACAGTTATCGATCTAAGTCTACTTTCTACAAGAGATGCTGGAAAAGAGGATATGGAAAATCTTGAATGTCTTAATATTACAAATTTAGATCTTGAAAAGGAAGGGATATTGAAGGACAATAGTGGCACAAAGGATGTTGTGATTGAGAAAATAGTTGAGAAAGTGGTTGAGAAAGAAGCTAAAAAATTGGTTGGGAAACTAGCTAAGTAGTTGACAATCTATTTTCAATTTTTATATATTTGTAAACAATGTTTTCTTTTAAAATATAAATTATGATTGAATTTCAAGTTTGTAGATACGGTGATCAATTTATTGAGTTTTAATTAATGGATGAGCCATGTAGATTGCAATTTCAATTTTAATTTTATGATGTTGTAAACTCGAATGGTGTTAGGCCCCCTTTCGATATTTCTGATGCACTTGTGAAACTCACATCTCAATATATAAATGGATTAATGTCAAAATATTCCTTTATACAATTTTCCCTTAACACAATCATAATATATTAATATTATGCAGTCATCAATTATCAAGAAACACAGAAATGTATTTCAAAAAATGTATAATAGTTATTGCATGTTATGGTTAAAAAATGAGTTGTTTTCTATGGAAGATCTCTTCTTTATTATATTTAGATTGTTTCTTGAGTAAATCATTATTTGATATGCATTTGAGGTCATTAAAAAATTACATTCATCTTTGTTAGAGATATGTGTTGAAGATAGTATTATGATAGTCAATAATAATGAGGATTCATCAAAGTTGAAAATATGCATGATTGATTATGATCATGAACTATAGAATAGGTTAATGGATTATTTAATGTTATGAGGATGTTTAGATAGATAAGGACTCATTAAATCAATTTTATTCATATGAAAATTGGTATAAACAAGAGGTAAGGTCTTTACAAATCTGTGAAAAGGTTTTTTTTTATTTGATCACTTTATTTTAAAAAAAAATAGTTTTAAGGACTCTAAACAATTGGACAACTTTTTACAGAGTAGATAGCCTACACTACCCTATAGAGAGGTATTATGTATGCCCGGTATACTACCTATATAGGAGATATATAGTAGTACATATAGAGTATTAGGAGTATATATTAATTATATACTCTTATATACATTTGTGTGTGTGTGTGTGTGTGTGTGTGTGTGTGTGTCAAAAGTGATTTGGCTTTGACATAGTTATTATAGTTTTTGAATAATTGAAAACGTATAATAATTTTTGCATGTTATGATAAAAATGTGAAAATTAGTTAGAAACAATTAGATAAAGTAAAACATGATTACATTGAAGGCACATAACAGACTACAAGCAGTCTGAATCAAACATATAATAAGAACATAAAATACATTGCAGACACATATTATGTACTTTGAAGGCATAATAAATACATCACATATGTAAGAAAAAAATATATCTATCAAAAATATGTATTAAAGACATAAAGAACCATATTAACCTACAGTCTTCCCCTAACACAATCACAATATATTAATCTTTTACATTCAGCACTTAGAAAAAAACAAAGAAATGAATTTTAGAAAACATATAATAATTATTGCATCTTTTGATAAAGATGTGAAATTAAAATTTAGAAACTCTATTTATAAAAGTCTAGTAGTTGAAAGAATCCTCCACAAACCTGATCATCAACAGTGACATTTATATCTATCATGTCAGTACCATATTCAGTGTCATTATTTACATCCTCTTTATTTGTCATTGTATTACTAATGCCTCTTCTTTTAGTTAGATAACTCCATGTTACCATAGATCTTTCATATGGAAACATATCCATTGCATAACGTGAAACATATAATATCAAATAGGTTTCTAAATTTCTATCCAATCTATTTCAAAGTTTTGACTTTTTGAACGATAATGTACTAAATACTCTTTCACCTTCCACTAAGCCTAGAATCATTATTTGATAGAGCTCATATAATCATAAATATTCACTTAGACTTTTCTACAGTATACTACTAGGATAAAGTTTTTTCCACAGTCTTATAATTACCCCATTCTCTATTTGTTTGCTTAGAAGACAATATTATTCAAACATTGTAAGGCCAAAATGGATTAACTAGGATGTCATTAAATACTTTTCCAAAATACCTTTAATTTTTACTCCATTCATCACTACAAATCTATAGAAATGCATTACAAGACAATGCATGTATTTCTGAAGTAAATTGCTAACCATCTTTTGACTATTATTATTATTCCAAAAAATGGGATAGACAACTTCCATCACCTCCAAAAAATCATCCCTTTGAAAATTCTCTCTGGTCTCCATAGATAGGTTTTAGGAAACTCTACTTAGTTTCATCTATGTTTTAGATATAATAGTGTCATATAGAATATGTGTTATGGGCAGTTATTTGGATTTGGCTCCCACAAGATCAGGTCTTTTGTATAAAGTATGCATTGGAATCTACTTTCCATTAACAATGACACAAACATGATCATTGATATCCAACTTCAAATAACTTTCAAGGTTCTATAAATTTGTCAAATAGTTCCAACTACTAAAAACAAGGCCTTGAAACATTTGATTTGAAGTGTATAGTATGTCTAAAGATTGACATACTCATTTTGTCAGTCGTATGAAGTCCATAGTATAAATGAATCTCTCCTAAGCATGTTTCATTAAAAAATTCATTTCTTTTAGCATTGAAAGAATTCTACATAAATTTAGTAGTGTTTCCAAGTATGTTAAATAGTAAAACAAATCTTTTGCCTTGTTAAATTCTCTATGATATTTATATAAGAAACCTACTAAGATGGATATTCTTCAAAAATTTCATAAGCATGTTCATACATATAAATCCACCTTGTATCAACATCTATCAACAATTTTTTACCATCAGTCACTCCTATTATAAATTTTTGGAACTCTAAAATTCTTTTTGGACTACTTGGCATATAAGCATGTAGGTCACGAATGAGCTCCTCCACTTTGGCCATATTAAAAAAATTTGCTAACCATTTTATATGGAAGATTCATCCTATGATCCATGTAGTAAATTGGAATTATATATGGGGAAAATTTTATTTGAATCCAAACACACAAACCATTTTTATGCCTCTACATATTTGATGCACCATCAGCTCCAACACACACTAGCTTCGTAGCTATTTCATAATCATCCATTTCAGCTTTATCTTTCAAATTCAATACAACCAATTTGTGAATATATTATGCATTACAATTTTTTATCATTTAGGTTGCCTTGAATAGTTATAAAAAATATGCACATGAATGCAAACCTAGGCTGTGTTGTCAATTATTATGAACTCATCGATAGATAATGAGATAAATAGTGATTTCTAAACACTTTGTTATTCAATCTCAACCATTCCCTGACATTTTTCTATTTCCCAAGCACTACTATCTGACCAATGTGATTGTAGAATATCAATAAATCCATTATGTTGAAACAAAATCTTATAATCTAAAAAATTAGAAATAGGTTTGCCTTTTTTTTAAATATGGTATATAATAGAGAACTATATGTATTTCACCTTGAGATGAGACTGCTTGACTTTTCTAAAATTCACTTTAATTATTCCCCCTTTCTCCATAATATGTTTTCAATGTTTCTTACCATTTTCATGCTCCCGTGCATATCTTACATGCATGCATTCTTCTATAGTTTTCCACTTGTGTATTCTTGTTATCACTCCATCTGAGTGTTTCACTGTCTCATATACTTTTCCACAATATTTCTCAATCGTGTCTAATTTTAATTTTATTTTGTGTTCTTTTCCTAGTCTTCAGCTACATATTATAGATCTTCATTCTTTTGAAGTATCATTAGCATTTTCAAGCTATATAGGTTCTATGAAGGTAAATTTTATCATTCAGTCTACCTTAAAGGACCTTTCAATTGTCCATCTACTTCTCTTCCTTTGGTAAGATTTTTGAGTGGATGTTTCAGCGAAAATTTATGTTTGGTGCGATGATCCAATCTCTTATGCCACTTCAGTGTCATTATCATTTTCATCAAAAACCAGAGGAGCATCTTCAAGTGATGGCATGTCATCATCAAAAAAATCTTTAGGGGGTGATATGTTATTCTGGTTGATTCTATCTTGTGAGATAAAAATGGGGATTTTTGCATGTAAAATTATTTTAATATTATTGAATAGTTGAATTTAAATTTATGACAAACTAAGAAAATAATAAATTCTTGGATTTTGAGTGCATTGTGATTTTGTGGATTTTTTGGTTAGCTCTTTAAAGTAAGATAATATGCATGATTTCCCTAATGATTGGCCTATCATTTTACCATTCCCACTAGAGGCTATGATGGCCTATGCTTTTTAGTTCTATTATTCAATACTCTCATTTGGTACTATCATTTGATATAAGGGTTTCACCTCTAGTTCATTAATTTCCCCCTCCAGAACTATTATTCGTTATTACTATTCAGGTATGTCACCCGACCCTCCATTTGTCGTTGGCTTTAAAATTTGTCATTTGGCTCTATCATCCAGCTTTGTCATTCAGCTAGGTCATTTGACTTGATCATTCAGCTATGTTATTTTAGTTATATCGTTCAGTTATGTCACTTGACTATGTCATTAGGTTGTGTCATTCTACTCATGCATTCATCTCTACCATTCAATGATGTGGTATGCCTTGGTATTCATTGTTTTCATTCACTATTGTTGTCCAATGTTATGTTCCTATGATTATGGTTCTACTTGTAGCCTTGTTCCCTTGGTTGGTATAGGTCAAGCCCTTAGGGGATCTACTCTATATATCTAGTGAATTTAAGTGTAATCTTATCTATTATTGTAAAGGGTTGGTGAGCCAACCACCAAAAAAATATCCCTAAAATTTTGACGATCTGATCTCATCTGCCGACCTTAAAATTTTGACAAAGCCAAAATCCTAAAAATGGAATACTTATAAATTAATGAATATTCACCGCTTAAAAAAAACCTTGCCCTCAGGTACCTAATACAAAGAATCAAGCTGTTAAGTTTAATATCATGCTCAAAATGGATTTGATAATGTGGATTCCCCTTCCTCGTAGTTACTTAACCAAAAAATCTCAATGATTTAGATGTATACTTACTCATTATTATAATATATTATATATTTATTTTTGAAATATAAACTGAGATATTGGCATTCTATATAATTCAATGATTTTATGTGAATGTTTCCTATTAAAATACACACACCCAATAATATATATACCTTCCAACATAACTTATAACCAAATATTAATTTTATATTTCATGTCAAATCACATCGAAAGTGTCCCCTAAAATACCAATGAATGAGGTCAAATGTAACCTTGACAAGGTACTGAGATAATTCCTCCCATGTTTTTAATTCACTATGCCCCCACTCGAAAATAAGGTGCCTCTTATGCATGGATTCAACATCATTGAAAATGCATGGGTTTCAAGTTACTAGTGTCCATAACCTCAACAAGGGTTTTTTCTTATTCTCTTTTAAGAATCATTGTAGGTGCAATATTTTCTTTCTAAGTTGTGTTGTTGGTTCCTTCAGAGAACCCTAATGATTGTATCTTCATTTTAATATAATTTTAAGGTTTCTCAATAGATATCCCTTAAGGTGCCTATTTGGGTTGAGTTACCAAGTCTTTCTTTCTTAGGGGTTTAGATTTATCATTATTAGGATTTTAGATTCAATTTATAATTTCTCCTTGTTGACATAGACAAACACATTAATTGCTCATAATGGATATTCATAGTTAATATTTTACGATTCAGATTATAATTGTCATAATTACATGTTGTTTTCTTGAAATATTTAATCTATATCAAACTTGTGTAATGCAATGGATTAAATTTATTTAAAATAAAAATAAGGATAATATTAATAATGAATAATTGTTAACTTTCCTTAATAATACATTGTTAAAATATCTAAGTTGAGATACTTTTGATGAAATATCTTTTTAAGTAGCCATTTTTTGTATTTGAATGATATTTTACTTTTCAGAAAGACTTTAGCATTTTGATTTATTGGGGAAGTTTACATGCTTTCTACACTTGACCTAGTTGGATCTTAATATTGTAGGGTAATCAGGCAGTTAAATTACTATCAAAGTAGGAGCATGTCTTGGCATTTCTCAAATACCAAACCTTCAAAATGTCTGAGGCCTTTCAATAGCTATAACCATGATGTCATTTACCTATGCATCAATAGGAATAGATTTTGGCATTTTAAAAGTAGTTGATATTCTTGTATCATATTCTCTTTCAAATTTATTTAAAAAAATATTTCCTTGGGTGCCCTTATCCTCTTACAGTTCATATATGATTAGATCATAGAAGCTCAAAATATATGCAAAGCACTATAATCCTTAACCTTCCCCATGAAACTCAAAGACTACATGTAGCACTATTTTTTTTTTAATCTTTCTTACCCTATAGTCTTTATGAGATTATTTTTTGGGGATAATTTTATAAAATGGGAAATTTAAGGGAAGTATTGGTGGAATCAACACAAGTGATATAATATGTACATCACATAAGGTTTGATAAGTCCTTCAAGCTATTGGTGACATTGCTTTTGCATATCCATACTATGTGCTTGTCATAGAAATTGAGGTATGTTGAAAATTAGTGCATTGAGTTGTATGCTAAAACATTATTATAAGTTGTCATCTAATCTAGTCAAGTAATTATAAATTTATCATTTTATTGTCCAAGACATTTTGAAATTAAATCCTTTAGAAAAAAAAACTATAAAGGAAACATCCCTCTTTTTATATTAACTATGAATTTATTCTACATTCTCTATAGTTTCTTTAGGTATGCAACTTTTGGGGAGAAAACCCCTAGAAACCTCTTGATGAGATTTGGGTCTAATGAACCTTACTAGCTGGTTGGCTTTGGTAATACATGTATTATGGTTCACTTGGTGGTAGCATATCAAGTAAGACTTTTACAACTCTTCCCTTCTCTTAATTTCCTTCAAGTACCATTTACCAATCTCATATCTTTGTAGGTATTTTTCCAACCCCTCTTTGATTTAATTGAATATTTTTTAAAAAATTATATAATGTTAATTAGACTATCTTAGAGAATAACATTTATGGTTTTAACTACTATTATTTTCATTTTATTTCCATCCTTCTATCAAGTTCTTGGACTATTTATTGCTATTTGATTTTGGCCATTGGTAGTATAATTCCCAATATGGATGTACATTGTAAAGAACAAAGTCCAATAGTGGTCAATTAACTTAGTTATTTTTCAAGCTCTTAGGTTCATTTGTCTTCTCAACTCACTGACATGTGTAGTGGGATCCATGTAAGGGCTTGTAAAGGGTTAGTTGACACATATTCTATATGAAAATGACATTATGGATATAGATTCCACTATATAACACACTTATTTGAAGATAAATATTCCTAATTGTAAAATAGATAACTTTAATTAGGATCAATGAAGTAAATTTTCTCAAACCATTTTTAAAGTGGTTAAATCTTAAATATCATATTAATGTAAAATTGGTTACTTGAAAAATGTAGAAATGTGCATGTATATGTAATTTTCTAGAAGCATTAAAAATAATTATGTTGATATACTCATTTCTCTCTTATCTTCCTAAAGTTCTATGCTACAAATCAACTCATTATAGTCTGCATGTACATATATCAAGTGGGTAAAAGATGTGGATCTATGTTCAATTTGATATTTTATATTCGTTATCACTTAGAGAGTTTACAATGGCATTCCACACCTTGGGGAGTGAATGAATATGTTTTATTAATGTGACAATGCTTATAATTTGAGTCTGTTAGTATGGGTTGTGTTTTTATCACAAGAACCATTGTAATCTCTAAGAATATTTATGTTGTATAATATTTGTCTTATAAAAATCCTTCTCAAAGTTTGTTTGTATGTTAAAGACTCAAATATTTATATTTCCTTTCATAATAGTTCATGAAAATCCTTTAATGTATCTTAGATCAAATTTCTCTTCATGATTTATTATCCTTTGATCGATGATATAATCGGTGAATTCTTTTGTATAATTATCTACAATTTGAGAGGGAGTATTTCCATTATGCACATGGTAGTGGTATTGCAAAGGAATTAATTGTTCCTATCCATATTCTAGGAGATTAAATTTCTTTCTAAAAATTCTTTTGACTTCATGTTCTTATATTTATTGCCTACCCTATCAACATTTCCCATCATAGAAGTTATAAATATAATTGTTCCATTTTTTATGTTAAGATTATAAATTTTATAATTATCTAATTTTATAATTCATGGGACTCCATACACCATAAAAATAGGATAAATATTGCCTTTATAAGACTCAATGCTCCTTTTTATGTGACTATGACATGTAAAAACATCAAAATATTTTACAATATAACTTGTCACTAGAACGCATCTTCGATGGTTAATTGCTATCTACTTTTAATAGAGGGCTTAGGTAGAGGGTTATTTACTTATAGGTATTAATGATAATACATGTTTATCTTTTACTCAGTAATTTGGACCCACTCAACACCACCAATTGGTTTTGATCCATGCTCTTGGTGATAATTGAGTCCATAATTTTTAACTTATTATTAGACTACTCATATAAAATTGGTTTCGGTATTGGTACAAATTTGGTGTTATTCAACAATTATTTTAATTGATGTGTCATGAAACTCTTTTTTGTTATTCCTTAACTATTTTTGAGTTCTTTAGAAAAAATTAATTATAACTAATGTGTCTTGAACTCTCTTTTGTTTATCCCTATGTTATTTCATTGAACTATTTTGAAATATCTAGAACATATTTAATTCTATTCTAAACCCCACAGGGACTTGGCACATGGTGCCCTTATTTCATATCAAAGAGGTATTGTCCCCATACAAACATTCCAATCAAATCTTTCACATCAACAAATGGATATGTGACAAAATGTTGAAGAGTTTGGCTTTTCAGCTAATGTTTAATTTATGTGATAATGTTTAAGGAAATAAGCTAAATTTGGGCTTATCATTTTGGGGTCACTCTTGACAAAACTTACTTTGTTAGGTTTTGTATGTTTATTTTATGTTTGGTTGTCTTGTTTTGTCTTGTCTTTTTAAAATTGCCTCTATGAGATTTTTAAGATCAACTCGGTGGATTTAGTGTTTTTAAATAGCCTCCAACTAATATGTTGAAACTATTATTGCTTATGTTAAGAAGGATATTTTGAAATTGAGCTCAAAGATTTGTCTTGAAAAAAGGTACACATTATGATAATCCTCTATCACAATGTTTTTTTACAAGTAAATGTTGTTTTAAACGTTGTTAAATATGTTATGAAAATAATTATCTTATTACTTACTATGTTGGTCACATACCCTCTAAGGATTCCCTCAACACCTAGATTCAAGACCATCAAGAATGCTTGGGGTTTTAGGTTACTAATTTCTTGATCTCATTTAAGGAACCATTGTAGGTGCAAGCTATTATTTCTAGGTTGAGTTGTCGGTTCCTTCAAAATACCCTAATGATTATATCCTCATGGTACCATAATTTTAAGGTTTCTTTGTAGACATCCCTTAATGTGCCTATTTGGGTTGAGTTACCAAGTATTCCACTTCCACTATGGTCTTTCCTCTTTGAGATTATTAAATATACACACCTTAATTTGGTCAATAAAACACAAGTACTATGTCTTTTGTGATTCTTTCATAGGAAGTTCTTAATTATGAATGAGAGTATTGTTCGCATGGTCACTTTGGTATTTTGATCTCTATTATGACTTATTTTTCCAATTTTTGTACCTTTAGTAGTCTTATGGCATGCCTTTCTCAGTCATAGGGGCCCTTGGTTATTTCTTCTTAGTTATGACCCTTTTTTTCACACAGGATAATAGCATGGTATTGGATAGTAGCACCCTATGTTATTGTCCACCTCAACACTATTATCCAGTGGTCATGTTTTTAACTTATTTTGGGTATTTACCCTCCTTTGGTTATCCTCTTATGCTTGTATCTATATTTTTACCTTGTCAGCCTGTAAACAAGTGTCTCACATTAAAATAAGGTTTCTTCTATTCAAAAATTCTCACAAGTAATTCTACATCTAGCACTTACTACTTTGGCACATAATTACATAAAAATTAGTCAATAATATAGCTCAATATTCTACATATTACTCAACATAACACATAGATCTTCATATTTGATCAATGAAATTCCTAAGCAAAATTTATTATTTCATATTGTGCATATTGATTATACATATTCCCTAAGGGAGAACTACATTCAATCTGAGACACCTATCATTGGGGTTAATCTAGGTAACATACAGGACAATAATGGTTCTATTTTCACAATTGTAACATCCCACAACCTACCTTTTCCCCTTTTTTTACATTTGATTACATTATTGTTTCATATGTGTAGGTATTCATTAGGGTTTTGAAGAAATAATAGCCAAAAGGTGACACAGAAATATGATTGAAAGTTATCGAGGACACAATAGTACCCAAGAAGCTTCCCATAGCAGACCCATAATTTTTAGGGATCCCATTGACAAAAAGATACTAACATAGTGCCTTTGCCAATAAACACACTATTCTTATGTCCAACTGACCACATTATTGACCTGAGGTAGGTAGAAATCTACTATTTAAATTAAGGGACTCTTAATTATTACTTTGATTTGTTCCAGCTCTACCATCACCTAGTGATGCATGTTTTATTCTAGATAAGTGGTTTTCTTCTTGCACTTAATATTTAGGGTATATTAATTAAATTAGTCATTTTCAATATTTATCTATATTTATCCCTTTACTCATCACTTTAACAATATAGGATTTATATCTATTAATTCCTAAAAAATTAAATCATTTGGTGAACCCGAATTACTTCAAATATTACTTAACAACCCTAATTCCTTTCATAGGGTTTGTCTTCTCCAGCCTTGTGTAATAAATTAGGGTTTATAAAATTCTAATTTTTCCTAATTTTTGCACAACCTAACTAATCCATATCCATCCTCTATTATTATTTTCATTAATTTAATATTTTAAATTTTCTATTAAAACCCTTCAAACCATATCTCCGCATACTAGGTTCTCATACATCCAAATATTAGCCCTTTAGGGTTTCAAGTCAACTTCTAATTTTTTGTACTTTGGGTTGAATATTTATAATATTTTCAAAGTTATTTATGTTGGATTATCTTCTCCCTATAGTTTTATTATTGTTCATTTTTACATTTTCTTTTGTGTTAAGTTTAAGATGACCTCTAGGGAACCTCTTCCCCCTCACCCAATTAATAAATTTTTAAAAATTTCTCATAATTATAAAAATGAATGGACCAATTTTTAAAATTACACACTAGCACATGATAATGAGCACAATTTCATTTATAATTATGATGATTATTGTTGATATAATGATGGATATGATTATTACTATGAGCATGACAATGAAAGTGATAATGAGGATAAATTAGATGCATCTTCTTCTCCTTCTCCTCTCTTCTTCCCCACTTCTGAAAATCAAATTAACAACATAAGGCCAAAAGAGCCCCTTATAGGTAATGCTTTGTTTGAATGTGATCTTAGCCTATTAACCACTTTTTCCACAAATAATATAATAACAATAAAATCAATATATCTTTGCATGATTCAAGTAATATTAATCATTCACATTATGTTCCTCACATAGAAAAGGAAAATGCATCTTTTTCACCTTTCTCAATTCAATTTGAAAAAGCATGTACAACTGATATTACACCTTTTACAGGTTTGAAAACTAAAGTAGATGATATTGTGTTGTCACCTTATTTTACTTTTCAAGCTCAATATATGGATTCCATGCAAAACTATAGATAATTCAAATTCTCTAATCCTTATTATACATGTCATAACATTCCAAATGCAAATATGATTGCTACTTCTTCTACCCTTGACTCCATTATTAAAAATAATGATAACATGTGCATTATACTCATAGCTAGTGAGATACCCATTGCATTCCACCTATAAATGATGATATGTTGCATAGTAGTAAACAAATTAAAATATTATTTTAATCCTCCTCTTATAAATTATAGTTCTTCTTCCCTTAACTCTATAAGTGAAATTAATTTTGATTTTGACAACACTTGGAATAACAATGATTACTATGATTTTCGTGAAGATGAAATTGAGTCCACTCCTAGTATTATCCCTAATTCACCCATATCTCATGACAAAATTGATTGATTATAAAATGTTAATTCAAATGATAATATGTTTTCAAATAAAAATGTATAAACTTATACTCATGTTCCTAGTTTACATAGTTCACATTCGCATGATAATGATATATCTTCTATTCCATTATCGTGTGATACTTCTTTACCAATTAACAATATAAGAGATACCAATGAATCTACTCTACTCCACCTTACTACAATAGAAATTGTTTCTCATCCTAAGCTCAATGAGGGTGATAGCTAATTGCCATCTCACTAGGTCCAAGTTATCACCCCTCCAAAGTTTACGGTGAGCTAACCCAATATCTCTACCAATGCTCCATAATGTAGTGTACCAATGGCTAAACTTAATAATAAGATTAAACATTTAAATTTACATATTAATGATGTTAATATACATTCTAAAGAGGTAATATAATTGATTCATGTTGTGGGCACTTTATAATAATAAGGACATCATCTCACCTTGGAAATTAAAGCATAATACTCTTGGGATGATTCCAATGCTATTCGTGGCAACCCTATCTCACGCATAATCATCAATGTAAAACTACCAAAGAAGTTTTAGATACCAACATCACCTAATTTAAATGGACATGAAGATCCATAATTGCATATCAAAGCCTATAGAAAGGCTATGACACATACCACTGGTAGTTTGATTCTCCTATGGTTATTTCCCAACAGTCTAACATATGAGGCATTAAATTGGTTTTATCATTCACACCCTAATGGTTCACTACATACATATAATGAATTAGAAGTATATCTCATGCATTATATCTATAATAAGGGACCTTGAGTCACATATGAGAGGTTTCATTCACTACACTAGGGTGAGTTAGAATTAGTAAATGATTACATTTTATGATTCAAGTCATGTATGCAATAGTTGATCTACCAGTTAATAGATTTAGAAGTATAATACATCTTTTATAGAGGCCTCATTTTAAATCTTAAGGAGAAATTTTTATATGAGACATCCCAATAATTTTTTCATCTATGTTACACAACTATGACATTAGAGAAGAAGTTGAGACTAGTTGAGACACATTTAGAGGCAAATTTTGATTTAGATCTCTCGTAGTCATAGTTATCCAATATGGTACAAACACCTAATCCACCTACACTTAAGAAAAAAATTGGAACCAAAACAAACAATCAAGTTTTGAAATTTGTCATTGACGTCATGTGTTTTTGCATTATCATTGATGTCAAAGGAAGTGTGAGGTCGTGTGTGTTTAAGAAGGCTAGTTCAATCTTGGGTAGTGACCTATATGGTCTAAGGAGACTTGGTCAAAGGATAATGATGGGAGATAATTTGGATCATATCTAAATTTTTTGGAAGTGATTAGTGAGCTACAAAAGGTGTCTTGAAAATCTCAAAGTAGTATGGTGCCTAGTAGGACTATGAGATGAACTAGTTATTAAGCATGAGTATGGCTTATAGAGGCATAATGGTGGTGATATAGATGTGTATAAGATTTAAATTGTTAAATGAAATTTTATATCATGTGATAAAGGTGTTGATTCAATCACATGACTCTCATAGTGAGCTAAATGGGTATGTTCTTCTTTATTGGTGTTCTCATGGACCTAGTCTTAAGATCCTAGGTGACAAAATGAGGTATCATGATCAGGTTTGAAGGGTTTTGAGATAATGTGAGCATGTATTTAGGTTTGAAATGATGTTCAAAGTATTTTTATGTATTTTGAGGTCTTTAGTTGAAGGATAAAGCATAAAAAGTGAAGTTAAGGTCTCTTGAGTACTAGAATGAGGAGTTGCATACCCGAGGACTTTCTTTTGCTTATTGACACGTGTGACTATTGCATGGGAATTTGAGATATTAGGTAGAGATAAAAAAGGATACTAATATTTTTTTAAATCATTAGGATTTGGTTTTAGATGTGTAGTTTTATGAACAAATGTTAAGAATGAAGACTAATCTAAAACCCTCCTTAAACCCTAATAATGACCCAATTTAGAATATATTATTATAAATGGCTTAGAATGGTTTGGTTGATATATTTTGGTGATTATAACATGTATAATACTCTCCTAGGTACCTCCATGTGGCATTGGTATAATAGATGAGTGAGTGGAAGCTACAGGACATCCATTATTTCTCATAAATTTTGTATAGCAGATAGGGTTGACTAAGTCAAAGTTACACAATGAATGGAGGTTGAAGCTTGTGACTTATATTATAAGCCCATGTAGGTTTATGAGTTGGTTTAGAGATTCGTGTGTGAAAATTTTATGGTTTAAGATGGCCAGTTGCTAGCAAGCCTAGTGAAGCAATTTAGTACAAATCCAGGCAAAGATCAAGTGAAGGTTCTTGTAAAATTATCATGAAGGATTATTGCTTATAAGTGAATGGAGGAGTGTTTTTGGAATTTTATGGAATTACAATATGTTTTATATATATATTTTATCAATATTTATGGTGAAATTTCTCAATCTAAAATGACCTATCTGAGTGAGTTAAGACTGTGTATAGTAAGGTTTTGTAATAGATGTATAAGTTGAATTATTGTAATAAGACCATGATGTTTTTATATATGAGATTGATATATAGGCCTCATAGTATAGCATAAATGTATCAATAGTTCATAATTGTGTCTAAAAATATGTTTGAATGCAATATCATCATGAGTGGTTCACAAGGTAAAATGACAGTTCTGAGTAAGTGAGAGTGATGAGCTGGAGGATCTTTGCACTTAAATGATGCATCTAATGAATATGATATTGTTTTTTAAGACCTAAAATAATTATCCATGATTAATATAGTTTTTAAATTCACTTTAAGAGGTTTTAATATAGAATCCAAAATGACTATAAGAGAGAAGCTTAACAAATTGGTCAACAAGACCAATAGTTGACACTAGATATTATGATCTATATAGTGAAGGATATATATATATATATATATATATATATATATATATATATCACATATAAAATATTAGTGTTCATAATAATTCTTTTAAGTGTCATTATAGGAGTTTTAAAATAGCATTCATCATGATTATGTTTTCTGACTTGTTGGCAGTTCTACGTAGTCATCTAGTAGAGATGAGTTTAAGGTGATTTTACTAGATTTAAAGAATATATAAAATATTAATATGTTATGTATGTATAAATTTTTCATGTAAATGTAATTTTATTCATGATAAGTCCCTATGCAAGTGTGGATATTCAATTGTTCATGACTAGGGTTTTGAACTTTCGGACAGTTCTAAGTGGTCACATTGCAAGAGTGATTTTGAGGCTTTAATTCCCTATGTTGTAGTGTATCAAGAACATGGTGATAACCCTAAGGTCACTAGGGATATATACATGTGATTTTATGTTATTTTTATGTGTCAAAACTAGTTTTATACTTTAGTTATATGGGATATACTTTTTGGGTATGTGAAGACCTAGTTGTGAGTTGTGCTAATGAAGTGGTCTAAATAGTGAATTTGACTAAAAGGTGGTATGGAACTATATGAATATTATCAAGGGTATATTAGATATGTGTTTGAATTTTATAATCCATGTATGTAGGCTCAATAAGTTTCAAGAGGGATAAGTGTAACATGTTTCTTGAGAAGGCTTAATTGCATTAGGTCTCTATTAGGCCTAATGGTGGTTTTGGTCCTTATGAGTAATGACCGACCTAGGTAGTGAGTTTATAATTTGTGAAACATGTGTATTGACCTATTATAATGGTGATACAATTATAGAGAGATTTTTCTCGACCAAGGTGGGTGAGAACAAGATTCAAGTATAAAAAAGGCATAATAGGCATATTTGTGCATGTAAGAAGAATGAGAGTGCAAATGAATAAAAGAGAAACTTGAGGAGAAGAAGGAGGTAATATATACCTTCATATAAGAGTAAAATATTAGTCATGAATATCCATAAAAAAAATAAGTATGTTAAGCAAGGTCATAAGACCTAACCTAATAAAAAAAATGCTAGTTTAAAAAGATTGTCTGAGAGTGTTGAAGGATTAATATTGTGTTGATTGAGAGACTATCAAAGTTGAATCAAAGATGTATCCATGATGTATGACATTGGATAGATTAGATAGAGATATGAAGAAGAGGTCACCATTTGTTGGTTGAGCAAAAAGTTGTTGTGAAGCTGATCAAGTTGGTCTTGGTTGAGTTGGTGATTTTTCAAGAGGGAGTGGGAGTTGCCTTGTAGTTTGATGCTTGTATTAATTTCCTTGAAGTGTATGAGTTTGTGCTAATTCACTTTGGGAGTGGGTGCCTCTTTCTAATTTGGATCTTGCTAAAGGCCTAGTTGAGTTGGTGCTTGACTAATGAAGGGTTAGTGCTCCTTGTGGGGTTGGTGCCTCACTAAATATTGATTCATGGTTTTATCCCCCATGAGGTTTTCCAACATATATCTTGTATTCATTTGTTGATATCTTACTCCATGTTTATGTAATTGCTTCTCTATGCATTACTTAATCACTATATTGGTTTGAAAGGTTAATCATGTTAAATAGAAAGAAAAGATTGTTTTAGGACATTAATTCACCCCCCTCTCAGTGGTTGTGCTTCCAAAAATTGGTATTAGAGTAGGTCCTTTGGATAAGGATGCATAGCTTGAAGGTGATCTTTGAAGCACAAAATGGCTAAGCTTGTGAAGGTGAGTTACAAGATTAGTATGTTTATCAGCTTATGAAAGAAGAAATATTAGTGGATACTTGTTGAGTGTTGGTAGATGTTGCATGACAAGAAGGTGTTTGCATCAGTCTTAGTATATAAAGAGAGAATTTGAAAACAACTAAGAAGTCTAATTGTTTCCATGATCTAGATCATGATTGAGTTTTGCATAAGAGGACTACATGATAAGATAATGGGAAGATAGGTTAAAGTAATTAATATTTTTGAAAGTATTCCTAAGGTCATTAAAGGCTTTCCATGGTGGTCTAAAAGGTATATCTTAGTATGGATGATGGTTCAATGATTGGTCAAATTCAAGTGGACTAAGGTATACTTGGTGATAGGGGAACATGTGTGAGATGTTTTAGATATTAGGAAGCTTTTTTTGTTGTGGTTAGGTGAAAAGAGTGTTTTCATGTCATTGAGGTGATAGAGGATCTTATGAGGGTTCCTTAGATGCATTTGTGAGGTTCTAGTGCTTCTCATGATTCTTTAGAGATAGAAAAAGTGCCATTCTAGCTTATGAAAAAATAGACCATCATTAAACATCTTGCACATATGAATTAACTAGTTTGTTTTTGCATTTATTATATGTACTTATGAAGTCAACTTTGGTCAAAGGGTTTCATGAAGATGTTTTCTATAGTGCTAAGATCCTTACCTACAGGTTTGGTATCTTGATGTATTCTCTAGATCAAGTTATGAGATTTTAAATTTGGTCTTATGTGTAGTGACATGCCAAAGGCAGTCAAATTTATGCTTTAGGAAACAATCATTGGGCATTCAAAAATATAACCATTGGGGTTTGAATTCAAGTGATTATGCATGAGTTTTTGGGACTAGAGAGCATTCTTTTGCCTATATAAGCCATGGAAGAGGTCAAAACATATTGGTGTAAAAAGAAAAGATGGAATAGACTTCCTATAGACTATCTTCAATGTGATTTGGAGATTTGGATGTATATACAAGTGCATTTATTATGGGTCAAAGTCAGAGTTCATTGATTGTGTTTTTGTTTAAGATAACCCATGATAAATAAAGTGGATTTAGAACCTCTATATTGGTCTTGAATTGGTGTTTTGAGTGTTGGATGATGTTGTCACCTCATTGTAGTCTTTTTTTATACATTGAATAAGTTCTGAAAGTCTGATTTTATGTAATAAAATATCAATGAAAGAAGATTGTACTTAATTTTTATGTTTTGGCAGACGTGAGTGACTTGATGAGTGGTGTGGAGTTGTTGGTCAATTTAGATGGATGATCAAAGTACTTGGATGTGTTTTTAAGGTATTAAATCTCCTGTTAGTTCTTGTAAATGGTTATAATGATCTTAGTTGTGAATAACTAGCTCAAATACATGATGAACAAGGCTATGAGGTTTTTAAGACTTCTTGCGTGTATAAACCTTAATGTGAATATTCATGATGCAAATGGCTCTTATTTGACCTATAAATATCACTGGAGTATTATATAGTTTTTTTTTAATGTTTCCTACAATAGTTATCATCTTTGTAATGCTTATTTGATTGCAAGGTGATGTCTAAGTAGCAAAGATAGAACTAGTGGTGTGAAAGTTGAAGATAGGTCTACGAGACCAATGCCTTTGAAGGTAAAAAATGTTAATCATGTGATCCATGGTCTTGATTTGGTTCTAAGAGTCAAATTACAAGCTGGTTGTGACTTGAAGATGATAATTTTTTTTTTGAATATGATCATTACTATAGCATGACAAATTTATGGTAATCTTGAAGAATATTGAAGTGATGTTTCTCTAAAGGTTGTGTTATGAGTTAAAATGTTATTTTGATGTCAAGATGACCTCATAAGGTCATAAAGGGATTTGTTATCATATTATAAATGACATGAATATGTTCAAAGGCCTAAAGATAATAGAAGTTCTATGTTTTTCTTAAAAAGACCTATTTGATCATGTGTTTCCATAAAGATGCTATGAAGTCATCTAAGCCATGATGGATTGAGAAGCTTGAAGAGAAGTAGGTATAGACAAAGGGGGAGCTTAATGGTTATGTGAGTGGTCAGGTCCAAGGATAAGTAAACTATGTGTGGATGACCTTGTGAGAGTGTATATGACCCTTTGTCATTAATGTCAAAGGGGGAGAAAGTTCTTGATGGTAAAAGTTCCTATAGGAGAAAAGTTATTGATGAAATTGTTCAGTTTGAGAAAGAAGTATCTTGGTGGGTGTAGTTTGAGAAGGATTATTTCATTTGTGGTTCACCATCAATGATAAAGGGGGATATTGTTAAAATTTATCATTGATGTCATGTGTTTGTGCATTTTCATTGATGTCTAAGGAAGTGTGAGGTCTTGTGTGTTTAAGAAGGCTAGTTCAGTCTTGGGTAGTGACCTATATGGTCTAAGGAGACTTGGTCAAAGGAGAATGATTGGAGATGATATGGATCCTATCTCAGATGTTTATAAGTGAGTAGTGAGCTCAAAAAGGTGTCTTGAAGATCTGAAAGTGGTATGGTGCTTAGTAGGGTTGTGAGATGGACTAGTTCTTAAGCATGGGTATGGCTTGTAGAGGCATGATGGTGGTGATATGGATGTGTATAAGATTTAAATTGTGAAATGTAGTGTTAGATCACGTGAGAAAGGTGTTGAGTCAATCACATGACTCTTACAGTGAGCCAAAGGGGTATTCTCTTCTTTAGTGCTTTTCTCATGGACTTAGTCTTAAGACCCTAGGTGGCAGAATGAGGTATCGTGATCAGGTTTGAAGGCTTGTGAGATCATGTGAGCATTGATTTAGGTTTTAAATGTTGTTTCAAGTATTTTAATGAAATTTTAGGTCTTGATTTGAAGGAGAAATCATAAAAAGTGAAGATAAGGTCTCTCAAGTGTTAGAATGAGGAGTTGTAGACCTGAGGACTTTATTTTACTTGTTGACACGTGTGATTGTTGCATGGGCAGTTGAGAAATTGAGGAGAGATATAAAAGGGTCCTAAAAATGTTTTCCAAGCATTAGGAGTTGGATTTATGGGTAGATATTATTTTTTATTATTATTGATGGTGAAATTGTTCAAGCCAAAATGACCTATCTGAGTGAGTTAAGACTATGTGTAGTAAGGTTTTTTAATAGGTTTGTAAGTTGAATTATTGAAATAATACCATGATATTTTTATATATAAGAGTGATATATCATTCTCATATGATCAAATACATGTGTAAATATTTCTTAATTGCTTATACATAGGTGTTGTAATGCAAGATCATCATGACTAGTTGACAAGGTGAAATAACAGTTCTAAGTAAGTGAGAATGATGAGTTTGAGGATGTTTACACTTATATTATGCATATAATGAATATTATTATGTATTTTATAACCTAAAATACCTATCCATGATTTATATAATTTTTAGAGTCACTTTAGGAGGTTGTAATATATAATCCAAAATGGCTTGTTTGGCTGTGTAAGGACTGTGAGAGAGAAGCTTAACAAATTAGTCTGCAAGACCAATATTTGACACTAGCTATTATGATATATCTAATGGAGGATATTATAGAGATAAAATATAAACTATTAATGTACATAATAAGTAATTTAAGTTTCCTTTAAATATTTTTAAAATAACATTCATCATGACTATGTTGTTAGGCTTGTTTGCAATTCTATGTAGTCATCTAGTAGAGATGAGTTTGAGGTGATTTGACAAGATTTTAAGATTATATTACATATTAATATGTTATTTAGGTATAAAATGTTCATTTTAATGTATTTTTATTCATTATAAGTCACTGTGCAAGTGTGGAGAGTCGGTTATTCATGACTGGGTTTTTGAGCTTTCAGACAGTTCTGAGTGGTCATGTTGCAAGAATGAGTTTGAGGCTTTAAGACATTTTTTTTAGTGTCTCAAGAAAATGGTGATGAACCTAATGTCATTAAATTTATTTAAAAAAATTATATTATGGTTATGTGGAAAAATTGGTTATATACTCTAGTTATGTGAGACAAACTTTCTAGGTATGTGAAGACCTAGTTGTGAGTTGTGCTAATGAAGTGGTCTAAATAGTTAATTGGAATAAAAGGTGGTATTGACCTATATTAATGATATTATTGGTATATTTTATATTTTTTTGAATTGTATCATCCATGTATGGTGGCTCAATAAGTTTCAATAGGGCTAAGTGTAACGTGTTGCTTGAGAA
This sequence comes from Torreya grandis, assembly GCA_037957365.1. Taxonomy (NCBI): domain Eukaryota; kingdom Viridiplantae; phylum Streptophyta; class Pinopsida; order Cupressales; family Taxaceae; genus Torreya; species Torreya grandis. Next base: position 38,919 of record JARHVA010009068.1, on the reverse strand, counting down.
GCCTTATTGCATTAGGTCATTATTAGGCCTAATGGTGGTTTTGGTCCTTATAAGTAATGAAAAACCTATGTAGTGAGTGTTTAATTTATTAAACATGTGTATTTACCTATTCCAATAGTGATCCAAGTATGGATATATGTTTTTCTGACCAAGGTGGGTGAGATCAAGAGTCAAGTATAAAAAGAAGGCATAATAGGCCTATTTGTGCATGTAAGAGGAATGAGAGTGAAAAGGAATAAAAGAGAACCTTGATGAGAATAAGGAGGTAATATAAAACTTCAGATAAGAGTATAGGATCAGTCATGGATATCCATTATAAATTTTGAGTATGTTAATCAAGGTCATATGACCTAACCTAGTTAAGAAAAGGGCTAATTGAGTGAGGTAAAAGAAGGGATGATTTGTTTGTTTGAAGAGATAGTTTGAGAGTGTTAAAGGATTAATCATGTGTTGATTGATATAATATTATATTTGACTCAAATACATGTTCCTGATGTATGATAATGTATAGAGCAGATAGAGATCTGAATAAGAGGTCACCATCTATTGTTTGAGCAACAAGGTATTGTGAAGGTGATCAAGTTGGTCTTGGATGAGTTGGTGCTTTGTCAAGAGGGTGTGGGAGATACGTGTTAGGTTGATGATTTTAAAAATTTCATTTAAGTGTATAATTTGGTTCTGAGTCACTTAGGGGGTGGGTGACTCCTTGCAAGTTGGAGTTTACTAAAGGCTTAGTTGATTTGGTACTCCTTGTGGGGTTGGTGCCTCACTAAATCTTGATTCATAATTTTATATGACTATATTCAAATATTTTTTTCAATGGATCTTATCCCCCATGAGGGTTTCTCACATATTTCTTGTGATCATGTGTTGATATATTGCTTCATGTTTATGTGACTGCTTCTCTATGCATTGCTTGATCACTATATTAGTTTTAAAAGTTAATCATGTTAAATGAAAATAAAGGTTTTTTTTATGATACTTATTCACCCCCCTCTTAGTGGTTGTGATTCCAACATCAAGATATTCAAAAAACGTAAATAACCACTTCATAGAGCATATCTCATAGTGAATAGAACATATCACATCAATAGAGGGTCTATATAGTTTTTAGATAGAGATAGGCCTCATGATATATTATTTACATATTATATAGGAGGATTTTCACACTTAATCCTACTCATAATCATCCAACACATCATTTTCACATAATAATAAATAAACCATATTGAAATTATAATCAAATCAATCGACATTAGGATACTAACTATTATCCACTCAGAGATAGTATTGACCAGTATGTCAACAAAGGCATTATAGAATTCGCATAGGGGACATCGAGATCTACTTCTCCACATTATCCTAGATTATAATCCTCTACAAGGGAGTTATCACAAGATGTTCCTTTCAAGGAGTCATTGGTTACTCAAAATATGAGCTACGTGGTCTCTAGGACACCTACTTATGAGAGATATCATGCACCATAGATTCTGCAAAGATGGAAAATATTTCAAAGAGATCAACCTACTTATAATAACATGATGACAAAAGATAAAATAACTCAAACACTAGTTTTATTATGAAAACTAATTAAGATACTTGGAAAAAATCACATAAATCATATCATAATTTGAATATGACAACTAATTAAGATACTTTTAACAAATCATACACTATTAGTACGACAACCGATTAATCTATTCACTACAAAATATAAAAATATAGATACCACCAATGCACCATGATTAGAATCAATTTTTGAGACTAATTATACACCTAAACAACATGAGAAATATGGTCCCTTGTTTACTATTCTCATAGGATTCAAATAGTGCATGTTGTAGTCACAAGATCAATAATAACATATAGTAGATACGTCCATGTCATCAATACCAACAACTAACATTTATAATAAAATATAAATATTTACTCAAACATATAGATACAAGTAAAATCAATTCTCAATATCCATTCAAATAACACATCTTCACATCAACCCATAAGCCATGAACATAATCAAACCTCTACTCAAATAAACAATGCCACAATAAGAATATCAAATAATATGATGCCCATATATCAATAAGTCAATACACACACACACACACACACACACACACACACACACACACACACACACACACACACACACACACACACACACACACACACACACACACACACACACACACACACACACACACACACACAAAACTATTAATCAAAAAAAAATTTCATAAAATGATACATAATCGCTCAATAATATGAGATTGGTCACTAGGAATAACTTCATCACCCTCATTCTCATCTACATACAAACTATAGCTTGATGCCCCCACATCACCTCTAGATCTAGATCTCGATTGAGACATGTGTTTACACTCTCTATACCCTAACACTAATAGCTCAACCATCACTTTTTCATGCTCACATTGAAGATGAATATAATCATCCACTATCCTACCACCTACCCCACCTAGACTATTGGGTAGGGGAATTCCTTTCCTCTACAATTCCACACATGCATCACCTCTATCTACTACTTCCTACCTATATGATGTGGTGGCAATGACCTCCCAATCAAACAAATGTGTATGGATAACTCATGTTTCTCATTTCACTAGCCCATCACCCATGACATCATCAGGAATTTATCATGTAAGCTCTCACAATGTTGCATCAATGATGGTATCCTAGTATTCATCATCTCCTATGCCTATGCACACCAATTTAATGCATTAAATATCTACTTGATAGGCCCATACTAAACAAACCAAGCATATAAATATATAATAAATGCATACCTTCAACTACTCTAATGGGATCTAGATCTAACAAATCATCCATAATAGCCCCATCTCCCATAAATAATGGTGACCATTTTGTTATCCCCACCATAGTATGTAAGCATATGTGGCCCCCACACCATCTACATCATGTATATCTATCACAAAATCTCTCTCGATCACTATAATCAAAGCCAACTCAACTGTTGTGGGTCTCTCTCTACTACTTGACCTCATCGTAGCCTAAGTAATCTTCACCCACACCCCTAGTTTAGGGGGCATATTATGTAGCACACTAAACTACCATGTTACTCACTCATACTAGAATCTCTCAAAAATTGTGCTCCATCAATCATGAAGCCAACAACTTTCCTGAATCTACCTAAACTAAAGCCCATCCTTGGGTTATCCTTGAAATCCCCTATATGTATTCTAACTAATGTCCAGAGTTGTGACCCAATCCAACACCAATCGATAGTGTATCATGTTTTTCAATCACATAGGAGCTACGCCCATCTGTCTCTCTATAAATAATTAGGTGTGTGCCCAATCTATACATGGAAAACCCTCTAGTCTAGTCACCACAATATGCTCATAAGACTAACATTGTAACAATATCAATGATCCAATCCCACCACTACATAACTCTTAAATGAAATGGTATACAATCTAATATAAGTAGGCCAACATGGTGTGACCCTGAAAGTATATGACCCTATGCTCCTCTATATCCTAAAAAATAAAGTGCATCCTATATCCAATCAATACACCATTACCATCAACATCAAAAAATGAAGCTAGTAACACTACTAGAAACTTTTACAACCACAAAACATTAGCCCTAATAATCATAGAAAATAACACATCACTACTACTACCTCAATGATGTGTCCCTATAGGAATGGCCAAAAAATACCTTAAGGCTTTATCTCTATCTCTTTGTCCACCTGCCTCCTACTATACCACTCCCTAACCAGTAATAAGTATCTTTAATATCATATACATGTCCTCTATAGTAATAGGCATCTCTCTAATAGACAACCAGAAGGTACATGTATCAACATTCCACTACTCACATAGTGATGTCATCATGTCATAATCCCAAGGCATCAATTTTAATGATGCCACATACCCCAAACCAACCTATATACTAATTCTCTCTCACCATCTATCAAGGGTATCCCACATAGACACTTTATCATCTGACCACTCCAAAACTCTCTCATGCATAGATCCACCTTTAAAATACCTAAAATATGACATTAACATCTCCAAATATCAAGTATCTATGCCAAAATAATCATTAAATATAACTTCAAATTGAAAATATTACTATTTTAATCTATAAGACAGTAGTGTTTTAGAAGTGACTATAACACTAGATAATAGCACAATTTATAGACAGTAGTGTGACAACCCAGGATGCTAGTGTCATCTTTAGGATGATAGCACAACCCACCCCAAAAAGCTTAATCTAGTAAACATGATGAAAGAAGTGATACAAAACTCATCAATGTGTAAAAAATATGTAAAATGATAGAATCCTTACTAGAGTAACCTCCTCATTGGCCTAGATCAGCACCTCCACGTACTCGTACTAGGTCATATTATCACCTCATCTCCTTAACATGTTTTTTGGCTCATAACAAAAATTATCACAAATCAAAAATGTCAAATGATTTTAAAATCAATAAATACAACCTATTTAAACCATTATTTACAAATGCCGCCTACCTAAGGTTGGCCCCATACACAAAATTTTCTAACTATTACCAAGATATTCCAATAACAATATCTTAAGAACCATAGCTCTGATTTTTTATTTATTTATTACATGTGCAACTCTATGACAATATCACCTACACTATACTGGTAACACTTATATCCCAATCAATTTAACTCTAAAAATGCAAAAACTCATATCTCCTTAACAAACTCGATATAGACCGTGGGTCTATCTTAGTCTCAATCTATAAACAATCCTTCTACAATTTTCAATACAATCAATCTTGTACCATCTTATCAATGTTATTCACTAACATGACTTTTGGTAAACTTTTGATTTGATACCCTTAATTTGGTTTTGAGTCTCTCACCAAAGGGGTGGGCATACATATACTATTCACATTGAGACAAATTTAGTTAGATAGTCTTAGATATACAAATACATAGTTTCTTTAATCAAATACTCAGATATTCATATAAGTAGATACTCAATTTGACTCATATTTTTAGGGATCCATGATTTTATCAAATAGTGGTTTAGATGCTTAGATTTTACATAGTATTTTGATATAGTTCTAGACTTAGATTATGACTATGGGATAATGTACACGATACACCATCCACATAAATATAATTTTATGCACAAATTAAATAGCTACATTACTCAGATATCAGGTTTGGGGGCATGATGTAGAGCACGTGTCCTTGATCCTATAGGATTTCACCAGGTTATACACATGGAATGGAAAGCTATACCATTCTCTATGAACAGATTACCATATTAGAATTTGGTTGTCACCAAGATGTCACCATGACTTCACTAGATTAGGTCATATAGCCATCTAACAGTGGTTAATCCATAGTTTTCACTAGACCCATATTATACCTATTTGTGTATGGCATATGCCAAGCAAATATTTTTGACCTCATAGCACATTTTCTTATCAGACTCATTTACATATAGACTGGGGGAAATAATGGATTTTTAATCCACATTTACAAATTTCTTCTCAGACTTAGTTACATATTAGAGTGGGGGAAAACATGGCTTATTTCTCCACATTTAAAGATTACTAATTAGACTCAGTTCACATATCAGAGTAGGGAAAATCATGGCTTGTTCTCCACATTTAAAGATTACTTATTAGACTCAATTCATATATTAGAGTAGGGGAAAGCATGGCTTGTTCTCCACATTAGAGATTACTTCTCAGACTTAGTTCACATATCAAAGTGTATGCACCTAATTCTACTTGCCAACGTTATGCCTAATCTAGTCACCTAGTCCCATATTAACATTAGCCCTTTTATCCTCATTAAGTTAATTAATCAATTAATCCTATGAAATATCCCATTTCCCACATATTTACATTTTCATAATATTTAAAATTCTAATTTACCCCACAACCCCACTTTCCACCTAATTCTCAATTTTAATCTACCCCACAAACCCACTTTCCACCTAAATTCCTATTTTTATAATTATTTTATTGCTCATATATTTACCTCCCAAAAGAAGGTCTAGAGGCTTCCCACCTCTAGAACCTTCTCCCTCTTTAAATTAAAATTTTGAGATGGAAATATCCCCTCTAATCCCTTCCAATTACCTCTTTAAATAAGAGGCATGCCCAAGCATGAAAAAATGAGGAATAAATCTATATTCATGTTGTCCCTATTACACGAGCCTTATATCCCATCTTGTTTCCATCATAGCCATCCATTGAGCCATTTATCTTAAATCTATTATTCAAGTAATCCAAACATCACTTAGTTGAATTGTATTGAAGAGTCCATTAGAACATCCTGGAGAGAAGCTGATAGAGGAGCGAAGTGATGGTAAGTCCATTATTAATTTTGATTGCTCTTCTAGATTCTCTCATACTAGTGATCTTGGTAAAAAAATTGAGTAGGTTTAGTATTGTTTGAATTTAATTTTTTTTCGCTCAAATTTTTACAGGGATATATTTGGAAACCATGTTGGGACCATTCCCCTTTAAGATTAATCTTGTGTGTGAATTGTGATAATGATACTTGCAGGAAAAATTTAGGATGAAGTTAGAGTCTTCAATCCTCTTTGCTATCAGTAATTTCAACATTACGCCTTTATAATAATCCATAATTTTTATTAAAATTTACTCTTATGTTTATTGTATACACTTTATTTTTTTTTGTAGGGTAAATTAGGCTTTTTTAGTTCATTATTTTTATTGTGTTGATCTACTTTGATTATTTTTTATTTATCAATATTCTATTTGTTCTACTTTGTTATGTTTCATTAGATAAATAGAAACTTCAAAATGTGCACAAGTCTTTAGATGTTTTATTAGGTGGCTTTCATAAACTATATAAACTCCCTATATCAAGGTTTTTGATATCTCATATGTTGTCATCATGTTTCTTTGGCTCACATATCAAATGGTCTATAGCCATGTGTTTCTCCACATTTTACATACTTGTCTACTAGTGTGATAGTTAGCATGGCATTTGGTAAAAATATGTTGTTGTTGGACTCTAATAGATGTATGTACCATGTATTTAAGATCTTATTTTAGCACACAAGGAAAGAATGTTGGACAAGGTTGTGGAGTTTGGATTTACATAGGCCAATTTCATTTTCTTAAACATTTTCAAGGCCTTTTGATCAAGGCCATCATGCAAATTTTGCAGTCTATAAGATCCCTTGTTTGTTAAATTAAAAGACCCATGTTCATTGAAGCATTTTTTTTATCTTTAGTTAAACCAATTATGATCCTTGCATAGGCTTCTACATATTTCATTCATTAGACACTTTCCCTTTGTCACATATGATAAGAATATGTTTTTGATCACACCATGATAGATACTTGGAAACATTTTCAATGCCTGTAGTTTAGAAATAGACGAAAAATTAAAAAAATAAAAAATAATGTGTGTGTGTGTGTGTGTGTGTGTGTGTGTGTGTGTGTGTGTGTGTGTGTGTGTGTGTGTGTGTGTGTGTGTGTGTGTGTGTGTGTGTGTGTGTGTGTGTGTGTGTGTGTGTGTGTGTGTGTGTGTGTGTGTGTGTATGTATACCAGGGATGTAAATTGTAAACTATACCTTGGCACAACCTAAATATATATCTTAGCAGATTTACATTAGTGGTCTTAAGATCTGAATTTTTATTTAGCATCTCATCCCTGGTAATTCCAAGCTTGATCTTACACTCCACGTGTGAGCAATATTTTAAGGGGCATTTTTATAAATATGATTAACATAATACACATTTATGATATAATTTGTCATCTCTCATTAGAATAGAGAATTAATAAAATATTATCCAAAAACTGTGTAATGATCGATAGGCAGCCATAATGTATGTATATATGTATGTATGTATGTATGTATGTATGTATGTATGTATACCAGGGATGTAAATTGTAAACTATACCTGGGCATAACCTAACTATATATCTTAGTAGATTTACATTAGTGGTCTTAGGATCTAAATTTTTATATAGCATCTCATCCCTGGTAATTCCAAGCTTGATCTTACACTCTACGTGTGAGCAATATTTTAAGGGGAATTTTTATAAAGATGATGAAAATAATACACATTTATGATATAATTTGTCATCTCTCATTAGAATAGAGAATTAATAAAATATTATCCAAAAACTGTGTAATGATCGATAGGCAACCATAATGTGCAAAGGAACTACAAGCTCTCTTCGGCATAACCATTTTCATTGATAGAGTCTCTATTGATTAAATCCCATTGATGTCTTAAATCAAGCCTTATTTTTATCAATAGCCTATAGTGACATCTCTATCATAGGTTGTGTGTCTTCTACGCTTCTTATCTATTCACCAAAAGTGCTAACAACTGTGCTATTTGAAAAAAAATCCTATTTCCAAAATGTGCATTTGACGTGTGTCATTACCATTGAAAACAATCATTACATTTTCAAAAAAATTAGACCACCAATTTTGACCAATTTTGAATAAGTTGTGTTTTCTTTTAATGATGATTTGATTGAACAGTCATATAGTCCAAATTTTTATGGTCTTCTAATAGTTGTGGCATCGAATCATTTATTATTTCTCTCAAGATTAGATATTGTTGTCAACATTAAGTCTCAAAGTTTAGAAATCTAGGTTTTATATTTGGGTAACATATTTTTCATGCTTTGAGTTAATAATCATGCCAAAAAATTTGCTTAAAATGGTCCTATAGAATATAATCTAAGATTTTACTTAGAATTTTATTGAGTCATTCATTTTTTTCTCTCATCATTGTCTTAATCATGGATATTGTTGTTGTCCTTATTAAATACTTTATTAAGGTTTAGAAAATTTAACTTTTAGTTTTATATTGTGGTAAGTTAAGAATTGTAAATTATATTTTTATAAATTTTTATTTAATAGTTGTAAGTCTTGCATTGTAATTGTCATTCTAGGGATTTGCTAAATTCAAATTACATATTTTAAGTGTAATCTTAATCATTTATAGGTATTCACATATGTCAAAAGAATTTGATTTGTTCAAGTTACTAACATAATTTCTTTAATGGTTGTAGGCTCCTATGGAATGGTCGGTCAAAGAGTAAAAACTATTACTCATTTCTTTTGTAGTTTAACATCTTCGAAATCAAATACAAACATCATTTTTAATTATCCATAATTTTTTCTTGATTCACCATGTGCTTGTTGGTTTGATTGGTTCAAGCTAAAACTACTAATCCTTTGTTGCAGGACCCCTCAAGATTGAAGACAACCCATTTTGTTGTCTAACATTTGTGCTTATAGGAAGGGGTACCATTAGTATATTATTTTAGTTATATTGTATATACTTGATTTTTGGGTGGGTGATTTTACTTTATTGCATGTGATTGTATATACTTATGTTTCATCACATAGAATAATTAATTGGTAAATTAATTGTGTGTTTGCCTATGTGTTATCACTACTTGATTATAGGATAACACGTGACATGGAATTCATTCCCATGAATGAGATTAGCAATTAGGAGTCGATGATGTGGATTTCATCACCACACACAAGACCAAACTCTGTGTTTTGGTGGAGTATAAAAACTAGGAGCGTTGTCATTTGGTACTAAATCAAAATTCCCCATAAAGGGTTCTATGGAGTGGGGGGAAATTAGGCTCCAAGATACAAGGCAGTCATACAACATCTTATACATACTTGGGCCCCACTATACCTTTGTGTATATAGGGGATGCACCTAGAAACCTTTGTGTAAACCTATATTAGGAGCCTTTAGTCATAATAGGTATACCACTACAGGAGTTAGTATCAACTCCAAAGTAGTCATTGTGTGCAAGCAAGGTCAAGAGGGTTTAGTAGATTATGTAATGGGTCACCATATTATAGCCTCAATCATGAAGCTATTTGATGGTGCATGCATTAGGTTACACACCTATATCAGTTGACTAATTTAGGATTATCATTATGCATATTGTTTGAGTGTTATGTGAGACATATATTGTTTGCAAAATTGAGTTGACCATACCCTAATTTTGTGTGTGACACCTTAGATACCCATAGGCTAACATATTTTTTCATCTCATCATTCAACATACCTATACTTTATCCCACCCTCATCTCATACTCTCCATACCCTAATATTTCATCTCCCACCTAATCTACTACCCATCCTATAGTATCCACCCACTCTACTATATCCTAAACTAAGTCTAACATATTTCATCTACCCATATTGTATTAACAACCCATCATCCATTCTTTACATCCTATTTTATACATTATTTAATACTTAGCCTTTATTCACTCCTCTTATACACCTTCCATATTTTCCAACCCATTAGACATCTTTAGCCTACATAATTTATATAACCCATCTTGTCTATCCTATATCTTCCTTTACTTATCATATATACCATCCCATATCTATCACATATTCCATCTCCTTAATACCCATCTTATAGTCTTTATTTTTATCCATCACATATATTTCCATCCTATATCTTCCATACCCTCCTCATCTCATATTCCCATGTCATCTTTAAATGTTATATTTAACCTTAGAATCAAGTTATAGTGGTCACCCATCCTTATAAATCCTCATTATCATCCTTATACTATATATTATCAACATCTAGAGTCTCATTAACATTCTAATCTATCACCCATCACTCATCCCTATCAGGTGCCTTTTTCACCTAGAATCCATCAAACTATCCCTCTTGCTAGTGGATAAGGTATTTGATCCCATCATTCTCTTTAATTATTTCTAGATTGGTCTCTTACCAGGATTTGTCTCTTAGTGATTCTTAGTCCTCTCATCCTCTTCCAAAATGATTGTCACATCATTCTCTTTGACCACTAGTAAATTTAGTTTCTAGACTAAGTTGGTATTCAAAACCTCCTCATCACCTATCAAACTTTATCACATCCTTTTTCCCTCATCCAAAATAGTGATTCACACCCATGTCCAATATAGGATTGGATAAGCTTCTAACCAAAACTTTGACCCATTGGGGAATTTAGTTGATTCAACTCAAGATCATGATGATACCCATGTTGATATGCATACCCTCAGAAGAGAAGATAAATGATTTGATCCCCTCCATAATTACCAAGTTAGGGATATATTTAATTGATACATGTATGAAAACCATGATCATGTTTTATCTTGTACCATCGAAATAGGGGCATACTACCTTTAACTTATGATTGCATCCTACTACAAGACATAGTCTTTCCCCCCTCCCATCCCAACACACCCGATCAAAACATACATACCAATAAAATACCCAAAGAAGAGGAAGGTGTGGACCATGGAGTTATAGAATAATAAAACCTAACACCCATCTAAAATATTCATATTGAGGCTAATCAGAGGAAAACTATCTTAGATGATTGCTTAAACCAACACAAAAAATTAACCTTTTACTCTGTATTCAATGTCGATCATTCCCTCAATAAAATAATTTCAATAATACCAATGATACTGCTAATACTAATAATACCACTAACACCAAAAACACTCATAGCACTCAAAATTTCCATATCCCCCAAAATAGTCAAAATCAAACACTAATCATCTTGTGGACCCCACATTCACACAAGAGTGGAGAGTAATGAAGGAAACCCTCAAGAAAATAGAACCACATTCACAATCTCTCAAGTAAAAATATGAATACTTTTATTCCTCACCCTTGGGCATGATTAATTTACAAATACCCTTTCCTTCACACTTTGATGTGCCTAAGATTGAAAAATATCGAGGGAAAGAAGACTCTAGAGATCATGTGCAAGAATTTAATGTGGCTTGCCTTGAGGTGGCATGCAAAGATGCCTATATGTTGAGACTTTTCCCCAAAAATCTTACTGGACCTACTTTAGAATGGTTTATGCATTTACCCAAGGGTTAATATCTAGCTTTGGATAATTAATAGAATAATTCATCAGACACTTCTTATTTAATATTGAACATGACATCTATATAATTGACCTCTACAACACAAATCAAATAAGTGGGGAAAGTTTAGCATACTTATTATAAATATGGAGAAGTTTCGTGAGCCACCTAAGATGTGTAGTACTTGAGAAAGAGTTGGCTAAGATATTTATGGATAACCTTAATTCTAAACTCAAATATCAAATAAAACTATAGTGTGCTAATACTTTTAATGAGATAATTGAGAAAGGGATGCAAATCAAAAAGGCCCTTATTGAAAAAGGGGAAATAAAATTATACTCTGACAATGAGCATAACCAAAATCAAGACAAATCCTTTTCAAGGAAATCCAATATCTTTTAAAAAAACAATAATGTCATGGGAGATGTGTAACTAATTATAATTAGTAGCATGTGCAAATAGTTCAAAAGAAGAGCCCCACAGAACAACAAACTATCTCCTCCATCTAAGTTCCATAGGGAAAGCCAAGGCCTCAGATAGGTAAGAGACCACTCATTAGCTTAAGAGTACCAATTGAAATAGTCCTTAATCAAGTAGTTATTGTAAATATGATCACCCTTCTTGAAATTATACCTATGAATGATCATCAACTAGAGCTAGATTGGTACCATGAAGATGAATTCTACAAATACCACATGGTCAGAGGCCATAATATGGAAATATGTATATAATTTAAGCATTATATTCAATATTTGATTGAAAGGGGTGACATTGAAATAAAAGGAGAGAATCCTTCCAATCATTCAAAAAATGAGTAGTTGGGCATCTACAAGGACTCATTTCTCATGCATGGTCAAAGAAATATGAGACCACTAAGAGACCAGGGTCAAACCTCTTCCTCTAATTATACTGACTACCATGATATGCCATACCACTATATCAATACCATTACAATACACAACCCCCAAGAGTCCACTATACCTTTATCCACCATTTTGAAAATTAACTGGACCATTACCAATTGCATAGTCACTAATAGACATAATAATATTATATTTCTTACAGCACAACTCAAATACCCATCTACTTTATCTATTAATCCAAGGGGAACATTCCAATTAAAGCTTCAAGCTCTTTTGATAAGTCTTATGGCATCATTCAATAGATTGAGAAGACCATAACACAAATCTCATTAATAGAGCTTCATAAGACGTCATCTTTACATCGAGAGATACTAAAGCAAGTCCTAAATGATCTTATGGTTCCTAGTGATCTAGATAATAATTAACTTTAGGTGTTAATGTGACATCTATCCCCATTTCAGCAAATTAATTTTGGTACACAAGACATGGCTCCCATTGGCCCACACCACAATTATCCCCTATTCATTAAAGTGTCCACAAACCACCATCATGTCTCCCAAGTTCTCATAAATAGAGGATTGATGTTAAATTTATGTAATATAGACTTCTTGAAGAAAATAGGATATTTAGAAGCACCTTTGGGGCCCACCTTAATTATGATCAAGGTTTATGATGATAATGAAATACCATCTACATAAACTAAATAACTTCCCATTATTATGTGGCCTATAGTACACTAAATACCACTCCATTTTATGGATGTAAATTTTCCCTATAATATCAGACATCCATGGATCCATGAAATGCAATTTGTACCATCAACCCTACATCAGTGTCTCAAATTCCCTCACTCTAGAATGGGGCTCACCATTCCTAGAGTAATTGATCATCTTCATAGATGTCAAATGAACCAATCATCATCACCCTATCCTTATCTTGGTATAAATAATTCCATCTTAATTCCCATAATTTCCAAGTACATCTCCCTTGATTAGCTTAAATCTGCATTAGGTCCACTACTTGAAGCCACCTATTTAAAAATCACATCCACAAGTTATGGCGAATATGAATATAAAACCTTTTTCATAGGTGATGTACCACTCTCTCCATATAGTTATGGGTCCCCAACCATGAAAAAGGTCAATCCAATCAAATATAAGTTTGGACTAATGGATTTTTCAAGTGCAAGATTCTTATTTAAATAATGTATTGAAGAATAATATGATTCATGGATTAATCTAGATGAAGAGGCCCTTATATCTATAGAAAAACAATATCCATGCATCTATAAGATGATGGAAAATATGTATTATAAAGGGAAAGGACTAGGCAAACAAGAATAAGGAAGGATTGAATGTATCATGGCTCAAGAATATTCATAGTATTTTGTTCTAGGGTAAAAATTATATGATGATAACCTAGGAAATATTATTGTGGATACTCCTCTGATCCTTGAGCAGTCTCCCCTTGATGAAGACATTGAGGTAGGTTTTGTTTGTAGTCACTTCAAGGAGTTTGATGCCACCAACCTCTTCCCTAACACTACCATATCCACCATCAATATCACCCTCTGATACATATTATTCATCAACTATGATCAAGAATAGGATCCCTCTTTTGACACATTTCAAAATGATGAAGCAATCTTAGAATTCATGGGAGCCTAAGATATTATGCCATTTAGTGATACAAAAAGGGATTTTCTATAAATCTTTATCATTCTACATACTTTGGAGAAAAACAAGAATCCCATGATCAAAGGGATGAAGAATAATCTATAGAGGAAGAACCTCCTAAAAATATAGATGAACTCCCACATGTCTTATTTGGATTAAAAGAGTGTTTTGACATTGATACAGAGCTCCTAGATTGTTCTGCTTCAGATATTCCAAAGATATCATTGCCTCCCTATTTACAAGAGAAATCACCCTCTCTTATTGAAAAGGTGGTAGAAGTCAATATTGGGATCGAGAAACATCCCACAATGCTTAAATTGGGGGAATATTTAACCCTCGAGGAATGTGAAGTAATCATTGAGCTACTTAAAAAATTCATATACATATTCACATGGAGTTATGCATACATGCCTAGACTAGACCCCTCCTTATTAGTACACCACTTGGTTTTGCATCCTAATGCTAAATTAATCATATAGAAATTGTGGAAGATGCACCCTAAAGTGTCCCTATTAGTCAAGGAGGAGCTATAAAAGTTCTTGGAAGCTAGCTTCATTCTACCAATAGACTATTCTAATTGGATTTCTAATATAGTTCCTATAGCTAAGCCATAAGTTAGAATTCAAATTTACAAAGACTTTCAAGACATAAATAAGGCATGCCCAAAGTAATAATTCCCCCTTCTAAACATCGACATGATTGTGGACTCAACCGTTGGATATGAAATGCTATCTCTCATGGATGGTTTCTTAGGGTATAATCAAATTAAAAGTGCACCTAAAGACCAACACAAAATAACTTGCATCACTCCATGGGGAACATTTTTCTATCAAGTCATGCCCTTTAGCCTTAAAAATGTTGGTGTAACTTATCAATGGGCCATGACATTCATTTTTCATGACATGATGCATGACATAGTAGAATATTATGTAAATGACATCTTGGGGAAGTCTCAACTTAGATCAGAACATCTTATAGTCTTAAGGTGAATCTTTAAATGATTGTGAGAATACAAAGTTAGGATAAATCCCAAAAAGTGTATATTTGGTGTTACTTCAAGAAATTTATTGGGATTTATCATTTATAAAAGGGGCATATAAGTAGATCTAGCCAAAGTAAAATCCATCATAGAAATGCCTCCACCTCATAATCTCAAGCAACTCTGAAGTCTTCTTGGAAAATTACAAGCTATCTAGTGCTTTACTTCTCACCTTACAGATAAATGCCACATGTTCACCCATCTCTTAAAGAAGGATACTAATTTTAACTATAATTTTGAGTGCTAACAAGCTTTGGATAATCTCAAACACTATTTTTCCAACCCTCTTATGTTGTCACCCCATATCTTGAGAAGACCCTTGCTCCTATATATCTCAATAACTCCATGTGTAATAGGTGCCCTCCTAGCACAACACAATGATCAAGGTAAGGAGCAAGCAATATATTATATGATTCACAAACTAATATCTTATGAGCTAAAATATACTCTAATTTAAAAGGCATGCTTAGCCATGGTTTTCACCTTGAAGAAGCTTCAACACTATGTGCTAAATAATCAAGTCTAGCTCATCACCAAGGTTGATCCTCTGAAATACTTATTGTCTAAATCATCTCTTACTGGTAGAATGATTAAGTGGATCATGTTGCTTATTGATTTTGACATTTCATATGTCAATAAAAAGGCCATTAAATGATAAGACATAGAGAATCAACTAGTTGAGGTACCTTTTGAAGCAACTGAGCCCCTTATGACAAACTTCCTAGATGAGTCTATATTGAGTGCTTCAAAGACAAGTAGATGGAAATTATATTTTGATGGTTCATTCACTACACATGGATTAGGGATAAACATCATCCTCATCACCCCACAAGGTGATCTTATTCAAAAATCTTTTTACCTCACCTTCCCATGCACTAACAACATTTTAGAATATAAGGCCTTGATAGTTGGCCTTCATTTAGCCATTCAATGGAATATCTAGTATTTGAAAGTATTTGGTGACTCATAACTAATAATAAAGTAGTTCAATGATGAGTTCCAAACAAAGGATGAGAAGTTACTCCCTTATAAGTAGTTGGTTGATCAATTAAAACAACATTTTCAATCCATAAGATTTGAACAAGTACCAAGAGGGAGTAACAAAATAATTGATTCAATGGCCACCATTGGTTCTCTCATTTATATCCTTGAAGACGTTCTATAAGGGAACTTTATTATTGAATATCTGATCCTCCCTATGCATCAATATATGGCTCCTTTCCAAATTTTCACAATCAATTATCCCAATCTTCCCTGGTACCATGAAATCTACAGGTACCTCCATGATAACGTCCTCCCTCCTATCCTTAACCACTACCAATGTAAATCCTTCATTCATTACACTTCTCGTTACACAATCCTTGGTAGCATGCTTTATCATAGGGGATAAAATAGGACTCTATTAAGATGCTTAACATTGAAAGAGGTTGTTCATACAATTAAGGAGTTTCATAATGGTATATGTGGTGACCACATCAATGGAATGGCTTTGGATAAGAAACTACTCCAGACTAGATATTATTGGCTAACCATGGAATGAGACTCTTTTTAGTATGTGTGGAAGTGTGTCACATGTCAAAAACATGGGAATCTTATTCATGCACCCACACATTAATTAAAACCCATCATGAGTCCATGGCCATCTCCATATGGGGCCTTGATTTAATTGGTAAGATCAATTTAACTTCCTCAAATGGTAACAAGTTTATTATCATAGAATAAAGTACTTTACTAAATGGATATGGGTGGTACCACTCACTTATACATCAAGCTTCCAAATCTCCAAATTCATTGTTAATAAAATAATTTGATACTTTGGCATACTTTCCAATATTATCTCTAATAATGGAAAATCATTAAAAAACAAGGGATTTGAGGCCTTGTGTCATAAATACCACATCAAGTAGAATTTTTCTTCTCCCTATTATGCCTAGGGTAACAAACAAGTTGAAGCTACAAATAAGACCCTCATCAATATCTTCAATAAGATAGTCAATCAAGCAGGCATAAATTGGCACCTGTAACTATATTCATCTCTATGGTCTTATTGCACAAGAATATACACACCTACTAGGATAACTCCATATACCTTGGTTTATGGGGTAGAAGCAATCTTACCAGTGGAAGTAGAGTTCCCTTCCTTGTGCATTTCATTAAAGGGCATCATCATCAATCATAATTATAGTTTAAAACATATATAGAAACTAGAAATAATATATGATAAGTAACAAAAGGCCCTTGATCATTTACACACATATCAAAATAGACTAAAAGTTTAGTATCAAAAATAGATTCAGTCCAAAGAATTTGAGATTGGTGATCTAGTCCTAAAGGAGAACCAAAAAATTACTAATTCAAAGAGAGACAAGAAGGGTAAATTTAAAGCTAATTGGTTAGGGCCATATATCATCATCACCAAGTTTATATCAAGAGATTAAAAATTATCCAAGTTGGATGGAGAAGAGCTTGATGATCCCATGAACATCATGCATCTAAAACATTATTATATCTAATAGGCTCTGCCATCCTCCATCTATGATCCCCTACCCTTGGGGGTATATCCTAATTCCACTCCATCAAAATCCATCACCATTTTCCCAACAATCCAATCTTATAAAAAAAATGTTCAGATGGTGAAAACCCATCTTATAACAACTTGGGTAAGTATCATGATGAAAACCAATTTCTAACATCATGGTAAATAACCTATCTTTGACCTTGGTCTTAATAGTGAGCATCCATCACATGTCTTTATACAACAATAGGACATAGGAATTTCTAATCAAAGAAGAATTGATTGCTTGTTGAGTAATGTGGATGTTTGTTGGGGTAGTCCTCTATAATCTCTCATCCATATCTATCATCTAAATGTCCCTAAGTCCTATCACATCCTCTTATCCAAACACAATCCTATCACCCCATCATATCCTCTTTAACAAGCATGTCTCCTTTTAGCCTCAAGATCAAATCCCATCCCATCCCCATTTATCCTTTTGCTGTCTCTAAGACCATGGTTCACACATTCCCACTAATGTTGTCATTATGGAAGGGTCAATCATAGGTTTTCTACTTTGTGGGTTTAGCTTACATTATTATACTAAATCTTGATAGACCACCCTAAACCCCATATAAACCTACTTTTTAGACTTGGTTAAAATATTTTTTTGACACATGATAGTTTCAGGCACTATATACCTTATGTACATATCCCCTAATTATCACTAGGCCCATTGTCTATGACCATTTTGTAATCACATCATTATCCATTTGCCTATTTTTAATATCCTTATTATCAGTCTATATTATCAGATGACTATCGTATGTGATTGTGTGTTTATTTTATGTGTGTGTAGTTTATTTGGTTAACTTTGTATGCATGCCATTGCTTTGCTTATTTAACTAGTCTTGTTAGCATTATATTTATCTTGTTAATTGTTATGGGAAAAAGGATGGTATTGGTAGCCTCTGATCATTTTTTTAGATAAGGCCACTTTTCAATAGAGTTCCCATGCACTATGAATTCAATGTATCCTTGACTCTTATCATGTCAATGGTACACATATACTCATAAGTGCAACAATAAAAATGGATTGTAAAAGATACATGGCTTAATATATTCCCATTCCATCATTTAACATCCCTTGGGTAGGAGGATTAAACTAAGCCATATTATAACAATCCAACCATACTTTTGTTACATTATTCCTGATTACAAAAATAACACACCATTCAACTATCTAACCACACCTAACAATACAACACACACACTACAAATATCTAGTTATTATACTAACAACTAGTACACAATTGACTCAAGCCCATACCTACCTTGATCATGGCTTGAGAGGTACTCTAGTCAATCTTGAGGTTCTCACCAACCAAGCACCTCATCTAGGTTCCATATATCTTGCATCTGCCAGCTCCCTCCAGGGATAATACTGGCTTGGATGACCAACTTGTCCACAATAACAACACACACTAGATGGATTCAAACCCCAAACCACTTCCCTTATTTCACTAGTTACATCATCCTATTTCTCTCAACCAAGATCTATTCCCTCTTGATTCCCCTAAAAATCCCCCCTTCAAAATAATGGGATGCCTCGAGGTTCTGTAGTGCCCTGGGTGTATCTCCTCTCCTGGCACCTTATGTAATAAAATTACCACATTCTACATGGTGGTTAGAGTCTCAGTTCCTCTAGTTACTACTACCATAATATCACCTATAATGTGTCTGTCACCTATTGTAACATTTGAAATACCTACTCATTCACCTCGTAAATCAGCTCTGATGGTGGTACCGGTCTACCTTGCAACATGTTTGGAGTCTCTATCTACTTGTACCTACACTCACTATGTGAATGTTTTCCAAAGTTTTTACCATGATATAGATGCCTCACCTCCTCATGTGTTATATAACACATGTGACCCTATAATCATTGATATCGCTTTCTTATACCTATCGATAGGATGAATTCCAACAATGGTCATCGTTCCCACACTATAGTGTCCCCACTCATCAAGTGCCATCACATCATTTTTTGATTGTTTCCTAATAACTTTTCCCTGACCCCATGCACACATTGTAACAATTCTTATTATTATCTTATTACCTATCACTATTCATTCCACATCATATTATTTCATGATAAAATAAAAATAAACACATTTTTCTTTATTTTTATTAACATAATATTCATCATTACATCATATTTGCATAACTTCTTTACAACCTCTTTCCACATTATTATATAATTACATATCTTTACATATGAGCCATAACTCTACACTATGACTATATCCTACCCTACATCCCACTCAATGGTGGTGGCCTCGATGATGGATGCAATGATTGGCTTGATGACCTAGAACTTGGTGTCCTCTCAAATTGAATAATCACCCTATAGGAATGAACCTTATGCCCTATTATAACTGCATACTCATATAAGGCCCTATAATATTGTATATCCCATGCCATTCTCACCACTTGGATTATTGCATCTCTAAACACCATGGCATCTTATAATATTTGGTCCATATTTCACTCCATCCCTACAACTTGTGCCATTACCTATTACTTCTCTAATTATTCCTGTAGCTACATCTAGGCAGCCTTTATTTATTTTGTTTGTTCTTACAAACCCAATCTATACCTATAAATTATTCACCTACTCTATCAATGAGGTAACTCAAACTAGTACTTCTACTATTTTCATATCCCTACAAACAATCTGACCCTATAAATGTGCAACATAGCATTACAAATCTAGTCATTCCCTTTGTGTAGCTACTAATTGGCTCATATAATCCCCAATACCCCTATTATTTCTATTTATCCTCTCATGCCTATGTAGATGGTACACATTCCTTAACCAGTGACTATGTCTCCATCTCTACAACCACCTCACTCAACTTCCTACCATAATCATTCTATCTTTATCTTGTTCCCCCTACAATACACACACACATAACAGTTAAATAGTATCATCACTTCAACTAAAAATAACAAATGTATATCCCAAAACCAACCCAAATCAATTCACTATTTTGTATATCCTATTCCCCAACATAGATTTATTTCCCCACCTAATCGTAGCCACTTCTCATGCCAACCTCCACACAAAACCTATTTATATGGCCCTTTTTTCATCCTATGACTTCCCTAAACATGTAATTTCCTTACCTTATGATGTGATCGCATCCCCTTTCCTCACCCATGTCCCTACTCAACTTACCTACATGATTTTTATGTGCTCTAACGACGATCTTCCCTATCACAACCCTCAAATCCTAGTCCACCATAAAACCTACATATAAAATAAACATAAATACAATAATCATAGCCATACTTAGTTTTGGATTTCACCTCCATGTCTATCCTCCTATCCCACCTCATCACCATTTCACACACCCTAAGTTTAAACCATCACCCTATGCCATGACCTCCCTCTCCTAATGAATTATACTAACTTGACCTTTTCCCTTTTCCTTACATGCCCTTTTATGCCTTTTGATCTTTTTTAAATGCATCTAATATTTCTTAAGTGGTGGCTGAGCCTCTACTACCTTTTCCCTCAGTGACCACACCTTCTTCCCTTGAGTCACTAAGCTTGAAAATAATAATACCCTAATCAATTCTTGATAAGGATTCCTAATGCTAAAGTATAGATAAAGATGATGCATACACCCACCAATGAATAGATTGTATAATCTTTTCAAACCCTATCATCCATCTAGATTCTCCACATCAATGCATAGTAAGGGTGACCATCAGCATCACACACCTGCATAGATTTCACCTTTGCTTTAGCCAATAAAACTAGGATCATAGTAATACCCACTACCATTTCACTCTTACTACCCCATTTTTCCACCTTGCATGGCTAGCCTAGCCCCATTCTTTGCCTCTTCTTCTAAAACCACCTCCCCTATATCAACTCCATTTTTTACTACCTCCACCTTAGTCTTCACTTCTTATTTATTCACCTTTCTTTCTCTATGCCTATAAATCCCACTACATATGGGATTAATCCACTTACCTACCCCTTTAACTATTGGCCTTTTTGGTCACCTACTCTACTTAACCACTATCATGACATCATCAGTATCCTCATCCTTCATCAAATATCTCTCAAATCTACCATGACACTCATCTATCCTCTAGTCAAGACCCAGATTTCTCCTAAACATGTGTCTTTACTAGGGATAAGTCTTCATATGACATCTCTCCCTTTGGTTATGGATGATTCCCCCTTGGGATGTGTCAAAAAACATGACACCATCCTTCTCACCTCATATGCATATATATTGGCTAGGATCATCATCAATCATGTCATAGCTCTTCCATATTGCCACCCATCAACCACTCTTCATCAAATCTAATCCATCTATTTCATCCTCATGTCTTTTATCCCTCTCATTAGAACTACATCATCCTGAGGTCTCCTAAGACTATGTAGGCAACACCTAGCCATGGTTTTGTGCCAAGGATATCTCATCCACTTTTAATCCCCAATCCCCATCCCATCTTGGACGGATCACTTGATATAATTACATCATGTACAACTACACATCTCACATTCCTTTGCTTATTATCATTAATCATTCATCCCATCTCTCCTATAGGCCTTCTTCCATCCCAAGCATGTGTCTTTGCTTTGGGACTTATCATCAACTAGTGTCCTATCCCATCTCTTTATTTCCTAAACTATGTCTATATCTTAGAAACTCTAGTCTTATTATCTTAATCAAACTACATCCCTTCTAGACTTTGGTCATTTGTCTAGAACTCATCTCTCATGGCTAAGGCACTTTATCCCATAGCATATGTGTTTGGGAAATCTCAATTTTAGCAACATCAACACTCAGGGCATCTCAACCCCTTATCATCATCCTAGTTTTATCCTCCTTTGCATATTCCTATTCGAATGACCATCTATATTTTTTCTCTCTTCATGCTCCCTTGAGGGGGCATCATACCTACTAACAGGGTTTTCATCTATGACATGGTTTTTATTTGAAAGGCCATTTCTCTTTCCACTTCACTCCACTCACAATGCTATTTCAAAGAGGGGAAAAATGTATGCACCTAATTTTGCTCACCAACATTATGCCTAATTTAGTCACTTGATCCCATATTAACATTAGCCCTTTTGTCCTCATTAATTCAATTAATCAATTAAATCCTATGAAATATCCAAATTCTCACATATTTACATTTTCATAATATTTAAAATTCTATTGTGCACCATAACCCCACTTTCCACCTAATTCTCAATTTTAATCTACCCCATAACCCCACTTTCCACTTGAATTCCTAGTTTTATAATTTTTTTATTACTCATATATTTCCCTCCTAAAAGAAGGTCTAGAGGCTTTGTTAAGGTGTGGAGATAAAAGCTTCACCAAAGGAGTGCTTTGAAGTAGTTGTAGGTTTACACAGTCACTGGTGTCGGTTAGGAGCGACCGACGTCGGTCAGGAGCAGTTCAGGAGATGCCGGCGTCGGCAGAATCAGTCGACGTTGGTCAGGTGCAAGTAGGCAGGAATCAATGTCAGTTACCTGTGTGTCTAGAAAGCTATTTCTGTGGACAGGAATAGATTGTTTGCATGTTAGGATTAAGTCATAGTCTTAAGTCTGCATCTCTATTATTAGTAAGACTATTTGAGAGCCCTTGTTTAAGAGGCATAACTATTGGTTGTAAATGCATGCTCATGTTTCCTAATTTTATATATAGGATTAGATCTTCATAGCTTATTGGACACAATTGTTGAATCGGTCAAGAATAGTACAAGATATTTATAATATAGACAATTCAAGGTGTGAATTGTGATTGTACTTGAGAGAGAGAGAGCTCTTAAGGGAAAGAGATCTAGAGAGAGATCTGTACATCTGAGAGAGGTGTGGAAGAAAAGAAGTTTTTTCAACTGTATTCCTTCTGTAAAGAGTTTAATACAAGTTTTCAGGGTGGTTTCTTGTATCTCTTCTTCTTTTTGTATTTATCATTCTAGTTACTTATCTTTCTAGTTTAATTCTGCATTTATTGCTTTCATATTGTAATCAACATTGTTGGTTGATCCCAACAAGTGGTATCAGAGGTTAGGATCACTAACAGGTGGTTCAGATCTGTGTAGTGTGTATTGATTACAGGGTACTCACAGGTGTTTCTACAGGGACTTTTGTTTGAGTGGGAGAAGCAATGGCAGAAGAAAGTAAACTGAGAATGGAGAAGTTTAATGGCAAGAATTATCAACATTGGAGAATGCAGATAGAGGATTATCTATATCAAAAAGATCTATACTTACCATTAGGTGGGATTGCAAAGAAGCCCAAAGACATGGATGATGAAGAATGGGAAGTTCTTGATAGAAAGGCTCTAGGGTCTATAAGACTGAATCTGGCATCTACTGTGATATCCAATTTATCAGAGGCAAAGACAATGGTAGAGTTGATGACTATTTTAGCAAATTTTTATGAAAAACCCTCAGCTTCAAATAAGGTATATCTTATGAAGCAGTTATTTAATTTGCATATGCAAGAAGGTGGATCTGTATCTGATCATCTAAATGATTTCCATGGGATTGTAAATCAATTAAGTTCAGTCAATATTGTGTTTGATGATGGAATTAAAGCTCTTTTAATATTATGTTCTTTGCCTGAAAGCTGGCATAGCTTAGTAATGGCAGTTAGTAATACTGCATCTGCTTTGAATATTTTAAAAGTAGAGGATGTTGTTAGTGTGATCTTGAATGAGGAAATTCGTAGGAAAAGCACAGAGGAAACATTAGGGAACGCTTTAAGTTTTGAGAGCAGGGGAAGGCAAAAAGAGAAGAGCAAGAGGAGATCAAGGTCTAAGTCAAAGGTGAGAGGTAGATCCAAATCCATAAATGGAAAGAAGCCACAATGTTGGAATTGTGGAAAGATGGGGCACATAAGCAGAGATTGCTGGTCAAAGCCTAAGGAGGACAATCAGCACGAAGGAAAATAAGAAGCAAAGGTTACAGGTATTGCACAAGATGCTTTAATATTCTCTTTGCATAATAATATAGAATCTTGGGTTTTAGATTCTGGTGCATCTTTTCATGCTACCCCTAATAGAGAATATTTTAGTGACTATGTCCATGGAGATTTTGGAATAGTGTACTTAGGGGATGATGAGCCTTGTAAAATTATTGGCAAAGGAAAAGTGCTGCTGAAAATGTAGAATGGCAACACATGGGTGTTGAGAGATGTGATGCATGTTCCCAGCTTGAAGAGAAATTTGATTTCTGTAGGAAAGTTAGGGGATGAGGGTTGTACAGTAACTCTCACAGTTGAATCTTGGAAGGTGACCAAGGGTGCACATGTAATGGCCAGAGGTAAGAGAGTAGGTACTCTCTATTTATGTAATTGTGTTACTAACAATTCTCCTTCTATATTATCTACTTCAGATGTGGATGCAAAATTGTGGCACTCAAGGCTTGGCCACATGAGTGAGAAGGGAATGTCAATTCTTAAGTCAAAAGGTAAGCTTTCAGATTTGAAAAGCATAGACTTGGATTTTTGTGAGCATTGTGTGTTTGGAAAATAGAAGACGGTGAGTTTTCTTAAGACTGGGTCAACAAAGAAGAATCATAAGTTGTAGCTTGTTCACACAGACGTGTGGGGATCGGCTCAAGTTGCTTCTATTGGAGGATCACAGTACTATGTTTCATTCATAGATGATGCTACAAGAAAGGTATGGGTCTATTGTATTAAGAAGAAATCTGATGTATTTGAGACTTTTAAGATTTGGAAAGCTATGGTTGAGAATGAAACAGGCAGAAGATTGAAGTGCCTGAGATCTGACAATGGTGGTGAGTTCTGCAGCTATAAGTTCAACTGGTATTGTTATATGCATGGGATCCGCAGGCAAAGGATGGTTCCAAGAACACCTTAGCATAATGGAGTTGTTGAAAGGATGAACAGAACAATCATGGAGCGTGTAAGGTGTATGAGATTGCATGCTAGTTTGCCCTTAGAGTTTTGGACAGAAGCTATTGATACTACAGTGTACCTGAATAACAGAGGACCCTCTATAGCTCTGGATGGTGGGATTCCAGAAGAGGCATGGATAGGTAAAAAGGTAGATCTCTCATATCTCAAAGTTTTTGGTTGTGACGCCTTTGTGCATGTTGATAATGAAAATAGAAAGAAGCTAGATGCTAAGTCTATGAGGTGCACATTTATTGGCTATGGCTCTGATGATTTTGGATTCAAGTTTTGGAATCTAGGAACTAACAAAGTAATTAGGAGCCGTGATGTTGTTTTCAATGAAAAAGTGATGTATAGTGATCAACTAAGGAAGTTGAATCAATCTGGGTAGAGTAATGGAGAATTGGATGAAGTGACGGTCCAAAATGAGCTCGCGGGAAAAATTAATCACACACAGGAAAACACAGAGACCGACGTCAGCCAAGAAGGAACCGACGTCGGCAATACAAGAACCGATGTCGGTCATACAGTGACCGATGTCAGCAGGTTAGGAATCGACGTCGGTCAGGAAGAACCTATGTCAGCTAGTAACAGGCTTGGAAGTGATCGAGGTCAGCCACTGTCAGAGAATTTGGGCAGATAGCGTGTTTTGAATGAGTCTCAGACGCCCATCAGGAGGTTAGAAAGGGTAAGTAAACCTCTAATTCAATATTCCCCTTCATTATTCTATTTATTGCTAACTGATGGTGGAGAACCATAGAGTTTTCAAGAAGCAATACAGGTGGAATCTAAGAATTAGTGGGAGCGTGGCATGGTTGAGGAAATGGAGTCCTTGAGAGAGAACCAAACATGGGATTTGGTTGAGTTGTCAGCTGGTAAGAAGACACTGAAGAACAGATGGATCTACAGGTTAAAGGAAGGTGAGAATGGACAGATGAGATATAAGGCCAGATTGGTAGTGAAAGGATTTGCACAAAAGCCAGGTATTGATTTTGGTGAGATTTTTTCTCCTATTGTTAAAATGACTTCTATACGGGTTGTATTGTCTTTAGTTGCTATTAAGGATTTGCATCTTGAGCAGCTTGATGTTAAGACAATGTTTCTTCATGGAGATTTGGATGAGGAAATATATATGGATTAGTCGGAAGGATTTGAGGTCAAAGGTAAGGAGAAGTTAGTGTGCAGATTGAAGAAAAGCTTGTATGGCCTCAAGCAAGCTCCTAGGCAGTGGTATTTGAGATTTGACAGGTTTATGACTAAGCATGGCTATCAGTAGGTGTCAATCTGACCATTGTGTGTATTTTAAGAGATTGAATAATGGTAGATATATTATTCTATTTGTTGTATGTAGATGATATGCTGGTTACAAAATCACACATGTAGGATATCTCTGAGCTTAAGGTGAAATTAGCTCACACATTTGCCATGAAAGATTTAGTGAGCAGCAAATAAAATCCTTGGCATGAGCATTAAGAGAGAGGAAAAATCATAGGTTGATTTTGTCTCAAGAGGATTATGTGAACAAGGTGTTGAAACGGTTCAATATGCAGGATGCAAAACCGATAAGCACACCTTTGGCTGGACATTTTAAGTTGAGTAAAGAACAATGTCCTAATTCATATGATGAGGTAGAGTACATGAGTAAAGTTCCATATTCTTATGTAGTAGGGAGTTTAATGTATGCAATGGTGTGTACTAGACTGGATATTGCCCAAGCAGTGGGAGTTGTAAGTAAGTATATGGCCAATCCAGGAAAGGAGCACTGGAAAGCAGCTCAGTGGATCCTTAGATATCTGAGAGGAACCAGCAGTAGGCATTTGTGCTATGGAGGTTCAGATACTTCTCTACATGGTTATGTAGATTCAGATATGGCAGGTGATTTGGATGGCAGAAGAAGAACCACAGGATATGTTTT
Organism: Torreya grandis; assembly: GCA_037957365.1. Taxonomy (NCBI): domain Eukaryota; kingdom Viridiplantae; phylum Streptophyta; class Pinopsida; order Cupressales; family Taxaceae; genus Torreya; species Torreya grandis. The sequence continues at coordinate 11,101 of JARHVA010009068.1, read as the reverse complement.
CACTATTGGTGGAATGACAGTTAGCTGGATATCAAAGTTGCAGAAGGTTATTGCCTTGTCAACTACAGAAGTAGAGTATATTGTAGTCACATAGGCTAGCAAAGAGATAATATGGATGACACAGTTCATGGAAGAGCTTGGAAAGGAGAAAGAGAGTTGCAAACTATATAGTGATATTCAGAGTGTAATTCATTTGGCTAAGAATTCGGCCTTTCATTCAAGAACAAAACATATATAGCTTAGGTACCACTTCATAAGACAGGTATTGGAGGATGGTGAGTTGAAGCTGGAGAAGATCCATACAGATAAGAATCCTGTGGATATGTTAACCAAGCCGGTTACAAAGGAGAAGTTGAATCTTCATTCAACTTCTGTTGGTCTTCATGATTGAGTTGAAGATGGAAGAGCTAGAAAATGTTGATTTATAGGTACTGGTGCAGTGTTTATCTCCAAGTGGGAGATTGTTAAGGTGTGGAGCTAAAAGCTTCACTAAAGGAGCGCTTTGTAGCAGTTGCAAATTTACACAGTCATCGGTGTCAGTCAGGAGCGATCGACGTCGATCAGGATTAGTTCCAGAGATGCTGACATTGGCAGGAATCGGTCGATGTTGGTCAGGTGCAAGCAGGCAAGAACCGACGTCGGTTACCTGTGCATCTAGAAAGCTATTTCTGTGGACATAATAGATTGTTTGCATGTTAGGATTAAGTCATAGTCTTAAGTCTACATCTCTATTATTAGTAAGACTGTTTTAGAGCCCTTGTTTAAGAGGCATAACTATTGGTTGTAAATGCATGCTTATGTTTCCTAATTTTATATATAGGATTAGATCTTCATAGCTTATTGGACACAATTGTAGAATTGGTCAAGAACAGTACAAGATATTGTAAGATAGACAATTCAAGGTGTGAATTGTGATTGTACTTGAGAGAGAGAGCTCTTGAGGGAAAGAGATCTAGAGAGAGATCTGTACATCTGAGAGAGGTGTGGAAGAAAAGAAGTTTCTTCAATTGTATTCCTTCTATAAAGAGTTTAATACAAGTTTTCAGGGTGGTTTCTTGTATCTCTTCTTCTTGCTATATTTATCATTCTAGTTACTTATCGTTCTGGTTTAATTCCACATTTATTGCTTTCATATTGTAATCAACATTGCTGGTTGATCCCCAACAGGCTTCTCACCTCTAAAACCTTCTCCCTCTTCAAATTCAAAATTTGAGATGGAAATTTCCCTTTTAGAGCCTTCTAAAGACATCTTTAAATAAGAGGCATGCCCAAGCATGAAAAAATGAGGAATAAATTTGTATTCAAGTTGTCCCTATTACACTAACCTTCATATCCCATCTTGCATCCATCATAACCATGCCTTGAGCCATTTATCATGAATCCATTATTCAAGCAATCCAAACATCACTTAGTTGAGTTGTGTTGAAGAGTCCATTAGAACATCTTGGAGAGAAGCTGAAAGTGGAACAAAGTGATGGTAAGTCTGTTATTAATTTTGATTGTTCTTTTATATTCTCTCATACTAGTGGTCTTGGTAAAAATTTGAGTAGGTTTAGTATTGTTTGAATTTAAATATATTTCACTTGAATTTTTAAGGGGATCCACAAATTAGGGGTCAATAGGGTTTTATTTCTCATAATTCAGTTGATTACTTAGACTCACTATAGGGGACACCCACATTATGGATTTTCTCTTCACATATACCATTCTAATTCTCTTCCACTTCTTTGGCCAAGAAGTGGTCTGGGCCTAGAGCAAATCCATTATCCACATGGATTGATCACATAGGTAAGTACATGTGCACTTTTTCTTTTTCTTTTAATCTAGTACTTTCATTCCATTACATTACTAGATTAAAAGGGGGCAAATGTACACACACTAATTTGGTGAAACAAACACAAGTACTATGTCTTTTGTGTCTCTTTCATAGTAATTTCTTAATGATGAATGAGTCTTATTCACATGGTCACTTTGGTCTTTTGATCCTTATTATGACTTATTTTCCATATTTTTACACCTTCATTAGCCTTATGTCTTGCCTTTCATAGTCATAGGGGCCCCTAGCTTGTTTATCTTAGTTATGACCCATTTTTTTGCACACAAGACAATATTTTGATCCTAGACAATAGAGCCCTATGTTTTTATCCACCTCATTTTTATTATCTAAAATTCATGTTTTTAACTTGTTTCAAGTTCTTTCCCTCCTTTGGGTTTCATCTTATGATTTTATCTATCTTTTTACCTTGTCAGCCTATGAACAAGTGTCTCACATTCAAATTAAATTTCCTTCTAAATAAAGAGACTCACAAGGCATTCTACATCTAACACTTATAAATTTGGTAAATATTACATAAAAATTAGTCAATAGTATAGGTCAAAATTTTGCATATTACTTAGGATCATACATAGATATATATGCTTGATCAAATAAGGGCCTAAGAAAAATTCATTCTTGCATATCATGTGCATTGATTATACATGTTCCCTAAGGGAGAACTACATTTGATCTAAGACCCATATCATTGGGGTTAATGTAGGCAACATCTAGGATAGCAGGGGTTCTATTTTCATGATAGTAACATCCGACAACCCACCTTTTCCTCTTATATATGCATTTGATTCTATTATTGTTTCATATGTGCATGTATTCATTAGTGTTTTGAATAAATAACAACCAAAAAGTGACACAAAAATATGATTGAATGTTTTTGAGGACATATACAGGACCCATGAAGCCTCCCATAACATCCCCAAAACTCTCAAAGATCCCATTCATAAAAGGACACTAACATAGTGCCCTTTCCAATAACACATTATGCTACTATCTAACTAACTATACTATTGACCTAAGGTAGTCGAACTCTAGTTTATGAATGAAGGGAATCCTAACTATTTCTCTAATCTATTCTAGTGCTACCATCACCTAGTGATGCACATTTCATTCAATATATGTGGTTTTCTCATTGCACTTACTATTTAGGTTAAATAAATTAAATTAGTCATTTATAATATTTATCTATATTCACCCCTTTACTCAGCTCTTTAACAATTTAGGATTTATATCTATTAAGTCTAAAAAACTTAAATCATTAAACAATAGGGTTATAAACACCTAAATTTGGTATTAGACACATGACAACATCATTTTTGACCAAGCTTTAACATACATGAATTTTGTGTACACATTTGACACTTATCTACATATTCCCATATTTATTTATGTATCATCAACTTGGTAAACCTAATTTACTAGAATTCATACTCATGGTCTCTCTGCTCTATGAAATACTCTATAATCATAAGCATAATGTTTCCATATTATAAATCATTGTTTTTCTGTTCCTGGTCAATGCCAAAAATAATGGGATGATGGAAGCTACTGTAAATGTTCACATTCATTAAAAGTGTTCCAAGATCCTCAATAACTAATTTTAAAATTCAAATCTCTCTTTTGGGTCAGCCTATGCACTTTTCACTTGTTAGTTATGGGGGGAAATTCCAAAGATTCATGTGTGTGTGTGTGTGTGTGTGTGTGTGTGTGTGTGTGTGTGTGTGTGTGTGTGTGTGTGTGTGTGTGTGTGTGTGTGTGTACACATACATGACAAACCTAAGGTATTATTCACTTGGTCACTCTCTGACATACACATTAATAAATATATTTACACATCCTTGAGACATTACCACAAAATCATATACATCTAAAAATCCCTCAAAGGAGCAACACTAAAGCTAATTCTAAATGCAAATGTAAATTAATAGTTACATGTTTTTTAAGTATTAAAAGTCAAAGAATTTCACTACATCCTAGTGGACCATGATTAAGAACACACTCACACACACCCTCTATTTGGATAAATATGTATGGTTTTAGCCTACTTTAGAGTATTAGAATGTAGGTAATGCTCAAGCACTCAACATGGAGTGGTTGGGGTTATCCAACCCATTTTCTAAAGTCTATCTTATGTCAAAATCATAATTTTCACACATGATAAAGATAATAAAAATCATATATAAAGTCATGCATAATGATTTTTTGTGGAGCACCATAATCAATCTAAACAATGCCAATAAATAGTGGATAATACTGGTTGTCCTAGGTGTTTGACATTTACCAACAACATCCTAACATATTTTGAGATTTATTTCTTTATCCAAGTAGTTATAGATCTTACATAGAATTATTTTGAGGACTATGATATATGAAATCAACATTAAGATCATAAAATTAGATAAATGTCTTATCTCCCCTCTTTGCTTGGTCAGTTCAAATTATAGTAAGTGTAATTAATCTCTCTTTTTCATTAATTTTTTTATATTTTATTCCCTATCTTGCACAATCTAAATTTTAATATTTTTTGGTTATTTAGATAACCTAAATCTTAAAATAACTAAAATATTCTAGTGAAATCAGTCTTTGTTTGAGCACAATAAACTCTAGATCCCCCTCCCTTATGGTTTCATCTTTCCTTAGGGTTTTATATTTCTCATATGTTAGGCCTTTACATTTGATTTCTAATTTCTCCTTGTTTAGATAAATAAACACACTTATTTATTAAAATGGATATTCATAGTTTATATTTTACAATTCAAGATATAATTATCATAATTATATGCTGTTTTATTGAAATATGTGATATGTACAAAAATCATGTAATGCAATGGGTTAAATTTATCTACAATAAAACTAAGGATGATATTAATATTGAACAATTCTCAGCTCTCCTTAGTAACACATTACTAAATTATATAATTTGAGATGATTTCAATTACTACTCAATGTTAAGATTGGAATGGAATAGATGATATAAAAGTTTATGCTCTCGATCTATAACCTATCTATACATATGGGACATCCAGACAATCCAATCCCATGATGATGTGACCCTTATCTACATTTACTCACTTAGTTCACTATGGGGTTGGGTGGGGGGAAGGAAGGGGTGTTCTTGGTATAGAAATAAATAGGGCTTGTATTACTCCTTTCATTCCTCCCTTTAGACTACAATGTAGTGATAAATACGATCCCCCCATCCCCTAACACTTATATTGGATTTTGAAGACCATGTTGTCACAACCTGAAGAGGTAGGGTACATCATCCTTGTAACATAAATAGAAACTAATCAACATATCTCTCCTAATTCTTCTCCCATGATAACATGGCACCTAATACAACTAAATAGTATTATATTATTGATCAAATAAAAATACTCTAGTTAAAATCTCCATGTTACTTTAGCTAATCCATGTTAGAGTTTAGACACCTAAATCTAGTCACAAGTACTTAGAAATGTTAATTATTGACATATCTTAAGAAAATTAATTTTCATCTAAATACATCACTATTATCCACCATTTATATAACCATTTATCTGTATTTAGGCTTAAACCCTTAGTTTGTCATCATTGCTACTCAAAATTTCCAAGTCAATCCTCAAACCTCTTTATATCACTCTGAGACTACACATCTCAGGATAGTTATCCTTAGTGTTCTGGGAAAACTTTTATGTTAGGTAAACATGTCTATTACCATGGACATATCCACCTAGAATGGCTTTGTTCCCACACTATTTAATGACTAGTTTCTGAATTCTCAATAATATTATGTGTCGTATCATACGTTTCACAAGATACACTAAAGGAAATTGTAAAAAGGTTTCATTATATAATTATTTAACCCTAAATTGAAATATGGGAGGGGATAAGGTTAATAATATATAAATAGTTCAATCATAAGGATTATAAACTAATCTATAGCAAGTTAATTAATTGTAAACTCAGATAAGTGAATATTCTAAATTATAATATTGAGATATGCTAAATATCAAAAGTAACAAATTTGAAGGATGTTCAATTAATTAAAATACCCAAGAGAAATGATACTTAGCTAGGTTTGTTACACACAAGTTGATCTAGACTAGAAACATGTGTAAATCATGTAGGATCAATATTGTAGATTGATCATCATATTCTAGAATTATACTTCTATAGTCAGAAACACTACTATTGGATTTGGACATCACCATCACGCTAGTGTTTAACTATGATGTAGGTGTCTAGTATAGAATAATGACTAGATCTTGATGTGACCAAATTCAATGTTATGGGTTTTATGTCACCTTTATACTTATATATTCATATATGGGATACATGATGCCACTCTTTGCTAATTGTTCAAATTCTATCTCTATACCATTATTCGCCCTTAGAATGAGTTTTGCCAAAAATAGGTTAGTGGCTCACAATGTCAAGTTGAACTCAATGACCCCTATATCACTAAGTACTACTTACATATCCAATACTTTAAATAAGGCCTCCTACTTATTTATCTCTCCCCTATGTGTGGGATTATATGTTCACAAGGGAACAATATACTATATGAAGATACGTGCAATGATCTATCTTATAACTTGAAAAATATTTATCATGGGCTACTCTTTTAATGATTTATACATTTTTTATGATTTATCCTATGATTTATAAATAAATAAGGATGAATAGGGTAGAATAACTTAGTTGTGAAATTGATTGAATGAGCCTTGGTAAGTGCTTACTTGGTATTTGCTAGATGAATAATGAGAAGGGTTAGACTTATTTTATACCAAACCTTTTGAAAATATCTCATGGTAGGGTTTAATAAGACAAATAAACCAACCCATATGAATCAAAATATTTCTAATTTGGATGAATTTTGGAAACAAAAAACTAGATAAGAATCTGGACACTACCATCGGTGGTAGTGTCCTTCTATGGTCAGTAGTGTCTAGAGGGATAAAAATAAGAATGGATCTGAAAATAATAGTGAAGAATTTATATCATATTTTAATCTTTATGTTTAGTGTAAGATACCTTTTTCATCATAATGATATGGACCAGACTAAGAGATAAGTATTTAGGCCAAACACGATTGTGAATATGAGCCTTTTGATAGTATAGAGGTCTAGAATTGAAGGATAGAACCTTGATTGATATTTATTAGATGTATAAGATCAAGATGCTATAAATATTCAATTCTATTATCTACATTTGGCCCTTATAAAATCTAGTAATGCATAAGGATGAACTTATTATTTTAAAGGAAATAAATGCATTCTTGGGTGTGTACAACATACTTTGCCTTTGCTTGGGCCCACTTTGAATGCTTTGATAGTGTATATATTGAAACCAAGATCATGTTATATTGTAAATTAGATCATATGATCTAAAATTTTAAATAATTAAAAGGCTTTAAAATAAAGAGATCAAGGAAAGAGTACACATGTGTCAATGCAACCATATTACCTCTTAATGCTTTGAATTGGTAAAGATGCTTCCTTATGACGCATTGGAGCTGGAAAAGGTTTAGATATAAAACATAGAGAATTTAAGGGAGATATTATAAGGTATTATTCCCCCAATATGATGCAAGGATGAGTTGTGACCTGACCATTGAGATCATTATATCTAAATCACATGAATTAAAGTGTGAATATGTAATGTAGTGAAGGTGAGTGATTTAATCAACTCATCCTAAAAATTTGGTGAGATTGGATGATTTAATAAATCTAAAATATAAATATGGTGAGGTTTAATGATTTAATAAATTCAACCTATAAAAAGAACCACTTATTGTAATAAAAAGGATTCATAATAATACATTCTGGTGTACTCAGTGTGTCTTAGTGAATAGTTTAATCGGTAAATTTGTAATTTTTAGTTTAATATCATTGTATATGCAACTCTAATATGTCTCAACTAGAGTATATGTGTCATGAATATGAAAAATATATTTAAAATTTATAAAAAATTGGTACAATGTATGGGATTCTGACCCAAGTGTATATCTGAATCATGAAACTGAATTAGAGATTGTGAAAGTGTGGAGGTCATGTATTTATGACATTCCCCCACTAAAATATGGAGATAATGATAAATGAGTAAGTTTAGAGGTCATTTTTTTATGGCATGACCCAACTAAGATCCATAAATTATGAAAATATGGAGGCCATGATTCTCTGAGATGCCCCCACTAATATGCCCCCTTTTTTGAGGTGAGGAAAATAGAATTTGGTAGGTACATTACCTCAAAAATAATAAGGTATCTATATAATGTGTGTATTAATCATGTAACATATAGTGATAATATTTATAAGTAGATATATTAATGAAAATCATAGTATGTGATCACATCAAGTCCTATGATGCATGATATCAATCATATCTATGTATAGAGAGTAATAGTACAAGCTCATCAAACAATCAAGCACATGCATAAGATAACTAAATGTAATGAAAAATAATGGTAAAAAGAGACTAAATATAAGGGGCATGTTCAAATTACACATAATATAAAGGAATGACATATTTAAATTCCAAACCAACATAGAATGACATATTCAAATGTTTAATCAACATACAATGACACAGGGGCCAACAAGTAAGGAACATATTTAAATGTTCGACAAGAAATACAACATCAAGCAATGGAATACACTAAATTAGGTGAAAACATGAATAGAATATACATAAGAAACAAACATAATCATATCATACTAATCCCTACATATATGTGTAGCAAAAAATGCTATGTAACATAGCATATCAAGTACATTTTTAAAAAATGTGAGCATGGATATAGAGATGCGAAAGTGTTAGTATATAAGATCAAATATGATAACTTAGAAATTATCATAAAGGATATGTAACTTTTATCAACCATGAACAAAGAAGTAGATGCCCATAATTTACTATATGATGTGGGTAGAGGAGAGGTCCAACAGTAATATATGTATATATCGTGTGTTGGTGGTATGTATGTATCACATTCAAAGATGCATGAAACATGTATGTGTATAGAAATGAAATGATATGATATTTACTAACATGAATCAAAAACCATAGGTGCCAAGGAGATATTAAATATGGGAATACTTATTTTGTTTTTATTTTTGAATTATTTAAATGTTTTTATATTTTTAATTTTTGAATGATTATCAAAGAAGCTATGCACATGGGAAAAGTGCTACTAAAATACAAAAATCTCATCAAGGGGATGCCTCTATGGAGACCTTATTTCATGTTAATATGTTGTGAAATAAATATAATTAAGATCATACAAATCTTCTATCTTATTAGGATCATAATCATCAATGTAATCATTAGTATAGGAAGATGTAACTTCTTAAGTTGTTCTCAAACATGTGATATACGAGTTTGAACATCTGTGTATGAAAAATTCACTACACCATAGGTTGGATTTTCCTTCTTAAAATTTTGATTTTATTAAGTATGTTCATCATTGTAAAAAATTTTCACCTCATTATATATTAGATAAGATTCATGTATATTTACTTAAACACTAGTAAAATTGTAATGTATGATTTTAATTATTGATCTTTTTGTAGCATATCTTGCTCTAGCTTTTCCTTTTGAATATTTTCATGCTTTAATTGTGCTTTTGAATATGTTCCTACTCTGATTTTTGCATTTTTAATTATGTTTGTTTTGAATTATCTTTTGGTATCCATACTTTTTCTTTGTGCAATTTTCCTTTAGCATATGTACTCATAATGTGAGTGGTTTTCTTGATGGATGTATCAATGATAAGATCACCACTATATTTGGGACTTTGTATTTTATATTTAATATAAAAAATAATTTTTATGATGCCCATACATTATATGATATGCACAATAATATTTGGATCACCTTATATGATGTAGAGGAGGTAGTTGGATCACTTTGTTTCAAAGAATTTATCTTAGGATTTCACTTAAAATCTTAGTAGCCTTTGTTATAATATTTAAATAATTTGTTTTAGATGTATTTTGTTTTGTATTTTAATTTGTATATGAAATTTTTTTGGGTACAACATTTCTATTTTAATATGCAATGATATAATTAACAATAACATATGTTTGATTCTATAGGTATGAAATCTAATTTTTCAATGATACCACCTCTAAACTAAATTATTGATTTTGATTTTGCAACTCTTTTATTAACTTTATCATAGTGAAGATTTGATATTTAAATGCCTCATAAGTAAAAAACCTAGGTAGTTAAGATCTAATATGAATATAAACACCATATAGAAGAGATGTGGGAGGGGTTGTGTTAAGCACAGGATATACTGAGAGCGGGGATGAATCAATATATCATATATCTTATAAAACTTTCCCTTAATAAAATTCTACTTAATCAAACATTCAAGATATGCAATAAAATTGAAACAATAAACACCACACAAGATAGAGAGAGATACCAGATATAACATGGAAACCCAATGTGGGAAAAACCATGGAGAACAATCTCAAGTATATGAATGAGCACCAACCCAAACAATATTTGCAAGCACCAACTTGCAGGAGCACCAACTCAATAACTATTCATGAGCACCAACCCACAGGAGCACCAAACCCTTTGTTGAGCACCAACCCAACAACTATTCATGAGCACCAACCCATAAGAACACCAACCCATAAGAGCACCAACCCTTTTACCGAGCTCCAACCCAAAAACAATTTGTGAGCACCAACCCATAGGAGCACCAACCCCTTTGCCAAGCACCAACCCAGCAACAATTCATGAGCACCAACCCATAGGAGTACCAACCCCTTTGCTGAGCACCAACCCAGCAACAATTTGTGAGCACCAACCCATAGGAGCACCAACCCCTTTGTGTATACCACACAATTATCTCTCAATGTTGCTATCTCAACAAATGATAGTTCATTACAACATCTCTTTCCTCTTTCTGACCTTTTCTCTTCTAAGCTAGATATAACAAATACAAACCATATTCATCTCTCACAAATGCTCTTCTAAGCTAGATATTACAATATCAAATCAACCTCTCTCACTCTATTTTACAAATGTCTTCTCAAGCCTTTATTTATATCTTTCCAAATGACCTTTGGCCTTCCCCCTTTGTGATCCCTCAATCCTCATGGAAAATGGCACCAAACTTATATGACCCTTCATATCCTTGCCTTTGAAAAGTCATGTGGTGACCCTTCATGAGTAAAAATGTCCTTCCCTCTTTTGTCCTTATCTTGGTGACTTTTCGTATTCCTCAAAGTGCCCCTTCATGATAAATTGTGCCCTTCCTCTATTGTCTTCACT